>CM066225.1:3382363-3741871 GCA_033675125.1 Athetis lepigone | reverse complement strand
AAAAGGCTAGGGAGATGATGATGATATAGCAAATTGTTTTTAGGATTCCGTAGCCAAACCTTCTGTCTGTCCATATGTAAATTTTTGTCAAAAGCAAATGGTGGGGTACGTTTTTCTGATAATCTACGACATTCTACAATATACAATGATTTTCTATGAAGAAATTAATTTCGGATAATATTATAATATGTCACTTTTTGTGAACCGTAAGTTTGTAGGTTTGTAAGTTTGTATGTAGGGGGTAATTTCTGGAACTACTGGTCCGACTTGAAAAATTCTTTTAGTGTTAGATACCCCATTTAACGAGGAATGCTATAGGCTATATACCATTACGCTACGACCCACGGGAGCGGAGCAGTAACGAAAAATGCAGGTGAAACCGCAGGGGACAGCTAGTATAATATTATAAATGCGAAAGTAATTCTGTCTGTCTGTCTGTCTCTTCTTCACGCCTAAACCTCTGAACCGATTTGAATGAAATTTGGTACAGATATAGTCTGGGACCCGAGAAAAGACATAGGATAGTTTTCATCCCGGAAATCTCCTGGGAACGGGAACTAATAATCCACGCGGACGAAGTCGCGGGCAAAAGCTAGTAGTTAATATTTTATAATGGACTATTACACACTATGAAGATAATAAATAATCAATACTAATATAATAAATTGGAAAGTGTGTGTCTGTCTGTCTGTCCGTCTTTCACGGCAAAACGGAGCGATGAATTGACGTGATTAGGGTTCCGTAGTCAACTAGGAACCCTTATAGTTTCGCCATGTCTGTCTGTCTGTCCGTCCGTCCTCGCTTAATCTCTGTAACCGTTAGCACTAGAAAGCTGAAATTTGGTAAAAATATGTATATCAATCACGCCGACAAAGTGCGAAAATAAAAATTGGAAAAAAACGTTTTATTAGGGTAGCCCCCTATATGTAAATATAGGGACGTGGTTTTTTTTTAAATTACAACCCTGACGTGTGATATATTTTTGGATAGGTATTTAAAAATGAATAGGGGTTTACAAAAATAATTTTTTGATAATGTCAATAATTTCGGAAATAATCGCTCCAAAAGGAAAAATCAAAGCGTCCCCCCCCCCCCCGGAGGTTTAAAAAATATGAAAAAAATCTGGAGAGTAGAACTTTATAAGGACTTTCTAGGAAAATTATTTTGAACATGATAGGTAAAACAGTTTTTGTACAAAAAAAGACAAAAAGGTTGTACAAAATATTTTTTGCGTACTTAGTATGTCAGCGTAACAAATAGCCTTTTTTAAAACTTATAAGTAGGTACACTTATTGTGACGGACGGGAAACTACGGAACCCTACATTGAGCGTGGCCCGACACGCTCTTGGCCGGTTTTTTTAGGGTTCCGTACCTCAAAAGGTAAAAACGGAACCCTTATAGAATCACTTTGTTGTCCGTCTGTCCGTCCGTCCGTCCGTCTGTCAAGACCCTTTTTCTCAGAAACGCGTCGAGATATCAAGCTGAAATTAATATCACATACTCAGGTCTGCTATCTCTCAGAGCAGTGAAAAAAATAAGTTTCTAAATCAACGCAATAAAAAGATACGGCGGTTTACATTGCAAATTTAGACATTTTCAAGGGAATGAAAACCTATAGAGTACTTCCAATTGAACAAGAATCATGAAATTTGGCAAGAAGCAAGGTCATGTAGCACGAGTAAAGGGAAAACTCCGAAAACCGTAAATTTGTAGTTAGTTCACATCAGGCGTCCGTGCGTCTGTCTGTCTGTCAAGAACCTTTTTCTCAAGAACGCGTCAACATATCAAGCTGAAATTAATATCACATACTCAAATCTGCTATGCCCCAAAGCAGTGAAAAAAACAAGTTTCTAAATCAACACAATAAAAAGATACAGCTGTTTATATTGCATATTTAAACATTTTCAAGGGAATCAAAACTCAAAACCTATAGGGTACTTCCCATTGACCTAGAATCGTGAAATTTGGCAAGAAGCAAGAGCATGTAGCAGAAGTAAAGGGAAAACTCCGAAAACCGTAAATTTGTAGTTAGTTCACATCAGGCGTCCGTCTGTCCGTCTGTCTGTCCGTCTGTCTGTCCGTCTGTCTGTCAAGAACCTTTTTCTCAGGAACGCGTCGAGATATCAAGCTCAAATTAATATCACATACTCAGGTCTGCTATATCTTAAAGCATTGAAAAAATCAAGTTTCTAAATCAACGCAATAAAAAGATACGGCGGTTTATATTGCATATTTAGACATTTTCAAGGGAATCAAAACTCAAACCCTATAGGGTACTTCCCATTGACCTAGAAGCGTGAAATTTGGCAAGAAGCAAGGTCATGTGTTCTTGCCCATTCTTCTCCATATAGCCTTTCGGAACGGGCGCCTATAATCTCCTATTTTTCAATGTAATTGAAGTTCCAAAGTGCCAGCATGGGCGAATGGAAGTAACAATTTGACTTTGTTACTGTTTGTGTTTAGTTTTAAATATTGATCAGTGGTACGGAACCATCTGCGTGTAGGTGACTCGCACTTTCAAAGTTTAGTTAGTTTGTATAGTGGTAACAGTAAAACAGAAAAACATACATTTGGAAAGGATATATGCATTTATTAACATTACAAATGTATACATATTGCTGCGATATATGGAGTAGACAATGCTCAGAGTCTCTGAAGGATTCAATTCAGGTTAGACAAGCGTAGCGTCGAGCACCTTCCGACCAGATGGAGTGAAGGTCTACGCAAGGCGGCAGCAACTGGATGAAGATCAAAGGCCCGTGTCTGGCAGTGGATGGACACAGGCTGATGATGATATAATAAATACATATTGTTATTATAAAGTTACACAAAAATTAGCGGCAGTGTCCGTTGCCCCAGCCAGGTTCCTTGTGGCAGTATCCGGTACAACAGTTGCCCAGGCTGCCGTCGGGTTGACAGTTCTGGCCACTATTGATACACGCCGAAGCTCCACTGAAGACCATCGCTACTACAGCGAAGAAGGCGAGGAAGAAAATGTTGAAGTTCATCTTCGTTGCTTGTTACTTGTACGTGTAGAACAAACTGATGTAGAAGTGTCACTGTACGCAGCTTTTATACTTGAAAGACATCCTATACGAGGAAAAATATAGAAATTATTTAGTTGGTTTTGCTTTAAGTAAAACCCGTTAAAAAGACAAAGAGGTATGCACCCGAAATATCAGTGTGTTTTTAAAAAATAGTTTAATTACGAATGACCATTCATCGTGATAAAAAATTAAGAGGAAAAATAACTATACTATATACTAATATTAATTTCAAAAGTGAATGGCTTTTGGTTCTCTTTGATATATTGTTTTGTAACATCAGATTTCAAAATTCAAAATGAGCGCTGCGCTAGTAAATTTTCCAAAAATCCTTAATGGGGTTTTTTCCTGCTAAAGGCGGAAATGAGATCAAACATATAATACTAACTTTGTGGATGAAATTCAAAATCCAAAATAATAACATATTAAATTATACAGAACATAATTCATGGTGTTCATTTCCATGGTCTTTGGAGAGGATTACTCTGCTACTCGTAACAGCCGCAGGTCGTGGGTTCGATTCCCACTCGGAACAAACCTTTGTGTGATCAACATGACTGTTTGTTCTGTCTTTGGGAGTAGTAATATTGTAAACGGGAAAGTGTGTCTGTTTGTTTGTCCGTCTTTCACGGCATAAAGCGACGAAATAACGTAATTTTTTAATTGTAATTGAAGGAATGGAGACTGACATAGGATACTTTTTGTCTTTTCTAATGCGAGCGAAGCCGCGGGCAAAAGCCAAAAAAAAATATTGCCTTGAATTAGTTGAATAGTTTAAAAGATACAAAAGAATGTACAATGGAAGCGACTTCATTATATAATATGTAAAGCTGTATACCAGTTGTCTTATTACTCTATTACTGGCTCTGCCTAGGTTGGGAACAGATGGCCGCGTGTGAGTTGTAATGAAATTTTTAACGATTGATAGCAAATTCTCAAGGTCGTGATGGCCCAGTGGATAAGGTGCCTGCCTCTTGTGTAAGAGGTTGTGGGTTCGAACCCGGGCAAGTACTAATGTGATTTTTTCTAATCATGTGTACTTTCTAAGGTTTGCCTTGGACATCACTGACTACTTGGCCGGTAGCCGTTGGTCCCGGTTGTTATCCAAAGAACTTTGACAGTCGTTGAGGGAAGAAGCCAGAATGTCTGACCAGTTTAACCAAGGGATATCGTGTCACACAGATACTGGGTTGTGGAAGTCTGATAGGCAGTAGCTTCACGTAAAACACAGGTATCCGGCTGAATCCGGTTAAGCTGTAAGCTGACCCCAACATAGTTGAGAAAATGCTAGGGAGATGATGATGATATAGCAAATTCTTTTTTAGATTCCGTAGCCAAACCTTCTGTCTGTCCATATGTAAATTTTTTCAAAAGCAATTGGTGGGGTACCATTTTTCTGAACATTCTACTGACTAGTAAAATATACAATGATTTTCTGTAAAGAAATGAATTTGGGATAATATTATAGTTTGTCAATTTTGTGGACCGAAAACAAGGTTTGCAATCAGAGCTATGTAACATATTAAATGGAAGAACTTGAGGATTTCAAATATATGTATTGTTTTTATAATTTTGTAACAGTTTGGCATCGACATGCCGAGGTGTTAACTATGCTTAACGCTTATGTGTTTCGAAGCCAAATTTAATCACTCTCTTCTTTTTTGTAAAAAATTACATGACCTTATAGTCTTAAAATAACATAGTACCTTAATCTTTCAACATTTTAAACACAAACTTACATTATAATGCAGTTCAAAACATGTTTTATTGTGTGGGTGCAGGTACCTGCACCCACACAATAAAACAAAGTACAGTACACAATAAAAAAAGTACAGTGATAATGAGATGTTAAATCGATTTTTTATGCATACATAAATAATTGAAAATAAAAATAGGTAAACCTATAATATATTTTATACTATTTAACTTCTTATTTTGTTGTAGATTGCAGTGGACCAGACACATTCTTTTTAGTTTGCCAAAAGTTGTCGTCTACCTTTTCAAAATTTGTAATTTGTAAACACTACTGTACCTCATAAGCTTTCATTTCTGGAACCTTTAAAATATTTTTATTACATACTTGTATTTTAAAGTACATTACCGACAGCTTTAACATAATATTCATATTTAATTTAAACATTGTAATCATGTATATTAATTAATTGGGGGTGTAAGTAGCCCTACCATCACCTCCAGGGTCAAAGCTAACCTCATCTGCACGTGGTACATCCTGCTGATTCACTGACGAGGCCCTGACGGACGGTTAGATTTATCTTTACAAAGAGGAGACCTTCGCAGTTATATTGCATAATAAATCTTTCTTTGATTGAGATAACTATATCTAAAAGTATAATAAATCTGTAGAAGTAAAAATTCTGTACCGACACCGAACCCAAAAATGTGATTAAAAAAATGATTGTCTGTTAGTCGGTCTGTCTACCGGTCTGTCTGTTTCTTTAGGCATCACGCAAAAACTGCCAGTTCGATTACGATGAAACTTAGTATAATTATTCTTTAGTATCATTGGCACCACACTGCGTACTTTTTATCCCGGAAAAGTATACACAATAAAAACAAACTTAATTTTGCGGTTCGATACCCAGACCCGATTACAGTACCAACCGCAAATAATAAGTTTGTCGTAGGTTATGTCACCCGCAGTGGAGTTCACTAAGGCCACGTCCGCACAGACAGGCGGCTTGCTTAGCGCCTAGTGTCTAGCGCGTCACCTAGCTAGTAGCTTAGTAAAACAAACGTTCTAAAAAGGACGCGACCGGCTGCACTGCGCGCTTAGCGCCTAGCTAGTCGCTTGGCGTGCATCCATGTAAACAAACGTGTTGGTTTTTTGTTGCGAGGCGCCAGGTTGAAAAGTAGCCATTGGGTGAAAACTAACTCGGATTTTTGTAATATTATAGGAGGTTAGAAGAAAACAATGGATGAAATGAGAAGTAGATCAAATGTTTCCTTGGTCATACGCAAATATTCATAAAATTTATCGTCAAAATTACGCAATTGTTTATATAGAACATTAAACTCCCCATAACATGACCGTGATTTATTAATATCATGAACCCAGCATGACGGATAAGGCCGTGAACTGATATATTTTAAAGATGAATTTTCTGTGAGTAGTAGTTTTAGAGCTATTTTTGAAAGTGACATCTCTTCAACGTGCCGACAAGCAAATGCCCAAGGCACCTAGCGACCTACCACGCAAACCACCTCATGTGCGGCCACCGTGTATCCAAGCGAATAGCCAGGATGCAAGCCGCTAGGCTCTAGGCGCTAAGCAAGCCACCTGTCTGTGCGGACGTGGCCTAAGAGGCGCTGCACACGGCTAAGATACTATAACCACAGATTAATAAATAGTTACTACGTCTATAACTTTTTATAATGAACTATCACACACTATGAAGATAAAAAAATAATTTGCGGAATGTTTATAATAGTTACTGTGACCCCGGAACATATAGGGCAACCGAAGGAACATGAGTGGGTTTTAGTCAGTAAAAGTCTGACACGCCCTCCCGCCGCACCCAGGACGGGAGCAGTCATTTGATGATTTCCCACTTCCCAAAAAGATAATCAATTCTAATATTATAAATTGGAAAGTGTGAATCTGTCTGTCTGTCCGTCGTTCACGGCAAAACGGAGCGATGAATTGACGTGATTTTTTAAGTGGAGATATTTGAATAGGCTACAAATGTACTGTAATAGCTTAAAGCCTATTGTAACACCTTTTTCACATGTGGAATGCAAATAAATACTTGAATACTTCTTGTGTCTTTTTAACGCGAGCGAAACATGGTCGTCGCAGAGTTGTGGTGTCTTTTCCACAAATTCCATTAATAAAGAGTTTAAGTTGAATAATTAATTAATTGTAACACATTTATTTTAAAAGAGTACCTATGGAACTTCTTGTCCATTCTTCTCCATATAAAACAACCTTTGGGAACGGGCGACTAGAATCTACTATTTTTAAATGTAATTGACGTTCCAAAGTGCCTACATGGTCAAATTGAAGTAACAATTGACTTTGGCTTTGTCCCTGTTTGTGTTTAGTGTAAAATATTGATCAGTGTGTAGGTGACTCGCACTTTCAAAGTTTGGTTGTTTTGTATAGTGGTAAAAGTAAAACAGAAAGATATACATTTGGAAAGAATATCTGCATTTATTAACATTACAAATGTATACATATTGCTGCGCGTTACAGAAAATATTTTATTTGAAGTCTTTTAGAAAGTTACAATCAGATGCAGTATGGAACACCCTTCGGCCAGTTGGAGCGACAGCCTGCGCAGGGCGGCAGCAACTGGATGAAGATCAGAGGCCCGTGTCTGGCAGTGGATGGACACAGGCTGATGATGATTTAATAAATACATATTGTTATTATAAAGTTACACAAAAATTAGCGGCAGTGTCCGTTGCCCCAGCCAGGTTCCTTGTGGCAGTATCCGGAACAACAGTTGCCCAGGCTGCCGTCGGGTTGACAGTTCTGACCATTATTGATGCACGCCGAAGCTCCGCTGAAGACCATCGCTACTACAGCGAAGAAGGCGAGGAAGAAAATGTTGAAGTTCATCTTCGTTGCTTGTTGCTTGTACGTGTAGAACAAACTGATGTAGAAGTGTCACAGTACGCAGCTTTTATACTTGAATGAAATCCTATACGAGGAAAAATATAGAAATTATTTAGTTGGTTTTGCTCTATGTAAAACCCGTTTAAAAGACAAAGAGTGCACTTAAACTATCAGTATGTTTTTAAAAAATAGTTTAAATCCACCGTGATAAAAAATTAAGAGGAAAAATAACTATACTAATATTTATAAATTTCAGAAGTGGTTTGGTTATTCGGTAACATCAGATTTCAAAATTCAAAATGAGCGCTGCGCTAGTAAATTTTCCAAAAATCCTTAATGGGGTTTTTTTCCGCTAAAGGCGGAAATGAGGTCAAACCTGTAATACTTACTTTGTGAATAAAATTCAAAATCGGAAATAATACATATTAAATTATACAACAGCCGCAGGTCGTGGGTTCGATTCCCACTCAGAACAAACCTTTGTGTGATCAACATGACTGTTTGTTCTGTCTTTGGGAGTAATAATATTACAAATGGGAAAATGTGTCTGTATGTTTGTCCGTCTTTCACGGCATAAAGAAGCGACGAAATAACGTTATTTTTTAATTGTAATTGAAGGAATGAAGAGTGACATAGGCTACTTTTTGTCTTTTCTAATGCAAGTGAAGCCGCGGACCAAAGCCCTAGATTATGTCAAGTGTTATAAAAAATATATCGCCTTGAATCAGTTGAACAGTATAAAAGATACAAAAGAATGTACAATAGAAGCGACTTCATTATATAATATGTAAAGCTCTGTATACCAGTTGTCTTATTACTCTATTACTGGCTCTGCCTAGGTTGGGAAAAGATGGCCGCGTGTGAGTTGCTCCAAGAATATGGATTGAAATTTTTGACAATTGATAGCAAATTCTCAAGGTCGTGATGGCCCAGTGGATAAGGTGCCTGCCTCTTGTGTAAGAGGTTGTGGGTTCGAATCCGGGCAAGTACCAATGTAAATTTTTCAAATCATATGTGCTTTCACTTAAAGCCGTTGGTGCCCGTTGTCATTCAAAGAACTTTGACAGTCGTTGCGGGTAGAAGCCAGAAAGTCTGACCAGTTTAACCAAGGGATATCGTGTCACACAGATACTGGGTTGTGGAGGTCTGATGGGCAGCAGTAGCTTCACGCAAAACACAGGTATCCGGCTGAATCCGGTTAGGCTAGAAGCTGACCCCAACATAGTTTAGAAAATGCTAGGGAGATGATGATGATATAGCAAATTCTTTTTTAGGATTCCGTTGCCAAACCTTCTGTCTGTCCATATGTAAATTTTTTTCAAAAGCAATTGGTGGGGTACCATTTTTCTGAACATTCTACTGACTAGTAAAATATACAATGATTTTCTGTAAAGAAATGAATTTGGGATAATATTATAGTTTGTCAATTTTGTGGACCGAAAACAAGGTTTGCAATCAGAGCTATGTAACATATCAAATGGAAGAACTTGAGGATTTCAAATATATGTATTGTTTTTATAACTTTGTAACAGTTTGGCATCGACACGCCGAGGTGTTAACTATGCTTAACGCTTATCCGCCTTATTACAAAACAAGGTTTTTCTCTAAACCAGGTTTAAACCACTGAGCTAGGTTTAGTAATTTGAATCTTATTCTGATACAATCAAGATTCGAAATACAAAACCTAGCTCAATGGTTTAAACCTGGTTTAGAGAAAAACCTTGTTTTGTTATAAGCCGGTATGTGTTTCGAAGCCAAATTTAATCACTCTCTTCTTTTTTGTAAAAAATTACATGACTTTATAGTCTTAACTAGCTTTTGCCCGCGACTTCGTCCGCGTGGAATAATAGTTCCTGTTCCCGAGGGATTTCCGGGATGAAATCTATCCTATGTCCTTTCTCGGGTCCCAGACTATAGCTGTACCAAATTTCATTCAAATCGGTTCAGTGGTTTAGACGTGAAGACGAGACAGACAGACAGACAGAAAGACAGACAGAGTTACTTTCGCATTTATAATATTAGTACGGAAATACCTAAATCTTTTAACATTTTAAACACATACTTACATTATTATACATTTCAAAACATGTTTTATTGTGTGTGTGCAGGTACAGTGATAATGAGATGTTAAATCGATTTTTTATGCATACATAAATAATTAAAAATAAAAATAGGTAAACCTATAATATATTTTATACTACTTAACTTCGTATTTTGTTGTAGATTGCAGTAAACCAGACACATTCTTTTTAGGTTGCCAAAAGTTGTCTTATCATTTCAAAATTTGTAATTTGTAAACACTACTGTACCTCATAAGCTTTCATTTCTGGTATCTATAAAATATTTTTATTGCATACATGTATTTTAAAGTACATTATCCACAGCTTTGACATTATATACGTATTTAATTTACACATTGTAATCATGTAAATTAATTAATTGGGGGTGTAAGTAGTACCATCGCCTCCAGGATCAAAGCTAACCTCACCTGCACGTGGTACACCCCGCTGGTTCTCTGACGAGGCCTTACAAAGAGTATTTTAAGTTATAAATCTTTCTTCGATTGAAATATCTATGTCTATACGTGTAATATATCTGTACATTAAATTCTGTACATTAAAAATATAAAAAAGTAAATGGCAGGGCGTTTTATCAGACCGACACCGAGCCCAAAAATACGATAAAAAAAGCACACGGCTAAGATACTTTCCGTACTTATCTATATCTATACTAATATTATAAAGAGGTAAAATTTGTAAGTTTGTAGGTTTGTAAGTTTGTATGTAGGGGGTAATCTCTGGAAACTACTGGTCCGACTTGAATAATTATATGCTATAGGCTATATACCATCACGCTACGTCCCACGGGAACGGAGCAGTAACGAAAAATGCGGATAAAACCGCAGGGGACAGCTAGTAATATTATAAATGCGACATAGGATAGTTTTCATCCCGGAAATCCCCCGGGAACGGGAACTAATAATCCACGCGGACGAAGTCGCGGGCAAAAGCTAGTAGTTAATATTTTATAATGCACTATTACACACTATGAAGATAATAAATAATCAATACTAATATTATAAATTGGAAAGTGTGTGTCTGTCTGTCTGTCCGTCTTTCACGGCAAAACGGAGCGATGAATTGACGCGATTTTTTAAGTGGAGATATAGGGATAGATAGTGCCTTAGGCTACTTCTTGTGTCTTTCTAACGCGAGCGAAACATGGTCGTCGCAGAATGGGGTATTTTACATAATTAACCAATTAATGTAATACATAATCTCTATAAAAAATCTCCTAATTTAAGCCCTAAAAATCTGGTTCATATTCAATTAACCGTAAAATTGGATTTTTAGATGCTTTGTAATCAATAAATAGTAAGACAATTGAGTTGTTTACTTAGTGACGTCATAAGGTGTTCTGCCATACAAAATCTATGGGAGAATATCGTTTTGACAGCTCATAAAAAGTACGTCAATTGATGATGGTGTAAAATACCGTATTGTGTTGTCTTTTCCACAACTGCCATTCATAAAGAGTTAAAGTTGAATAATTAATTGTAACACATTTATTTTTAAAGAGTACCTATGGAGTTTCTTGCCCACTCTTCTCCATATAACCTTTCGGAACGGGCACCTCTGGCTCTCCCATTTTTAAATGTAATTGACGTTCCAAAGTGCCTCTATGGTCAAATGGAAGTAACAATTTGACTTTGTTCCTGTTTGTGTTTAGTGTTAAATATTTATCAGTGGTACGGAACCATCTGTGTGTAGGTGACTCGCACTTTCAAAGTTTAGTCATTTTGTATAGTGGTAAAAGTAAAACAGAAAGACATACATTTGGAAAGGATATATGCATTTATTAACATTACAAATGTATACATATTGCTGCGATATATGGAGTAGACAATGGTCAGAGTCTCTGAAGGATACAATTCAGGTTAGACAAGCGTAGCGTCGAGCACCTTCAGACTAGATGGAGTGACGGTCTACGCAGGGCGGCAGCAACTGGATGAAGATCAGAGGCCCGTGTCAGGCAGTGGATTGACACAGGCGGATGATAATAAAATAAATACATATTGTTATTATAAAGTTACACAAAAATTAGCGGCAGTGTCCGTTGCCCCAGCCAGGTTCCTTGTGGCAGTATCCGGTACAACAGTTGCCCAGGCTGCCGTCGGGTTGACAGTTCTGACCACTATTGATACACGCCGAAGCTCCACTGAAGACCATCGCTACTACAGCGAAGAAGGCGAGGAAGAAAATGTTGAAGTTCATCTTCGTTGCTTGTTACTTGTACGTGTAGAACAAACTGATGTAGAAGTGTCACTGTACGCAGCTTTTATACTTGAAAGACATCCTACACGAGGAAAAATATAGATAATATTTAGTTGGTTTTGCTCTATGTAAAACCCGATTACAAGACAAAGAGGTATATGCACTTAAAATATCAGTATGTTTTTAAAAAATAGTTCAATAGTGGGGTTTTTTCCTTAATGGGGAAAATGAGGTCAAACCTATAGGTTTGACCTCATTTTCGCCTTTTATACTTGAAAGTATTATAATACTTACTTTGTGGGTGAAATTCAAAATAGTACATTTTAAATTATACAGAATACACTTCAAGGTGTTCATTTCCTAGGTCTTTGGAGAGGGTTACTTTGCTACTCGTAACAGCCGCAGGTCGTGGGTTCGATTCCCACTCAGAACAAACCTTTGTGAGGTCAACATGACTATTTGTTCTGTCTTTTTGAGTAATCCATACTAATATTATAAATGGGAAAGTGTGTCTGTCTGTCTGTCTGTTTGTCTTTCTTTCACGGCAAAACGGAGCGACGGATTGACGTGATTTTTTAAGTGGATATAGTTGAAGGAATGGAGAGTAACATAGGCTACTTTTTGTCTCTTTCTAACGCGAGCGAAGCCGCGGGCAGGAGCTAGTAATATTATAAATGGAAAAGTGTGTCTGTTTGTTTGTTCGCCTTTCACGGCATAAAGAAGCGACGAAATAACGTAATTTTTTAATTGTAATTGAATTTTTTTTTTTGAAATTGAGTGGAAAGTGACATAGGCTACTTTTTGTCTTTTCTAATGCGAGCGAAGCCGCGGACAAAAGCCAAAAAAAATATCGCCTTGAATCAGTTGAATAGTTTAAAAGATACAAAAGAATGTACAATGGAAGCGACTTCATTATATAACATGTAAAGCTGTATACCAGTTGTCTTATTACTCTATTACTGGTCCTGCCTAGGTTGGGAACAGACGGCCGCGTGTGAGTTGTTTCAAGAATATGGATTGAAATTTTTGACGATTGATAGCAAATTCTCAAGGTCGTGATGGCGCAGTGGATAAGGTGCCCGCCTCTCGTGTAAGAGGTTGAGGGTTCGAATCCGGGCAAGTACCAATGTGATTTTTTTAAATCATATGTGCTTTCTAAAGTTTATCTTGGACATCACTGACATCCCGTGCCTATGAAAGCACGTAAAGCCGTTGGTCCCGGTTGTCATTCAAAGAATTTTGACAGTCGTTGCGGGTAGAAGCCAGAATGTCTGACCAGTTTAACCAAGGGATATCGTGTCACACAGATACTGGGTTGTGGAGGTCCGATATGCAGTAGCTTCACGTAAAACACAGGTATACGCCTGAAAGTATTAAAAGTCTCGCTAATGGTGGCGAGTGCGTTGGATCATTCGGTTCCCTTCAAAATGGTTGAACTAAATGGTGCTGATGTCACGCGTCATGCTCGTGAACGGGCGCTGTCAGTTGAGATCGGTCATCTCTTAACTGCCATGACTTTTTTATTATTTTTTATAAGTTTTTAATTGTTTAATTTGCTATTTATCTGCATTGTTTTCACATACAGAGGCACGAAAATTAATGTAACCAAGATATTGGAAAACATATTTTTTTTTAAAGAGTGTCCGTGGAGTTTCTTGCCTGTTCTTCTCCATAGAGATATCTACGTTTTTGAGCAGGCAATTAGCGTCACTTTTCTGACTGACCGACCGACTCTTTGACTATTCATAAGTGCCTATAAATGGTCTTAGTGAAATAAATGCCTTGAATTTTGAATTTTGAGTCCGGTTAGGCTGGAAGCTGACCCCAGCAAATTGAGAAAAGGCTAGGGAGATGATGATGATATAGCAGATTCTGTTTTAGGGTTCTGTAGCCAAACCTTCTGTTTGTCCATATGTAATTTTTTTTTAAAGCTAATGGTGGGGTACCATTTTTCTGTTGATTTCCGACCCAGAATTTGCTCCCATTTTACTGACTAGTAAAATATACAATGATTTTCTATAAAGAAATGAATTTGGGATAATATTAGAATATGTCACTTTTTTGGACCGTAAACAAGGTTTGCAGTCAGAGCTATGTATCATATCAAATGGAAGAACTTGAGGATTTCAAATATGTATTTTTTTATAACTTTGAAATAGTTTGGCATCGACACGCCGAGGTGTTAACTATGCTTAACGCTTGTGTTTCGAAGCCAAATTTAATCACTCTCTTTATTTATTTTTTTAAAATTACATGACTTTATAGTCTTAAAATAACATAGTACCTAAATCTTTCAACAGTTTAAACACAAACTTACATTATTATGCAGTTCAAAACATGTTTTATTGTGTGTGTGCAGGTACAGTGATAACGAGATGTTAAATCGATTTTTTATGCATACATAAATTATTAAAAATAAAAATAGATAAACCTATAATATATTTTATACTATTTAACTTCTTATTTTGTTGTAGATTGCAGTGAACCAGACACATTCTTTTTAGTTTGCCAAAAGTTGTCGTCTACCATTTCAAAATTTGTAATTTGTAAACACTACTTACCTCATAAGCTTTCATCATTTCTGGTAGGTACATTATCGACAGCTTTGACATTATAGGTATTCATATTTAATTTACACATTGTAATCATGTAAATTAATTAATTGGGGGTGTAAGTAGTACCATCGCCTCCAGGATCAAAGCTAACCTCACCTGCACGTGGTACACCCCGCTGATTCACTGACGAGGCCTTACAAAGAGTATTTTAAGTTATAAATCTTTCTTCGATTGAAATATCTATGTCTATACGTGTAATATATCTGTACATTAAATTCTGTATATTAAAAATATAAAAAAGTAAATGGCAGGGCGTTTTATCAGACCGACACCGAGCCCAAAAATACGATAAAAAAAGCACACGGCTAAGATACTTTCCGTACTTATCTATATCTATACTAATATTATAAAGAGGTAAAATTTGTAAGTTTGTAGGTTTGTAAGTTTGTATGTAGGGGGTAATCTCTGAAAACTACTGGTCCGACTTGAATAATTATATGCTATAGGCTATATACCATCACGCTACGTCCCACGGGAGCGGAGCAGTAACGAAAAATGCGGATAAAACCGCAGGGGACAGCTAGTAATATTATAAATGCGACATAGGATAGTTTTCATCCCGGAAATCCCCCGGGAACGGGAACTAATAATCCACGCGGACGAAGTCGCGGGCAAAAGCTAGTAGTTAATATTTTATAATGCACTATTACACACTATGAAGATAATAAATAATCAATACTAATATTATAAATTGGAAAGTGTGTGTCTGTCTGTCTGTCCGTCTTTCACGGCAAAACGGAGCGATGAATTGACGCGATTTTTTAAGTGGAGATATAGGGATAGATAGTGCCTTAGGCTACTTCTTGTGTCTTTCTAACGCGAGCGAAACATGGTCGTCGCAGAATTGTGTTGTCTTTTCCACAACTGCCACCCTTAAATTCATAATGTAGGATGCAGACTACATAATATTCTGATGGCTGAATGTCATGCCCATTTGCCTTAAAAATAAAATGTATATCACGTATCCATTGAGAACAGACTTATTTTTTAATTCTTATGTTGGCAGTACTGGAATTTCATTTTAAATATAAATTTGACGCCTAAAACTTTTTGGCGGGCTGCGATTTTAAAAAGTTATGATTGAATTGATTTCGTGAACACATTTTTTTTGGATTTTTCAAGGTAAGTTGTGCTATTTTATTAGTATTTCGTTTTTATAAATGATAAATATTGAGTAGAGTTAGTAGAAGTTTTAATTGTATTAGAAATGACCTCGAATCTCCAAAATTTCTTTTTGTAGGCCTTATCCTACACTATGCATTCCGTACTAAAGTAGATTATTGTATGCGATATTTGTAATAGAGCTACAAAATTGCTATTTCAGATGGCTAGTCAAAGATGGACTGGTTCTGAAGATCAAATAAGCTACTACTTAGCTGCCTTAGACGGCAATGAATCAGAAGATGGGGCTGAAGAAGATAAAAGTGAGGAAAATGATAAAGAGGCGCAGGCTTATAGGGACCGAGATGAACTTCGTCGAATTTTGCAATCGGAATCTGAAGAGGCTGAAGATGACCCTACTTAAGAAGACGAATCTCTTGTTGCTGATGTAAACCCCCGTAAAAGTCTTTCATGAAGAAATCTGTACCAAGGGGATCTTTTGAAGAACAAATGACAACTTATGATGGCTCTGATATTTCTGTAACAATGTGGAAAGACAACAAAGTTGTTACATTGTTATCGACCTATGTGGGAGCTGAGCCAGTTCAAAAAATAAATAAATAAATAAATAAAAAGCCTTTATTAATTCTCTACGAAAACATTATGTTGCTTTAAAAGAAAAATACTTTGACTTAATTTAGATCGTAGGGACCCCTCGTCGGGTGAAGGCCTCCTCCAGTTTTTGCCAGTTTTTCCTGTCTTGTGCCTTCAGAGACCAGTCTTTACCAGCTGTGGACACGATTTCATCAAGCCATCTCTCTCTAGGTTTACCTCTTTTCCTTTTTCCGGGAGGACCTCGCCATAGAGTGATTCGTTTTGCCCACCTTGCTTTGTGCATTCGTGCTGTATGACCGCACCATTTCCATTTTAATTTTTGTGCGAAACATAGGGCGTCTATTATTCCAGTTTTTTTCCTTATGTCTGAGTTCCTATTTTTGTGAATAAGTTTTAAGTTTAAAATACTTCGTTCCATGGCTCGTTGACAGCGCTGTATTTTATTTCGGGCTTCGTGGTTGAATATCCACGACTGGCATGCATATGTCAGGCTAGGCAATAGGCAGGTGTCGAGTACTTTTTTCTTTAGCTTCATGCTCATCTTTGATTTTAAAATTTCTTTATACTTCCAAAATTTGTTCCATGTAATGGCTATTCTTCTTGAAATTTCTTCGATGTTTCTATTTTTGTTGAAAGAAATTAATTTACCCAAGTAGACATATTCATGAACATATTCTAAGGGACTTGAGTTTACTATTATTTTTCTATGTGTAGAGTTTGTAAGAATCTTAGTTTTTTGTATGTTCAATTCTAAGCCTATGTTTTTGCTAACGCGGTTTAAGTCATTAATCATTATTTCTAAGTCTCGTGCCGTTTCTGCAAAAATCACAATGTCGTCTGCGAACCTTAAGTTGCTTAAATATTTTCCATTTATTAACAAGCCTTTGTGGGTCCAGTCTAAGTCCGCCATAATATATTGCAAAAAATAAATAGGTATGACAAATCTAAAAAAGAAAAAGTTCTTATTGACTGCCCACAGATCGTCAAAGATTACAACTCCCACATGGGTGGCGTGGATCTCCTGGACAGTTACATAGGAAGATACTACATATCAATAAAAAACAGAAAGTGGTATATGCGATTGTTCCATCATTTTTTGGACCTAGCCATGATAAATTCATGGCTAGCTTACAAAAAACTTATGACACAAAAACCTGGATTCAGTGGGAAGCTGTGTAACTTGGGTACCTTTCGTTTAGAAGTAGCTCAAACCCTTTGCCTTTTAGGGAAAAAAATGAAGTGAAAAGGGGTAGACCAAGTTCTGCTTTAGAACAGGAAATACAGGCGAAAAGGAAGAAAGGTGTTTCCCAAGTTGCACCAGTAAAAGATGTTCGACTAGATCAAGTAGCCCACTGGCCAGTTTTTTGTGACAAAAGTAACAGGTGTAAAATGCCTAAGTGTACTGGTTTCACCCAAACCATATGTGAAAAATGTAATGTGTCACTTTGTTACAATAAAAGAAACAATTGTTTTAGAGAATATCATAATAACAAATAATCTGATTGTTTTTAATTTTGAGCCAAATCATACTACATAATTAAATCTACTTACATAAACTTTTTACTTGGAGTGCATAATGTAGGCTGCATCCTACAGAGACAAAATGAAGAATTTAATAGACTAGACCTTCTCAGATATTTTTTTTATTATTTTTTCAGTAATTCCCATACCTTGAGACATCACTTGCGTATTTTTTTAATTTTTAATAAAAAATCATGCATTTAAGGAAAGTTGAATAATTAATTGTAACACATTTATTTTTAAAGAGTACCTATGGAGTTTCTTGCCCACTCTTCTCCATATAACCTTTCGGAACGGGCACCTCTGGCTCTCCCATTTTTAAATGTAATTGACGTTCCAAAGTGCCTCCATGGTCAAATGGAAGTAACAATTTGACTTTGTTCCTGTTGGTGTTTAGTTTTAAATATTTATCAGTGGTACGGAACCATGTGTGTGTAGGTGACTCGCACTTTCAAAGTTTGGTTATTTTGTATAGTGATAAAAGTAAAACAGAAAGAGATACATTTGGAAAGGATATATGCATTTATTAACATTACAAATGTATACATATTGCTGCGCGTTACAGAAAATATTTTATTTGGAGTCTCTCAGAAAGTTACAATCAGATGCAGTATGGAACACCCTCCGGCCAGTTGAAGCGACAGCCTGCGCAGGGCGGCAGCAACTGGATGAAGATCAGAAGCCCGTGTCTGGCAGTGGATTGACACAGGCTGATAAAAATATAATAATAAATGTACATATTGTTATTATAAAGTTACACAAAAATTAGCGGCAGTGTCCGTTGCCCCAGCCAGGTTCCTTGTGGCAGTATCCGGTACAACAGTTGCCCAGGCTGCCGTCGGGTTGACAGTTCTGACCACTATTGATACACGCCGAAGCTCCACTGAAGACCATCGCTACTACAGCGAAGAAGGCGAGGAAGAAAATGTTGAAGTTCATCTTCGTTGCTTGTTGCTTGTACGTGTAGAACAAACTGATGTAGAAGTGCCACTGTACGCAGCTTTTATACTTGAAAGACATCCTATACGAGGAAAAATATAGAAATTATTTAAAGCAAAACGCTTTAAGTAAAACCCGTTTAAAAGACAAACGAGGTATGCACCCAAAATACCAGTGTGTTTAAAAAAATAGTTTAATTACGAATGACCATCCATCGTCATAAAAAATTAAAAGGAAAAATAGCTATACTAATATTAATTACAAAAGTGAATGGCTTTGGTTTTCTTTGATATTTTGTTTTGTAACTACTCAGATTCCAAAATTCAAAATGGGGTTTTTTATCAAACCTGTAATACTTACTTTGTGGGTGAAATTCAAAATCCAAAATAATAAATATAAAATTTTACAGAACATACTTCATGGTGTTCCATTTAATGGTCTTTGGAGAGGGATACTGTGCTACTCGTAACAGCCGCAGGTCGTGGGTTCAATTCCCACTCGGAACAAACCTTTGTGTGATCAACATGACTGTTTGTTCTGTCTTTGGGAGTAATAATATTATGAATGGGAAAGTGTGTCTGTTTGTTTGTCCGTCTTTAACGTTTGATTTCAATGGATAAGGTGCCTGCCTCTCGTGTAAGAGGTTGTGGGTTCGAATCCGGGCAAGTACCAATGTGACTTTTTCAATTTATATGTACTTTTTAAAAAATTATCTTGGACATCACTGACTTCCCGTGCCTCGGAAAGCGCGTAAAGCCGTTGGTCCCGGTTGTCAATTGTAGAACTTGATAGTCGTTACGGGTAAGCCGGAAAATCTGACCAGTCTAATCAAGAGGTATCGTGTCGTCCAGTAACTAGGTAGTGGAGGTCTGATCCGTAGCTAAACCTTCTGTCTGTCCATATGTTAATTTTTTTTTCAAAAACAAACCGTGGGGTAGGTTTTTCTGATGATCTACGACATTCTACTGACTAGTAAAATATATAATGATTTTATAAATAAATGTATTTGGAATAATATTATAATATGTCAATTTTGTGGACCGTAAACAAGGTTAACAATCAGAGCTATGTAACATATCAAATGGACGAACTTGAGAATTTAAATATAGGTATTGTTTTTATAACTTTGAAATAGTTTGGCATCGACACGCCGAGGTGTTAACTGAATTCTGTACATTAAAAATATAAAAAAAAATGGCAGGGCGTTTTATCAGACCGACACCAAGCCCAAAAATACAATAAAAAACTAATAATGGAAATAAACATTTTGATTTTTGCCTTTTTGTTTTGAATTTTGGTAGATTTGTATTCTGTCGCGTGGAATCACACTACAATTACAATTAAGATCGGGCGAAAATCACGTTCCATGTATGAGAACTAATTCCTGCTCTTCTTCTCAATTAGTCTCGCACTCCACCAAAGCAGAGAAGTGCGAAGATGTCTCGTAAATAACCTATAGGGTACTGTATTGCACTGAACCTAAGCGGTGGGGTATAATTACCGTTAGTCTATTGGCTGCAGCAGACATCTTCGCCCGTATCCGTACCTATACGTGCAGTCCGGGGTAATTAAAAGTACCCTCATTAAAGGTCTTGATGGAGTTAAGACAAATTCGAGCTAAGGTGCGGGTTGGTAGAGGCAGGCTAGGCAGTTTTGGTGGTGCGGCAGCAGTGCGGGCGTCAGTACCGCGACCGCTCGGCAACAGTGATGCTGCCGCGCCGCGCGATATGTTTGAAAACAAAGGAACATACGTATGGGCGATTGTGCACTACAAGGAACAATTATTATGTCCGGCAGTCCGATTTTTTACGGTCCAATATGGCACGCCATACCTATAATGTATATACTAGTTTGTGCATTATACGTAACTTTACCGTCCGACATTTTACTTTTCTTCATTCCGAAACGGTTTTTATTTTTACTGAGGCGTATCATCCGAGTAAAGACGGACATGCCACTTCGAACCGTAAAAAATCGGATGTTCAGACAGTAAAATTCCTTGTAGTGCACAATCACCCTAAGCTGAACGATAAACGTACAGCTGCGGCGCTGCGGCCGTACGGCAAGAAATGCATAAATTGAAAGAGCCCTAATAGGCCAGCCCAGCGTATTTATTTATTTTATATATTCATTTAATTGCTGATCAAGGGTAATAAAGTGGTGTTAAATTACTGTACTGTATTGATTTATTAGTCAGACTCTATTAAATGGCGTTACGAAGCCTTGAAATGCATAAATTTTATTTGGAACACTTTTTTGTGTGTAGTTGTTAAGTTATACATTGCTTGATCTCACCCTGGCAGTAGCTTGTTTAGAATAATATATATAATAAGTTTTTTTTTAAACCAGATATGCATGAAAACTGCCTGATGTCCTTTCTTTAATGGTGTGACTTCGCGTATTTGGCAAAATAATACGTTATTTGGGTAATACACACGTGTAAGAGGTTGTGGGTTCGAATCCGGGCAAGTACCGATGTGACTTTTTCAATTCATATGTACTTTCTAAAGTTTATCTTAGACATCACTGACATCCCGTGCCCCGGAAAGCACGTAAAGTCGTTGGTCCCGGACAGTCCCGGTTGTCACTCGTAGAACTTTGACAGTCGTTACGGACAGAAGCTAGAAAGTCTGAACAGCCTTAACCAAGAGGTATCGTGTCGCCCAGTTACTGGGTTGTGGAGGTCTGATAAGCAGTCGCTTCACGTAAAACACAGGTATCCAGCTGAATCCGGTTAGGCTGGAAGCCGACCCCAACATAGTTGGGAAAAGGCTAGGGGGATGATGATGACTTGGGTAATACACAATGTACTCTACATTTATTACGACAACTGTCATATCACGTTGCATCGAACACGCAAATATTTTTCCAAATACGTCAAGGGAAGTCGAACTATAAATAAATTGTTGGCACGCGCGCTAGATACCCATTGAAAGGAGAACGGATCATACTTACGTCACTCTCTTATCATAAGTGAGTGACCCGATGCAACCACGAGCTCAAGTGTGTTCCTGTTTGTGTTTAGTGTTAAATATTGATCAGTGGTACGGAACCATCTGTGTGTAGGTGACTCGCACTTTCAAAGTTTGGTTATTAAAAATTTAGGTTGATTTAACCAATTTTTTTGTTGGGACCTTTTGTATAGTAGTAAAAGTAAAACAGAAAGACATACATTTGGAAAGGATATATGCATTTATTTACATTAGAAATGTATACATATTGCTGCGCGTTACAGAAAATATTTTATTTGGAGTCTCTCAGAAAGTTACAATCAGATGCAGTATGGAACACCCTTCGGCCAGTTGGAGCGACCGCCTGCGCAGGGCGGCAGCAACTGGATGAAGATCAGAGGCCCGTGTCTGGCAGTGGATGGACACAGGCTGATGATGATTTAATAAATACATATTGTTATTATAAAGTTACACAAAAATTAGCGGCAGTGTCCGTTGCCCCAGCCAGGTTCCTTGTGGCAGTATCCGGAACAACAGTTGCCCAGGCTGCCGTCGGGTTGACAGTTCTGACCATTATTGATGCACGCCGAAGCTCCACTGAAGACCATCGCTACTACAGCGAAGAAGGCGAGGAAGAAAATGTTGAAGTTCATCTTCGTTGCGTGTTGCTTGTACGTGTAGAACAAACTGATGTAGAAGTGTCACTGTACGCAGCTTTTATACTAGAGTTTTGCTCATGTTATCCTTAAAGATAAATGAGGAAAGTAATGTAGTTTATTTAAATTATCATTACGTAAAAACCACTTTTCAAACAAAGAGGTGTGCGATGTAACTTTTATTAGCAATCTATTTTCCTTGTAAAGTAGATGAAAAAAAGTGTTCTATTCATGGAATTGTGTTAGGAGGAATTGTTTAACTTCATTCCGAATTTAATACTTCTGAACAATGTTTTTTTTATTGTTTACAGCAATATGTGCATATTATCGAACATAATCTATTCCTAATCTTTCAAAATGTTTGTCACATTAACTTAAACATGTTCGTTAGTTAACTCTTTCCAAATATTTTTTTGATTTGCCACTTCAAACCAGCAGTGCAATTCCGTAAGAACTCGCATGCGAAAAACTACGATTTCGATCTCATTCCCGATTTCATTTCATAACTCTCCTGAAGACAATTTTTTTCACTAAAAATTCACTAACGTTTTCATTGAGTGGCGCTTGCGTAGTTTTCATTGGGTTATAGAATACCTGATACAGTTTTCACCGCGGAATCAGAAGTGAGCACTGCAGTGAGATCTTACAGAATAGCATTGCTGCCCTTATTATCTTCTTCTCTCATATGGGCCTTCCCTTCCTCCCTATCTCTCTAACTCTTCAGCCAAGTATAAGTCTGACTGGCAAAGAAAGGGTTCTGTGTTATGTGGTACCACCACACAAAATCTAACATTGAGAATACAAACAAGAACACACCATTTTAATTTCTCACCATTACTATTTTAATTATTTTAGTTTCTCTTATTTTGTGTATGGATGAACATGGGTGATTGAGCGTCAAAGTTTGCCAGGTACTTAAAACAATCATTTGCCTAAGTTTTAAGAACATAAAACGGTTACTCCAGAAATATCTAAAGACAAACAAAAAGATAAGGAAAAAGTGTAGAACTAGTTTCTGTAGGTATTTCTTGCATAACGTGTTAAAGTGTTAAAAATATTTATAGATCCAAAAAAAATAACTTTAATAGTTTAGCATCTTCAGTTGGTGGTTGTGTTCTGTTTGATATTTTGTATTGCCACCCAGTTTCAAAGTACGGTGGGTAATCCGAAACGACTGGGGAGAGATTCGATGGCGATGCAGACGAGGCATTATGTAATTTCACGGGAGAAGTAGCAACTATAACATAACTGGTATCCATTAGCCGGTGGTTAGTCATTTGTTACTTTAACAAGCTTTTATTATCATCATCCATAGCCCTTTTCCCAATTAGGGTCAGGCTACACGGTGCGGCGCGGCTCCGGCGCGGCGGCTGCGCAAGGCAGCACAGGCAAAAGTGCTCGCTCGTTGCTAATAATTACATGTATATCATACGGTGCCGCAGCGGCGCCCTAAGAACCTTGTGACGCCGCACTGCTCGTATGGCCGCCAGTGCGGTGCGGAGTAATGCGGTGTGATGCGTTACCGCACCGTGTGGCCTGGCACTTACGTTCCTAATCAGATTCTCCAATTCGGACTAGGGGAACGTTATGAAAGGTACCCCTTGCCCGAATTGGAGAGGCCATCACGACTGACATTCTACATAACATTTATTTAAAAATAATCACCACTCTAACACGTTTATGGTCTGCAAACCGTTTTATGCATCTACTAATATTTCTAGGCGAACAGGTGCTTCATAAAAATCTGTAGCTTCAAGAACCGTTTGCTAAATCAGCTGATAGTTTGAACACTAACTGTACCCGGTCGCTTAGAGGTCAAAATTTGAAATTCAACAGATTTTTACGACCTAGATAGACTCCAGCAAGCCATTGGACTCTTCCAATAGTTATTAACTTTTTAGTAATAACCTAGGTACTCCTGGACACGGCGCGCATTGTCCGGTTCCTCTTTCTGGAGCTCTGACCACCGGTAGCTTGGAGCCTGTTCCCGTTACCTGTAGGCTACCAGTTTTTTATATTTCTAAATGTTATTTTTATGTAACAATTTTTAAAATATAAATTAAATTATATAACTAGCTTTAGACGGCGGCTTCGCAACAATAAGTCAGTCTGTTTACTTATTTTATCTTTATAAATATATGGATGTTAATAAATTACAATCTTATTAGTTCCAGCCAGGCTGTTTAGTATGAAGAGCACACCACTGTCGGTGCCTACATTATGTTTGTTTTCCTGTTGATAACTTATAGTAAAATGGAAAAACCAGTATCTTGATACGAGGAAAAACTCGGTAATTTCAAAAACGGTTCACTTATCCATGTTAATGAGATACGTGAACTGCTTGTATTGGCCATAAAGCACTATTTACATAATAAGCAAACAATTTTTAAATAATTTTAGTTGAGTTTTCCCGTACATTGAAAAAAAAGTTGGTCTACGGTTTCACCCGCAGCTTTGTTTTTTGGCGATAATGTTACGGAAACCTTTGTGCCAGTATGACTAGCATTTGTCAGTTTTTTGTCTTGTTACCTATTGTAGCTTTGATATTTTGTTGTGAATTAAAAAAATAAAATAAATAAATATCCTGGGACAACTCACACACGGCCATCTGATCCCAAACTAAGCAAAGCTTGTACTATGGTAAACAGACGACTGATAAACATACTTATATAATTTATAAATACATACATATTATAGATAAATTACACCCAGACACAGAACAAACACTCGCACTCATCACACAAAGTTTGGTCTGGGTGGGAATCGAACCCACGACCTCCGGCTTAGCAGTCAGGGTCACTAACCACTAGACCAACGCCCGTCAATTATTTCTTCCGTCAGTATTTCTTATTAATTTGCAATGTATTATCTTAATTTGTCTTGTTATTAAATTATTTTAAAGTAATGATTCCGAATTTGAAAATATCGAGATGACTATTATTTTTAGGTATTGAATATGGGTGTTGACCTGAATTAAATGAATTTTGTTTATTTTATTTATTTATTTTCTGTAACGTATAGTCGTTAACCAGTCTTGACTCAATTAGTCGGTGAGTCACATCCCGCAAACCGACAAACTCACAAGCTTACTCGACCACTATTATTACAATCTATACTAAGCGCCTTACTAATAAACGCTGCATAAACTGATGACAGGTTTATACGTCAAAAAATGTATGGTTACACAGGCTTTATTCATTGCATAACTTACACAGTGATTATTAGTAAGGGCGTAAAATTATAAAGCTGAAGAGCTTGTTTGTCTTTTTGTTTGCTTTGTTGAACCCCCTAATCTCAGGAAGTACTGCCCCCCTAGACAAGTGGCATTGTAGAATAGATCAACTTTAACTTCAAATCTTTATTAATGGCATTTGTGGGAAAGGCACCTCAATTCTGCCACGACCATGTTCATTTTACAATATCTCAATCGAAAAAAGATTTAGAACACAAATAAATATGCAATATGACTGTAAAGTTCTCCTCCTTGTGAAAAGATCTGGTCCGTCAAAGCCTCGTCAGTGAATCAGCAGGGTGTACCACGTGCAGGTGAGGTTGGCTTTGACCCTGGATGTGATGGTAGGGCCACTTACACCCCTGTGGAATAGATAGCGAAAACGAATAGATTGTCAAATGTATGGAGATGTCAAATTGTTTAGCGAAAGCTTATGTCAATTCCATACATTTGACAATATTAGTTTTCGCTATCTACTCTACAATGCCACTTGTCTAGGCCCTCTCTGGTCCGATTAAAAAAAATGATTGTGTTGTAGCCCATTTATCGAGGAAGGCTATATAACATTACGCTACAATCTACGGGAGCAAGCAGTATTTAAAAACACGAAAGTTATCGCAGGGGATAGCTGGCTGATACAATGATAAAATAAACAAATGCAATAATAATAAACTCTAATCCATCGCCAGGGATAACTGTGACCAATGGTGTTATAAGTAAAAAAGTGTAGATAGGTTATACGCAGTCAAAAAGTGGCACATTAAAAGTTTGCCAATTGACAAACATGATACTGAGTATCGCGTTGACATTTGACGTTTATCTCTTTTTCACTCGCACTACTTCAATCATGTCGTCCTAGTTTGACGTGTAATGTATGTGTGCGTTAGTGTGCCGTTTTTGAAGATAGAATTTCGTTTGGGTAACCTATCTACACCTTTTTTTACTTGTAATATCATTGACTGTGACAGATTATTTCACCACACAGTTACCCTTATTCAACGCAATAGAAGATAAAATATCCCAAGAGAAATCTTGAAGTATTGAAAAGAAATACAAATACTGAAAATACTAAATTTGTAAACTCTCGATACCCGAGGGATTATTATTTAAAATGTGTTTATAAAGTTTAGTCGAGTTTTCAGTTATCGAGAAATTCTCTTTTTGAAGCAACTGCTGTAGCGAATATTTGTGCACTTTTGATATTGAATTTTAATCTTAGTTTGAATTTAAGTTTTTGTGAAGTTATGCTATTGAGATTTAAAATATCGTAGCGATTTGTAAACTATTTTTGTTTGAAAATACGTCTTAAGTTTACTTTAGCGATAAATTGACGGGCCTGTTGATCTAGTGGTTAGTGGCCCTGACTGCTGTGCCGGAGGTCGTGGGTTCGAGTCCCACCCAGGACAAACTTTGTGTGATGAGCATTACTGTTATTTATCTATAATATGTAATTTATAAATTATATTATTATGAGTATGTTTATCAGTCGTCTGGTTACAATAGTACAAGCTCTGCTTAGTTTGGGATCGGATGACCGTGTCCGTTGTCCCAGGATATTTATTTATTTATTGATTTAAAAATACGTGGCAGTCGTACGCTGGGTAGCTGTTGACTCATACATACAATGTGGTAGGTTAAACGAGAGACATATTAAAGGAGGCTATTCACTACTCGATTCTCATTCCAAATACGTAAAAAAAAAACAATATTTAAATTTATGGCAAATTGTCTCATACAAAAAAATCGTTGACACGCGCTAGATGCCCATCGATAGGTCAACAGATCATACAAACAAAACAACAATATAGTAGAAACAAGATCGATTGCCACCAAATTAAAAAAAATCTGTTAATGGGGATAAAAAATAAAAACATATGGTTTCTCCTTAGACTTTATTTGTTGACTGCAATGGTGAGGCTTTTTACCGCCCATCTTAATGTTTCCATACTGTCAAGTATCGTAAGTAGCACAGGTTCAATAGTTATACTATACAAACGTACAAAAAACTCATTGGTATAAATATAAAGCCTCCAATCAAAGCAAATAAATATTACCAACGAAATAAGTATTTCAAATAAAAAAAAAAACAATTTATAATGCACTAGCTTTTGCCCGCGACTTTGTTCGCGTGGAACAATAGTTCCCGCTTATGTTTTGTAAAGAATTCTAGAAACGAACCTATTTTCCTTTTAATTGCATAAGATTGATTCTTAGTTTTTGACTAAGGTAAATGAAATTAATCATTAAGAGATATAGATAGTATAGGTCACAGTTTTGACCTAATCTAACAAAATTTGATGATCATTGATCCGTTTTGGTCTACGCAAAAAGTTTATTTAGGTGATCATATAATTTGTTCCCTTAGTTTTAGACGTTTACATACACGTTTGCGTTACGTACACGGTACACCCTCTATCAGGTATATACGTTTACGTACGCGTTAACGTTACGTTCTGGTTAACGAGCCAATGTACGCCGGGTGACATGTATAGTTTTATAGAGCATTCTGCGTACGCTGCAAATGGCTGGTTTATAATTTTGTTTTTCAGCTATATGAATATGCAAAAGGCGTATACACGAATTCATTATGTTTTTGCCTTTTAGTTCAATATTTTATGTTTTGTTTGCTGTGTGGAGTGGTCTTGTATATGTATTTTTTTCATATTGAACGGGACATGGCCACCATCATTCGATTCTGGATTTATTGCGATTGCCGACATATTGTGAGTAGGCAGGCGGGAGAATCAAAACCACGTTTTGCGGCCACTCTGTAGTTTTAATAAAATATTAACAAAATCACAATCAGCATTTTCGAATTAATCAGAATACAGTGACGTTTCACCGAGCACGTTTTGCTTGATCGCGATGCCAACGGATTATACTTTTATACTAGCTTTTGCCCGCGGCTTCGCCCGCGTAGATGTTGAACTTCTATCCACAATCTTAAGCCCTTTAGGAGTTGAATAAAAAAAATCCTTTCTTAGTGGCTTAGGCTTACTCTTCACAAAGAATAATCCTCCAAGTTTCGAGTCTCTAGTTAGTTATTGTTAAATATCAACAAACGCGTTGATATTAGTCAGTGAGTTTACTTCCGGGGCAGCGGTAACTATTAGAATTAATCCGTAACCCCGGCACGTGCTAACTGCTGTTTGAGGCGCGAGTGGAACAAACGGTCCTTATCGGGCGGCGAGCTACCCATCGCTCGCCATCCGCAGAACCGCGCCTATGGCGGCTGGTAGTCGTCTTGCGACTTATTCGACGTCTACGCCTGGCTCACTGTCTCGGGCGTGAGGCTTGACGCTGCGTCATGCGCGCCGCCACCTCCTTCTCCAGCCATGACTGCTTCGCAGAAGGAGGCGACGGCTTACCATTCAGTCACCCCCGCCGATCGCCTCTGAAAGAAAAGGCGGTGGCCCACCCAAGCGGGGCATACTACCATTCGTATGCTCCACCGTGTGCTCGAGGCGACCATTTTCTCAGATATCCGTTTCTGGTGAGGACCTGTTTCTGGCGATACGTGAGAGCGCCCGCCGGGGAGCCTATTATGTGTCTCAGCGTTATATTAAATAGCCTACAATCGTACCCAGATTGGTTAAATCTCTTTAGTGGTTTTTAGCCTATGCGTGCACATACAGACAGACAAAAAATTACTGATTGCATTTTTGGCATCAGTATCGATCACAAATCATCCTACAATATTAATCCGTACTAATATTATAAATGCGATAGTAACTCTGTCTGTCAGTCTCTTCTTCACGCCTAAACCACCGAATTAAATTTGGTACAGATATAGTCCTGGGACCCGAGAAAGAACATATGATAGTTTTCGTCCCGGAAGTTCCCCGGGAACGGGCACTGCTATTCCACGCGGACGAAGTCGCGGACAAAAGCTAGTTTTGAATTTATATATAATTTTGCTTCACGACCCACTCTCATAAGCATACGAAACGACACCCCACATACAAATCGAATCAGGGATAGAACCTGCAAGGGGTTAAAGTAAACAATTAATTAATTTACTAAATTAATTGATTACTTATTGTTTTTGACCAAATGACCCCAATATTTATCACAAACGCATCGACAACCAAACACTTTTTACAACAGGGATAGAACTTGCACAAAGGAAAGTTGCCTGGGAGAGTCATTATTTTCACAAAAATCTTAACACCACTTAGATGTTGAAACAGACTTGAATAAAAAATTATTTATTTTGGTAAGGATCTATACAATATTAAATTTTTTTATTGATTTGATTGATTGATGTGATGATGCGATTCTTTAGATTGACATAACTTTTTTATTTATGGACCGATTAATACAAAACAAAGACTAAATGTTAATCCCACAAAACCGCCACGCATTAGTGAAAATTAGGTTAAGCCGTTTCTGAGATTAGCTTGAACAAACGTACAGACAAACAGACATACAGACAAACAGACAAAAATTCTATAAATCATTGTTTTGGGTTCTATTGCGTATATTAAGTTCCCCTAATAAAGTTTTTCTTATTTTTTTTCCATGTACAGACACCGACCTTTTAGAATTTTATTATATGTATATAGATATATAGATTTCGTATGACGACAATCGCGAAAGAGAGTTCGACGTTGTGTTAGACTGTAGAAACGTCTTCCACGTTTGTCAAATGTCAGCGGTCATTTTTGACGTCTCTTTATATCAAAATATCAACGCGATGTCAAATATTTTTTTTTTCATTTCAACTATATTCCATTTGCGTTAAGATTAGACATTTAAAAAACCTTTTTTACTGCCCATTTAACCGATTTTGAGTTTTATTACGTTTGCGGAATGACAATTGACGGCTGCAGTAAATAGTTGGTCTGTAAGCGACTTTTTTGCTACCATTGCCACCCTTACGTCTACGGAATAGAAGTTAAAATCGGTTGAACAAACCGTAACAAAAATAGTTTCAAGTGTCTTATCTTAACGCGAACAGAGATAGACAAATATGTATGACTGTTAAAATTCAAAACTGGTCATCATCTCCGTAGCCTTTTTCAACTATGTTGGGGTTCGCTTTCCGTCTAACCAGATGCAGCTAATACCAATGTTTTATGTTTGGATACTGCCTATGGGACCTCGACCACCCAGTCTTTGCGTAACACATAGGTCCTTCTTTGTTATCGTGGTTGTTAGATTTTGTAGTTACCGATTACCACGTAACTACTGTTAAATAGTGTAGATAGGTTATATGCAGTCAAAAAGTGGCACATTAAAAGTTTGCCAATTGACAAACATGATACCTACTGATTATCGCGTTGACATTTGACGTTTATCTCTTTTTCACTCGCAGTACTTCAATGATGTCATCCTACTTTGACGTGTAATGTATGTGTGCGTTAGTGTGCCGTTTTTGTAGATAGAATTTCGTTTGGGTAACCTATCTACACTTTTTTAACTTATATCATCATTGTGTTAAATTATGACAATACTATTACAAGAATGAAATGATAGTGAAAATTTTGTTCCTTAAATTTTTGACAATCCCTATCTGCAAAATCCCAAATGGAAACTCCTGTAGTTTTCTAATATATCACTAACATAGACAGACAATGGTGCCGATTCTCTTGTGCACCAACTATCGTAAAGGACACGGGCGTAAATGGGCTTAAGGCTGGACACTAATGAAAACTTTATCAATATTCTTTTCAAGATTTATTATTTTGTACCATGAAATATTTAGATATTTTGTTATGGGATAATAAATTAATTATTAATTCAAAACATAACTGACTTTCTGCACTTCCGGTTTTTAACAATGTTGCCAAATGAAATATGTTAATCGATCAGTCGAACTAAGATTAAAAAATAGACATCTAGAACAAAATTAATAAAACATAATCTGCAGAAGAAACACTGAATCATGATTTCACCTGTTGACATGTTTTATAATATATTTTAAATAATTGTTTTTATTTTTAAATATCGCACAAAATAATATTTAATCAATCAAAGTTGCAATCAATTATATTTTTTTTTGTTATACAGGCCACACAGTATGAACTCATGTCAATGTCACATCTAAAGTCAAACAAATCATACACTTCGTTGGTTTTAAACTTGCAATAGTGAATATTTTGTTTTATTGTGTTTTCGTGCAGTTTAATTATTTGATTGGTATTATTTTGCGACTTTGGCTACGTGTAAAGAATTCTGACGGTTATTATTTTGACGAACGACCTACGGATTTTTTTATATCGGACTGATAAGTTATTTTGGACTACGAAGTAAAATACAATGAGTGAACAACATCTTCAATATATAACCTGGAGGCGTAATTCTTCTGTAGGTTTGCGCTATATAAAAGAGGAACGAATTCTTTCAGTTAATAGACAGCAATGGGTGGCACGCAGTCGTAAGTAATTTATTTCAAAATAAGTTCACATGGTCATAAACTGTTACTATTACTTAAATACTTCTGATTTATATTTACATAGTTATACCAAGACTGACGTCTCGGAGTTGAGTGACGTCTATTAATACGGGCCTTAGACGCCATGTTTTTAAATTGCTTCTAAACTATCTATGGAGTGTCTAAATTTGACAGGACTTAACTAATATTTGATCTTCTGTCCTTTTCTTAATTAAACGGAAAGAGAAAGATGCATTTAACTTAAATTTACGATAGTTTGTGCACAAGAGAATCGGCACCAATAGACGAGACTGATATTACCGATCAGACTTATATTATAAAAAATGCATATGTTATCGACCGATTAACCTGTAAATCCCGGATGTGAAAATATCACAAAATCTTTTCACATCAAATGAAATACAACCCGGATTTAATATCTCTACCCACCCCGCAAAGCAATATAAGCGTGAAGTTCGGTGCGGAGTACGATTGCAGACAATGTGAAACCCGACGAACGCTTTGTGACGATACGAATTAAAACCTGCAACTGGATATTGTTGCGTCTGAACAGCGGTACTCAAAGCTACAAAAAGGTTTCTGTTTTATTCGATTACAAACAAGCTGACTGCTTGTGAAGGGGAAATCATGTTTTTTCTTACTCATCTGCTGTTCTTTTCTGATTAATTTTGATCTGCGGTGCTAAGTTATATGAGCTTCTCCCAGTTTATTGTCGCCCCTTTGTACATAAATATTAGCAGAGGCGGATTAAGTGTTCAAAGCGTTATCAATTTCCGATTTCTTAGTACTCCAACGATGATTGATCCTGTAAAAAAAAAAAAAATATCTCTGCCTTTTTTTTTTGTTTCAGGCGCGTCGCGCGCGCTCCTTAGAGATCTAGCGCCCCAGGTACGTCCCTCTTTTGCCGTGTTAATCCGCCACTGCATATTAGAATATTTCTGTTTCGTCTCCTGCTTGATATGACGTTACATGGAAATCATGTTACATCTTACTCCTTTGCAGTTCTTTTTCGACTAATTTTCTTACGCTTGCATCACAAATTCGTTTCTCCGAAAGTCGTCTTCATTGTTCGGTACATTTCCTGGTAAACTCCACTGCCAATTCTGGCTTTGTGAGTTGCAGTGACTGGAAATCATGGAACACCTGAAGTTTTAATCACCTAATCACCGTTGCATTTTTAGAGGTTCGTATCTCAAAAAAGAAAAAAATAATCCTTGTACATACTTGCCCGTCTACCATTGTGTCATTACCCTTTTACTCAAGAACAGGTGAAGTTATTGTACTGAAAGTGGCATCAAACACTTATAAAGTTTAAATAAATGAAGTAACTTCTCAACGTCTCGCTTATTTGTAAAAATATTCATTCTTTCAGGTAATAAAAAGCTTGAACACCACAGCTCTTTCAGTCTAGCTGCAATGTCAAGGGACATTTTGAAAATATTAATGCAAATTCTTTTGAACGTCGATGTTTCCTATTGTATTGAACTGGACAGAATTAAATTGAAGGGAAAATATTGAATCGTTTGTCGCAAACGAACACAAAAAATATGCTAAATAGATCGGGTTTCTTATTGTGCAAGATTCTGCAATAGGATATTATGCTATAATATTTTTATAAAGTTTTGATTTGACTGTTCAAAAAGTATCGAGTCTAAAATTTAAGGGGTTAATTTTTATGCGAGCAGTGCTGCAGGCGTGAGCTAGTTTAATTACACTATGTATGTATTTATAAATTATATAAGTACAGGCTTTGCTTAGCTTTGGATCAGTGGTCCGAGTTTGAGTTGACCATATTTACTTATTGTTTATATATATAACTGTTTAATTTTGGATTAGATGGCCATGTGTGAGATGACTCAAAATATCAATTAATTTATTATTACAAAATTCGTAGCTTAAGTGTCGTTGTACTATCGACAAATTGAAACCATGACCCATTTTAATTTGACGATAAATCGTTTGAGACTGTTAAAAATAACAAGACGTGACGAGTGTCATTTTGAATAAATGTTTAAGTGAATGTCGACCTAATTGTTTTTAAATGTCTGTAGAAAAATAGGCTTATGATGGGTCGTGTATCCAATTTGCCGATTGTACAAGCAGGTGTAGAGATTAATCTACATATTTGCTCTTCGGTTAGTTTAATACGACTAACCTGTGCACACGTTACGTAATCAATACCAATATAGCGAACCGGACCGCTCAGCATTTACTAACCTCAGGACATCTCGCACTAATTGGGTAGTAGAGGTCAGCGCTTGAACACAATTATTATTGTTATTAAGACGCCGTTGCACAGAGTGGACACACATATGTGTATGTATGTATTTATAATTATAATATATTATGTAAATCAGTTACCTGGTTACTATAGTCAAGTTCTGTTTAAGTTTGGTTTAGATGGCCATGTGTGAGATGACCCAAAATATCAATTAATTTATTATTACAAAATACGTAGCTTAAGTGTCGTTGTACAAGCAGGTGTAGAGATTAATCTACATATTTGCTCTTCGGTTAGTTTAATACGACTAACCTGTGCACACGTTACGTAATCAATACCAATATATATAGCGAGCCGGACCGCTCAGCATTTACTAACCTCAGGCCATCTCGCACTAATTGGGTAGCAGAGGTCAGCTTTGAACACAATATTGTTATTAAGACGCCGCTGCACAGATTGGACGGCGGAACTGATGCATTTTCACTGGCATATATCTGAATACAGTTACCGTGACCCTGGAACATAAAGAGAAATCGAAGGAACATGAGTGGGTTTTAGTCAGTAAGAGTCTGACACGCCCTCCCGCCGCACCCAGGACGGGAGCAGACATTGGAAGATTTCCCACTCACCAAAAAGAAAACTGAATACCTACATCGTTAATTGCAGCTGTTACTATACATCTATATCTATACATATATTTGTCGGGCCTGTTGGCCTAGTGGTTAATGACCCTTACTGCTAAGCCGGAGGTCGTGGGTTCGATTCCCACCCAGGATAAACTTTGTGTGATGAGCATTATTGTTTGTCCTGTGTCTGGATATAATTTATCTATAAATGTATGTATTTATAAAGTATATAAGTATGTATATCAGTTGTCTGGTTACCATAACACAAGCTCTGCTTAGCTGGGGATCAGATGACCGTGTGTGACTTATTCCAAGATATATAATAACATATATACATTATTTATTTATTAATTAAACCTTCGAACACACGACAAGAAAGACAAAAACAGCCCGACAGCCAGCTGTCGGTAGGTCGTTGAGAGGTTAATCATTGTAATTTAACTTTATGGAATAGTAAAAGTGTCCCAAAATTGTCTAGACGGTAAATAATACATTAATAGAGCATTCGTATCTATGCATTAAATACATACATCAAATAGTGTTAAAACGATTAGAAAAAAGTAATAAAGCACAAAATGTAGATTTTTATTATTTTTGTCTGTTTTTATGCATGTGTTAGCGTTCCAAAACTACTCAATGGATTTTATTGCGATTTTTAGAAATACCTAGTTAAAAATTATGTCATGGCAACTTTTATTAGGCTTTATTTTATTGAATTCCAACATCAGCAAAAAAAGTTATCGTCGTTTAAAGTTAAAATGCTAAAGGTCTGATCAAAAATTTGTTTTTATTAAAAATAAAAAACAGTTAAATACTAAGCTATACAACAAATCCTTATTTTAAAATTAAATATGGATAATGTGACTTTCAATGACTTTTAATCTTTTGAACAGGATTTCGAACTGTTTTTTTTTTTTTTTAATTCCTGGAAACGTGTTTATTTTTCCAACGAACTTAAATGTTAAGTATAAGGTGGTACGAATTCATTTATCTACTCGGCTTCGGCCGGTTTTATTATCAACACTGTCCTTCTTGCGTCTAAGCCCGTTTGTCCGCCGTCACCGTTACGTCACGTCAAACGAGACGACGACGGCACCGAAGTGGCGATACATACGTTTACTATAGCCGCGTGTCCACCGCACGTCAACTCGTACTAATCTCGGCCGTCATCTCGTTCTAGATGAGGTGACAGTGACGGCGGTGGACAAACGGTCTAAAGGAGGTCACACTTAAACGACTCTGCTCCAACACCGCTCCCACCCAACACCGCCCTAAACTAAGACGACTGCTCGCAGTCCACGCGGTGACAGCTAGCAGGCACCCAGCAGTCCAAGCGGCGACAGCTAGCAGACGGCCAGCTATCCACCCGCCCCGACCGCTACGCACTACGGAAGCTGACCCCCCCTGGACTGAGCGGCGACGGCGCGTGGACACCGCACCGACCGCTCGTCTACGACGTGCGGCCTGCGAGGCGTCAACTACCGAGCAGCCTGACGGCGGCGGTAAGCTCGCTGACAGCGAGCTGTCTGCTAATTTGTGATGCTAATTTAAAATATATCTTAAGAGCAATATTTAAAGCCCATATTTAAATTATATTCTTTTTGCCGGGTGGAAGCAGAGTCGTGTAAGTGGGCTATGACCTTAAGAATTCGAAGTACAGTTCGCAAACCCATATCATAAAATTATCAAAAAGGAATAAAAAATACGCGATTCTAACTTTATTTTCGACTGAAGGCCTCAAAAGCCCATGTCATAATGACATGTATACAATTCCGAATTTCTATGGCGATCGTAGGACGAACGTGTCATAATGACGAATCTATTTTTCGTGTATGTTGCACTTTATTCGTTTTCGTTATGAAGTGGAAAGATATAGGGAATTATTTTTAGAAGTGTTAGTTGAAATAATTATTACCTGCAACTGGAATCTCGATTATTCAATAAACTTGTTTTTGGTGTTTTTATTTCGACGGTCCAATACATGTATTTGTTTTGAATCTGTTTTTAAGATTCCGTACCCAAAGGGTAAATCTGGACCTTATTACTGCTCTGTCTGTCTCCTAAAACGTAATTGACAGTTGAAAATTTCAAAAATGATTTGTTTCTGTTGCCGGTTGCGAGTAAAATATATAATTAAGGGGACTCCAGAACAACAAACGTGACTATTTTGCCGTTTTTTTGTGACAATGATACCGAACCTTTCGGCTCGAGTCAGACTGGTATTTTTAAATAAACAAAAAAAAAACAAACAAATATCTTACGACAAGTCACACACGGTCATCTGATGGCAAGCTAAGTAGAGCTTGTGTTAGAGCCAGGCCACACAGTGCGGTGCGGCTCCGGCGCGGCGCCTGAGTGGTGACGCAACGGTTTTTTACATATAAAAATGAATGGTATGCCACACGGTACGTCCGGCACCGCTCCGGCGCCGCACCGCATGCACACCGGACAACGGCGCGAGGCAGACGAGGCGGGGAGGGGTGCAAGCAGTGCGGTGCCGCAGCGGCGCCGCAGCGGCACCGCTCAGTTGTTTATACGGCATAGGCAAAAGTGCTCGCTCGTTGATAATAATTACATGTATATCATACGGTGCCGCAGCGGCGCGGCGCCGTAAGAACATTGCGACGCCACACTGCTCGTGTGGCCGCGAGTGCGGTGCGGAGTAATGCGGTGCGGTGCGTTGCCGCACCGTGTGGCCTGGCACTTATGGTAACCAGACCACTAATATACTTACATACTTATATACTTTATAAATACATGCATATTATAGATAAATTACACTCAGACACAGGACAAACAATCATGCTCATCACATAAAGTTTGTTCTGGATGGAAATCGAACCCACGACCTACAGCTTAGCAGTTTTTTTATTATTATATAGAATTTGACTTTAAACAAACCCATTTGCATCCACGACGACTGAGTACAAATTGGGAGGGTTGCGGAAGAGTTGTAATAGTTATCGCGGCCCCGGAATATGAAGGGCAACCAAAGGAACATTGGGTGGGTTTTAGTCAATAAAAGTCTGACACTGCCTCCCGCCCGGCCCTGGGCGGTAGATGTAATCGAAAAAAAAAGATCAGACTTCTCTTATCAGATTTCTCATCCACAAAAAATCGTCATTATCCTTTGTAAAATATATACTAATAATAAATAAACACTGGCGCCATGGGGTCCGAGTGCTCATCTTGTTTTTCAAGATATTGCCAAGCGGCTGGTTGACTCTTCACGTGACCAGAGGGTTGGCCGTTTCTTCGGACAAAGAATTAGCATTGCCATACAACGCGGCAATGCTGCCAGCTTTTCGCGAAAATTATTTTTCGCGATTTCAGAGTTGGTTCTATAATAAAAGTTGTTTGTTTTCATGGGTAGAATCATCTCCTAGCGGGTGGTACGGAACTAAAAATTCATTATAGTATTATTATAGAATAATATTTACTATAGTATTATTTATAAGTTTTGTATAATTATATTATTTTTAGATTTCATAGTTGAGATACTTATGTTACAGTAAATAGTGGGATTGTAAATAAAAATATCTTATGCATAACAAATACCTCACCACCCACGAAAACGCTTCTAACTCAAGCCTTTCCTATCCGATTTACATGCATAGAAGATGAAACAAAAGTTGCAATATAACTCCAAATGCTTGAATGCAATTCACGGTGCAAGCGTGGGAACTAACACAACACCCTGTAGAAGTTGCTAACAATTACACTTCACACATAATTCACAGATGAACATACAATACCAAGTTTAAATGTAAGGCCACAGTACAGATAAAATAGAAGGTTTATTACATATCCTGCCGGGGTTGCGGAATGTGTATAATAGTTACCGTGACCCTGGAACATAAAGGGCAATCGAAGGAACATGAGTGGGTTTTAGTCAGTAAGAGTCTGACACGCCCTCCCGCCGCACCCAGGACGGGAGCAGTCATTGGATGATTTCCCACTTACCAAAAAAAAAAAGGTTTATTACATATCTTACACTGATTTTTGGGGTTCCGTAGTCAACTATAGTTTCGCCATGTCTGTCTGTCTTCTGTCCGTTCTCGCGTAATCTCTGTGACCATTAGCACTAGAAAGCTGAAATTTGGTACCAATATGTGTATTAATCACGCCGACAAAGTGGTAAAATAAAAATTGGAAAAAAATGTTTTAAAGTGCGAAGTGTTTTTTTTAAGGTTGTACAAAATATTTTCTGCGTACTTAGTATGTCAACACTTATTGTGACGGACGGGAAACTACGGAACTTTACACTGAGCGTGGCCCGACACGCTCTTGGCCAGTTTTTATCAAATCATCGAACACACGTGATTCGAGACACTATAGAAAGACAATAAATAGCAGCCTGACAGCCGGCTGTCACTATCGAAAGGTTATGTCATTATTATCGGGCACTTATGTATTTTGTAAATGTACATAGTAGTTTTAAACTTAATAAAATATAAAGTTAATAACAAATAATCTAAGACGTAAATCCGTACTAATATTATAAATGCGAAAGTAACTCTGTCTGTCTCTTCTTCACGCCTAAACCACTGAACCGATTTGAATAAAATTTGGTACAGATATAGTCTAGGACCCGAAAAGGGTCATAGGATAGTTTTCATTTCAGAACGGGAACTATTCCACGCGGACGAAGTCGCGGGAAAAAGCTAGTCATTCATATATTAATTTTTGGACAGTTGTTACCTGGCTAACTAGTGGCAAACATTCTTACATATTTTTTTAAGCAATTTTTTAATAAAAGACATCTCAAGTTTGTTAACCTTTAGTTTAATACCTACACAAATAAGGCAAAGTCAGTTTGTTAAATTAAGCCGCCTGTTAATTAAGGTAAATATTAAGTAATTTCTATCTAAGTGAAATGACTTTAGTTCGTGCCGATCGCAGTGTTAGCAAAATTTGATGTGCAGTTAGTTGAACATTGTTCCACCTCAGCACTTTTGGAATGCGGAGATATAGACGAGTGGGGGTTATTTTTATGAAGAAAACTATAAAGCTAACCGGTAAGATTACGTTATGATTAGAAATTGTATATATGAGGATGCAAAGAGTTTTTAGTTATAAGTTAAAATAATCTAATTAATAATCTTATTTAATCTCGGAGCCACGAACACCAGGAAGGCAAAACCGTTGCTAAAACGACTTCTAAATAAATAGCTTAGGACAACTCTCACAAGGCCATCTAATCTCAAACTAAGCAGAGATTGTACTATGGTAACTAGACAACTGATAAACATAGGTACTTACATTATTTATAAATAAATAAATATTAAAGATAAACTACACTCAGACACAGAACCGACACTCATGCTCATTACACAAAATTTGTCCTGTGTGAGAATCGAATTCACGACCTCCGGCTTAGCAGTCAGGGTCATTAACCACTAGAGCAACAAACCCGCCAAATAATACCTCTAGTTATGATATAAGTGAGGTTAACTTTGTTATTGTGCCCTTGGATTACGTAATGGAGCCAAGAACGTAATAAGGAAATGCTCAAGCGTGTTGTAAGACGTTGTTCAATACACTTGAAAGATAAATAATAATTAATGTAACATAAGTTGTTGTAAGAAATGTGTATATGTTACCGGCCAAACCCGATTTCAGGACAAACTAGTTTTGCCTAGGCTTAACTAGTTCTTTCTCGCCTCGACTCAGGGCACCCCGATTTGGACAGGTTAGGTTAGAAGGCTAAAGTGGGAGCTCCGTTCCGCTTCGCTCCCGCCGTAGCCTTCGTGGTTATTTTTTTAAACCACCCGGAAATAGGAGCTCCGTTGATCTATCTTAGACTAGTTTAGCCTAGGCAAAACTAGTTTATCCTGATATCGGGTTTGGCCGGTAAAATAAATCTATAAAATGGTAATCTGAGTGACTGATCGACTGACTGTTGATATAACGTACAGCCCAAACCGCTGGTCCTAGAGACATGAAACTTAGTGGCCAGGGTTTGTTCTTTGTGACGAGTAGGTACTAAGAAAGGATTGTTGGAAATTGGAACTCTTAAGGGGAGTACGGGACGTAAGCCCGACACGAAAAACATTAAACCCCGAAACCGTTAGGCTTCGTGGTATTTGAGACAGCGCCATCTAGTCACCGAACGGTGTATTAAATTGTTTGTTTATGGTGCTACGCCAGGTGTGCGCCGGCGACACCGTACCTAATTACACTACCTAATTTAAATATACTGCCTCAGATGTCACCAGGGTCAAAAGGTTACCAGTACTATAAAAGCATTTGTAATACAAATGCAAAAGAGGCGAGATGCAAGATACAAATTTTGTATCTTGCATCTCGCCTTTTTTACTTTTCCGAAATACACGACGGTACAGTCAATATATCATCTATCTCAGAACCGCATTTTTCATTTCGCCCGTATCAGCCTAGCTGAGTTACAGATGCGTGCTGGTAATTTATATTGAACAGACAGCAAAGTATGTAGATGGGTATGCAGGGCATAATAATTTCTTTTTCTCAAAACGGATGGTTTTTGTTTAGGTATTAAAATTTTATTATAGTATTCTTTAATTTTTTCGAATTTTATTTGAACACTTCCAACGATATTTAAGAAAACTTAAATAGTATCTGATGGCCTTGCATACTTATTGATTTTGCTTTATGTACCTAAGTACACCAAACAAAGATTGATTGGCACAAGGGTTTTAAAAACGTGCTGGACTGACTCAACAATTCATAATACTGTCACTATGGCCTACAACCCTCTCAATTAATAATAAATTAGCCATACGTCATAAACAATGTGACAAAGTAAATGCAAATGTTTTCCGTCTTCGTAGAAATACGAATTCGGATTTATGCTATCTACTTTAATCTTATTATGTAAATTGATTTTTGGCGGGCTTTTTTTGGCGGGTAGACGCGAAAGTGTAAACACCAAATAATATCAGCTCAGTTAAATTAAATATTAAAAATAGTAAGTCATTTAATGTATTAAAAGTATTTCTACCTGTGCATTGGTTGACCATTTCTACACTAACTCACTCACTATCAACACTTGTAAACCATGGATAACACAGCAGAGCAACTACTGAAGGGCATGGAGGAGTTATCGTCCTTATTCACGAACAGGATGGATGAGTTCGAGCAGAGCCTGCAGCTGCCCGGTGCCAATGCACCCAATATGACAGTGAAGGCCTTAGCAGCGGAATACGGCTCCTTCAAGTCCTTCATATGGAAGACCCTCGGCATGCTGAAGTCACAGGTGGAGCTCCTCATCACAGGTCTGGACCGCATGGAGACTCAGTCCCGCAGAAAAGTTTTACTCTTCCATGGGATCAAGGAAGATAGCCATGAAGATGTTGTGAAGAAGACTTTGACCGTGTTATCCAGCCAAATGAAGGTGTCCGGTGTAACTGGAGATGTACTGGAGTCTTGCCACAGGTTAGGTGCAAAGAAGGATACGCCTCGGCCAGTCCTTGTAAGGTTTTCTTCATTGAAGCTTCGCTCTGAGGTGTGGCAGGCCAAAAAACTCTTAAAGGGCTCGAATATAACCACATCCGAGTTTTTAACTAAGCCGAGACAAGACGTGTTTGTGGCAGCCCGCAAACACTTCAGTATGCGGAATTGTTGGTCTTCAGACGGTGTTATTGTCATTCTTCTTCCTGACAAGACAAGGGTGAAGATAACTTCGATGCATGAACTAAAAAAGCTCACAGTCAATCATCCCAAGCCTGAATCTGACGGTAGAAAATAGTTTAATGTTTGTCAACTTTGTAAACCACACCTTTAGCAGTTTGTCGCTTTTTAATTTAGTTGCTTTATACTGATTACTTTTTGTTCTCATTTGTTAATGTAGGGTAAACACAATATTAATAGTTTAAAACATATTTCCTCTCTTTTTGCTGTTAGAATCATGACTTATTTTGTTAATCGTTATACGTCAGTGTCATTTCTCATTTCAATGTCAATTTCAACTTTTGTCATAGCGTTTAATTATTTCCTTGAATTATTCATAGATAGACAAACTGGTGCGTTTACAAAGTGTGTTTATGTTAAGGTCTTTTATGGTCAACCAGGCATATGAGTAGCGTTTGTTTAATTATTTTATTATTATTTTTTATTTTATATCTTTTTTTTTATATCTTTTTTTTTTTATTTATTTTATACTTACGTATATTTTATTTAACTATTTTATATGATTTCGCATGAAGATGATGTTTATTTTTCTTGCTCATCTGATGATGAATTTGCTAGCGTCAATAGTAGCAACAACACTTCTCTCTCTGATTCTGACTTGCTCGAGGACAAGTTGTCGCGGGTTTTCTCACTTAATCATGGTAATTTATTATCATTGGTGCATATTAACGCGCAGAGTATCGCAGCTCATCATTCTGATCTTCTCACATCTTTTCAGGCTGGCGTGGTCGATTGTATCCTTGTTTCAGAAACATGGCTGAAACCTTTACTTCCTTCCACCAGCTGCTCACTACCTGGGTACAAATTGTTTCGCAACGATCGTACTGGCAGGGGTGGCGGTGGCGTAGGTATTTATCTTCGCAGCGACATTCCTGCGAGTGTCGTATCTCAGTCCACGACCCCTCCTGGTTTTAATGGGTCTCTCGAATTTCTCTTCATAAACATCGTCATCCGTCATAAAAATGTTCTTCTTGGAGTTCTTTACAGTCCAAATGACAAAGTAGACTATTTTAATAAACTGGAGGAAGTTCTAGAAAGCCTTTTAGCAAGTTACGATCACGTGATCCTCATGGGTGATTTAAACACATGTCTGTTAAAGGGTGACACTAGGTCAAAGAAGCTAACAGAGCTCTTGTCTTCGCTTAACCTCCAGATTCTTCCCATGTCTTCCCCAACTCATTACTTTCCTAACTGTAGGCCTTCTCTCATTGATGTCATCTCTGTCTCTAACCCAAATTTTGTTATCTCTCACGGTCAAATGACTGCACCCTTCTCCCACCATGACTTAATCTTCTTATCTTATAAAGTACGCCCTCCCAAGGTTAGAGGCAGAGTGCTACTTCAGCGCAACTTTAAGCATATGAACCTGGAACGTTTGAGAGATGATGTGAGAAACATTGACTGGTCGTCAGTGTTGTCATCTGACAATGTTGATGAAATGGTAGAAGCTCTTACTTCTGAACTTATTAAACTATATAATGTCCATGCTCCTGTACGCCCTGTTCGTGTAAAGCATGCCCCGGCTCCCTGGCTTACCCCTGTTATCAGGAGGACCATGGGAAAGCGGGATAGAGCTAAGGTTCGACACAAAAAAGATCCCTCACAGGAAAACTTACAGGCGTATAAAAAACTTCGTAATATCTGCAACAGAATGTGTCGGGATGCAAAACGTCGCTATATTCACTCTACAATTCAGAATCTTTGCCAAGCGCAAGTTTGGAGATTCTTGAGGTCTTTGGGTGTGGGCAAGTCCACGGATGCTTGTGAAAGCACTGTGGACCTCAATGCTTTAAATAGTCACTTCTCTACTCCACCAATCATTTTAGATTCCTTTACTAAAACTTCCACACTTTATCAGATTTCTAATATGGCCCACCCGGACTGCCCCTATTTCACTTTCAATCCTGTCTCAGAAGATGCTGTCATGAAGTGTGTCCGCTCCATATCCACTAAAGCAATTGGTTGTGACAGTCTTAGCCTCGACATGATTCTTCCTGTGCTGGAAGACATTGCACCTGTGATCTCTCACATTATTAACTTCTCTCTTGGTAGCAGTGTCTTCCCGTCACAGTGGAAGAAGGCTTTTGTCATACCGTTGCCGAAAACCTCAAACCCGACATCTTACTCTCAATACCGACCCATATCTATCCTACCCATCCTCTCCAAGGTCCTTGAATCTGTTGTACACAAACAACTTTACTCCTTTCTTACCTCCAACAACCTCCTATGTCCTTTCCAATCCGGCTTCCGACCGTCCCACAGCACAGTTGGTGCGCTGCTGAATATAACGGAAGACATTAGGTGTGCTATGGATAACACCAAGCTCACAGCAATGGTGCTGTTGGATTTCAGCAGCGCATTCAATTCTGTTGATCATGACATACTTCTTGGTGCTCTTCGTGCAGTGAACATGTCCTCTTCGGTTCTTGACTGGTTTCAGTCTTACCTCTTCGGTCGCCTGCAGTTTGTGAAAACAGCCGATGCTAATTCGGACTGGTTGGATCTCACTGCTGGTGTTCCCCAAGGCGGCGTACTCTCCCCATTACTTTTCTCTGTATTTATTAACAACATATCCCAGGTTATCTCTTCTCCCTTCCATCTGTATGCAGATGACTTACAGATATACCAACATTTTGAGTTAACGGAGTTGCCCAGGGCTGTTGAGATTTTAAATAAAGACCTTGCTGCTGTTCAACTATGGGCTAAACGCTTTGGACTTCTTGTCAATCCCACCAAATCACAAACCATCATTGTAGGCAGTAGCAGGCTCAGATCTAAGATAGATTGGGGATCAGTACCTACACTCTCTTATGACGGCGTCACAATCCCGTATTGTGACAAAGTCAAAAATTTGGGCATAATTATGGATTGCAATATGTCCTGGGCACCTCATATCAATAATATCAGCAGACGTATGTTTTACACTTATCATTCTCTAAAGCGTCTCCAATTTTTTCTTCCTTTCAACACCAAAATTATGCTAGCGCAATCTCTTCTACTCCCTATTCTCGACTATGCCGATGTCTGTTTTTTGAATGTGACAGAGGAGCTACTTAATAAGTTAGAGCGCCTTCAAAATCTTGCTATCCGATTCATTTTCAGTTTGCGTAAATACGATCGCGTTTCCGAATATCGTGCTCAACTTAAATGGCTCCCTATCCGTTTTCGCCGTGATATGCATATCCTCACCTTCCTCTACAACATCCTACATGATCCCAATTCCCCTCCTTACTTACGATCCAGGTTCCAACTGCTCCCACCTCCTACTCGCTCTAGGCGCCCCTGTATCACAACGATGCTGGAGGTGCCTAGTAGCAAAACAAATTTCTATTTCCACTCCTTTACCGTGCGTGCCTCTCAATTATGGAATCGGCTCCCGAAAGCAATTCAAGAAAGCCCATCGATTAACTCTTTTAAAAACAGATTGAGAAGTTATCTACTATCCCAAGTATCTGACGCATCATCATCATAGATTCACTACATCACTATAAGGTTAGGTATATATTATATTTATTTTATACTTTAGTTTATTAGTTTATGTTTTCAGTATTTATTAATTTATGTATTTGCATTCATAAATATATATTTTAGTCGTTGTTATTATTTAAACACTCTCTTGCACTATGTTGGCCCGTTTCAAGTACAGTCTATCGCAATGCCCTAGGTTGACTGGAAGAGATCTATTCTAGAGATAAGTCCACCTTTGTAAACAAATTACAGTTAAGTTCTCTGTTAAACAGTTATGTGCAATAAAGTATATTATATTGATACACTAACTGACTGATTGACTGATTGTTGATGGTTGCGGAATGTTTATAATAGTTACCGTGGCCCCGGAACATAAAGAGCAACCGAAGGAACATAAGTGGGTTTTAGCATAACATGTTCCTTTGGTTGCCCTTTATGTTCCGGGAACACTATTAGAAATATTCCGCAACCCACATAAGCAGAGCCTGTACTATATGGTTATGGCTATATACACATACTTATCTGTACTAATATTATAAATGCGAAAGTAACTCTGTCTGTCTGTCTCTTCTTCACGCCTAAACCACTGAACCGAATTGAACAAAATTTGGTACAGATATAGTCTGGGACCCGAGAAAGGACATAGAACAGTTTTCATCCCGGAAATCCCCCGGGAACAGGAACTATTGTTCAACGCGGACGAAGTCGCGGGCAAAAGCTAGTAATTTATAAATACCTAAAGGAAAGTAAATACTGAAGTCTGAAGTATAGTTCGTTTTTTAGGGTTCCGTACCTCTAAAGGTAAAAACGGAACCCTTATAGGATCACTTTGTTGTCCGTCCGTCTGTCCGTCTGTCAAGACCCTTTTTCTCAGAAACGCGTCGAGATATTAAGCTGAAATTAATATCACATACTCAAATCTGCTATCTCTCGAAGCAGTGAAAAAATTAAGTTTCTAAATCAACGCAATAAAAAGATACGACGTTTTATATTGCATATTTGGACATTTGCAAGGAAATCAAAACCTATAGGGTACTTCCCATTGACCTAGAATCATAAAATTTGGCAAGAAGCAAGGTCATGTAGCACAAGTAAAGGAAAAACTCCGAAAACCGTAAATTTGTAGTCAGTTCACATCAGGCGTCCGTCTGTCCGTCCGTCTGTCAAGAACCTTTTTCTCAGGAACTCGTCGAGATATCAAGCTGAAATTAATATCACATACTCAAGTCTGCTATGACCCATAGCAGTGAAAAAATCTAGTTTCTAAATCTACGCAATAAAAAGATACAGCGGTTTTTATTGCATAGTTAGACATTTTCAAGGGAATCAAAACTCAAAACCTATAGGGTACTTTCCATTGACCTAGAATCATGATATTTGGCAAGAAGCGAGGTCATGTAGCACAAGTAAAGGAAAAACTCCAAAAACCGTAAATTTGTAGTCAGTTCACATCAGGCGTCCGTCTGTCCGTCCGTCTGTCAAGAACCTTTTTCTCAGGAACTCGTCGAGATATCAAGCTGAAATTAATATCACATACTCAAGTCTGCTATGTCCCATAGCAGTGAAAAAATCAAGTTTCTAAATCAACGCAATAAAAAGATACAGCGGTTTATATTCCATAGTTAGACATTTTCAAGGGAATCAAAACTCAAAACCTATAGGGTATTTTCCGTTGACCTAGAATCATGAAATTTGGCAAGAAGCGAGGTCATGTAGCACAAGTATAGGAAAAACTCCGAAAACCGTAAATTTGTAGTCAGTTCACATCAGGCGTCCGTCTGTCCGTCCGTCTGTCAAGAACCTTTTTCTCAGGAACTCGTCGAGATATCAAGCTGAAATTAATATCACATACTCAAGTCTGCTTTGTCCCATAGCAGTGAAAAAATCAAGTTTCTAAATCAACGCAATAAAAAGATACAGCGGTTTATATTCCATAGTTAGACATTTTCAAGGGAATCAAAACTCAAAACCTATAAATAAATAAATAAATATCCTGGGACAACTCACACACGGTCATCTAATCCCAAACTAAGCAGAGCTTGTACTATGGTAACCAGACAACTGATAAACATACTTATATAATTTATAAATACATACATATTATAGATAAATTACACCCAGACACAGAACAAACATTCATGCTCATCACACAAAGTTTGTTCTGGGTGGGAATCGAACCCACGACCTCCGGCTTAGCAGTCAGGGTTACTAACCACTAGACTAACAGGCCCGTCAGGGTATAGGGTACTTCCCATTGACCTAGAATCATGAAATTTGGCAAGAAGCGCGGTCATGTAGCACAAGTAAAGGAAAAACTCCGAAAACCGTAAATTTAAAGTTAGTTTACATCCGGCCGTCCTCCCGTTCGTCCGTCTATCAAGACCCTTTTTCTCAGAAACGCGTCAAGATATCAAGCTGAAATTATATCACATACTTGGGTCTGCTATCTCTCAAAGCAGTGAAAAAATCAAGTTTCTAAATCAACGCAATAAAAAGATAAGGCGGTTTATATTGCATATTTAGACAGTTTCAAGGGAATCAAAACTCAAAACCTATCTACTTTCCATTGACCAAGAATCATAAAATTGGGCAAGAATCAAGGTCATGTATCACAAGTAAAGGAAAAACTCCGAAAACCGTAAATTTGTAGTTAATTCATAAAAAAATAACGGAACCCTCGTTGCGCGAGTCCAACTCGCACCTGACCGGTTTTTTGTTTGTAAGAGTAATCTCTGGAAAGAAATATCAAATATTCCATTATAGTAAACACATACACATAATTTCTTAGAATTAAATTTTTAAGAGACTATGAAATCACGCGTGGACGACTGACAGACAAAAGCAAAGTAATAAATTAAAACTTAGTGTGTATCCATAATAATAATATTATAAATGGGAAATAGTTACCGTGGCCCCGGAACATTAAGAGCAACCGAAGGAACATGAGTGGGTTTTAGACGTAGTAACTATTTATTAATCTGCGGTTTTAGTCAGTAAAAGTCCGACACGCCCTCCCGCCGCACCCAGGACGGGAGCAGTCATTTGATGATTTCCCACTCCCCAAAAAAAATATCAATGCACAGTCAAACCGCTGGTCGTAGAGACCAGAAACTTTCAGGGTGTGTTCTTTGTGAAGGGTAAATATTTACTAAGAAAGGATTTTTGTTAATTCCAACCCTAAAGGGTGGTGAAGCCGCAGGCGAAAGTAATATAAATATAAAAATAACAGCAATAATATTGGAAGCTCGAATCTCTCGCTTCGCTTAATATTCTACTTTAGAATCCTCCACTCCGCTATGGAATTCAGAAACATACTTTAAATAGTACTTTGTTTCCTTAGTAAACAATCTTTTTAAAATACTAGCCGTCCCCCGCGGTTTCCCTTGTTATGTTGTCTTGGATCACTGACTTAACCACGACGCGGCGACACGTTGCTGTCGTTGTTATTGAAATAAGTTATGGCCATTGTTTCAACCTGGAACAAACGGCACATGGTGTACTTTGATTAAAATCGGTTATGTACCTAGTTTATATACATAAATATAAAAGAAAGTCGTGTTAGTTACACATTTTATAACTCAAGAACGGCAGAACCGATTTGGCTGAAAATTGGTGGGGAGGTAGCTTAGGACCAGGGGACGGACATAGAATACTTTTTATCTTCTTTTTTTTTGTTTTTATCCTGTTTCCAGGGGACGTGACATAAAACGTGGTTTTGAGTAAAATTCGAGCGGAGTATTAACCAATAATCTGATATACCGCGGGTGAAACCGCGGGGACAGAAAGTTTTGATTAATATAAAATTATATCAAATCCTGTTCAAGAGTCGATCAGAACTGTCCTACTGTATTCTCTTTTATAATGATAACACGAGACGGAACAAAGTGTAAGAAGTTAACTGCGCGAGATATTAAACAGCTTTATACGAGTCGCGTGTATCACGATACTAATATATTGTTATACTTGTCTTTTGTTTGTTTGTGTGTGACGTTATAGAAGAGGAGGGAACAAATGGGCTATATTTTATACTAGCTGTCCCCAGCGGTTTCACCCGCGTTCTAACAGATTTTTGGTTACTAAAAAAAGAATATAAAAAGTTTCTATGTCCGTCCTCTGGTCCTAAGCTACCTCCACGCCAATTTTCAAATCGGTTCTGCCGTTGTTGAGTTGTTTTTTTGGGACAATCCCACCACACTATTGCCAACCACTGCAACTCCTGAAAGCCAGAATCAACAGTGGAGTCCGCCAGAAAAGCGCCGAAGCAATGAAGCTCGACGAGTCCCGGAGAAACGATTCAACTGTCTTGGATCCCGCAACGAAATTAATCAGAAAGAACTGCGGAGGAGTAAGAAAAATAAATATTTCCACTTCCCCCCATAACAAACAGGAGACAGAACAGAACTAGGCCAATAGGCACAAAGGGGCAATCACAACTGGGAGAAGCCCAGGTTGCCTAGCACCACGGAATACAGTTTGTAATAAAATTACTGGGTCCTAAAACTGTGAGCTGTTACAATTGATTCTAATAATTGGTATGGCAAAAGCGCTTGAACGCACGGAAATTGGTTTTAGTTTCCACAAGGTCCGTTGTTGAGTTATAAAATGTGTAACTAACACGACTTTCTTTACATAGATAGATTAGATGCCCCGAGGTTTCACCCGCGTTTTTGATCAATGCCCTGCATTGCTCTTTAAAAAAAACATATTCTCAAAGTGGGCGGTGAGCAAAATAAGTTTGAGAAACTATGGTATAGACTAACTGCACCGCGTGGTGACACGAGCGTTGTGTTAGGTCTTTGGTTACAGCGCTTGTGGGTGATGGCGAGTTGTTAATACAGCCTATTCCGTATTGAGATGTATTAGCTATATTAATAAAAAGGATAAATAAAAAATCCTCTTGCTGGTTTTGCTTGAAAGGGGTAATAAATATCCATGCATCCATCCTCACTAACATTCACATTTATATTATTTAGAAGGCCACAAAAAGCTAAACATTGTCAAAAATGAAACGATAAAAATGTTTGCTCGCCTAAACATTTATCTCTAATGAAGTTATGGCACTACAAATCCTATGTTACCTCAGAAATCTGTTATATTTAGGGACATTAGTCCTCTTAGATACCGGTACAAATAACACAAGAGATGAAGGTTTGGGCCCACTCGTAAGTGCCTAGCTAAACTAAAACTAAAAAAGCTTTTATAAAAAAAAAAAAACTATAATTTCGGAACTTAAATCGACCAACAGAAAAGAAGCCTACCTACTTCCGCAAAAGTTATTTGTTTGTTTTTACTTTTTGAAGGCGGTTATTATGTATTTTGGAAAATAATCTTTTTGTATTTTACTTCTTAGTTTTTTAATTTTATTTTCAAAATTAAACCTTAAAAATACTTATAAAACAAAAAATAGAATTTTGAAATCCTTAATACGTGTAACTTGTTATTTGTATACATATAACAAACACATCGTCCATGTATTGAGTCGTGATTTGTTTTTTTTTGTTAAAATTTTCAAGAAACAGTGACAATCGATTGACATAAAATTTATATGGGACTGCCTCTGAAACATCAACTATCTAACAAAAAAATAACCATAAAAATTCGTTAATAATTAGCGGAAACATCGATGAAGATACATAAAAAAAACATACAGTTGAAGTGAGAACCTCCTCCTCCTTTTCTTGAGGTCGGGTAAATAACCCCCGGAGTCGACAACAAACGTGAAGGGGTTAATGTTAGATCATCATCTCCTTAGTCTTTTCCTAACTTTGTTGGGCTTCTGTCAGCTTTCAGCATAACCGGAATCAGCTGGATACGTGTTTTACGTGAAGCGACTGCCTAACAGACCTTAACAACCTAGTTACTGGGCGGTAAGAAGTCCCTCGATTAGATTGGTCAGACTTTTTTGTCTCTGTCTAACCGTAAACAGTCAAAGTTGGCATTGTAGAATAGATAGCGAAAACGAGTAAATTGACAAATGTATGGAGATGTCAAATTGATTAGCAAAAGCTTATGTCAATTCCATACTTTTGACAATCTATTTGTTTTTGCTATCTATTCTACAATGCCACTTGTCTAGCTGCCCTCTGGTTGGATTTCTGAGGCACGGGATGTCAGTGATGTCTTAAATATTGTTAGATGTTAGCAGAAAAAGAATTTAGAGGTCTATAACTCTCGTCTAAGCCTGTTTTGTAAATCAAAGACCTCGTTTTGGTTTCTTATTAGTTTTCCTCATTTATAAATCATTGCTTCTTTAGAGGTAATAAACCAATGAATAAGGAGGAAGTTTAACTAATTGCTGCCCGCGACGTCACCCGCGTGGACACTAAAAACAACAAAAATACTATGTCTGCATCACTGTTTTGTTAATCCCACAAAAGTGATAAGGTAATCATTTAATTGTAGCTTAAGTGTAGACAGGACCTCTTGGTAAATTTTTGAATTGAAAAAGTCACATTAGTATTTGCCCGGATTTGAACTGACAACATGAGAGGCAGGCGACTTAACAACTGATTAGATTCCGGGGTTGCGGAATGTTTATAATAGTTACCGTGACCCTGGAACATAAAGGGCAATCGAAGGAACATGAGTGGGTTTTAGTCAGTAAGAGTCTGACACGCCCTCCCGCCGCACCCAAGACGGGAGCAGTCATTGGATGATTTCCCACACACCAAAAAAAAAAAACAAAAACTGATTTGATTAATAAAGATTAATAAAATTAAATATCTTTTTGTGGGATCATTCATCAAGATGATACAAAAAAAAAACATGCGCCAGCAATCGAATAAACACAAAAAAAACACAGGTATTTAAATTAATCTATAAGCTAAAATATTACGATTTTTTTGTTCAAACTTCTCCAGACGGACAGTAAAAAAGTAATACCTACTTATGAATAAAAGATTTATTTCCCTATACTACTTGTATAGAACAATAAATCTTTGAATCTTTATATATTCTGCTTGTCACCAAAACCGGTCTCAATAAAAGGCATTGCCCTCAAGATAAGTACACTGCTCAAATGAAATAATAAAACTTAATTGTAATAATAATATACAAAAGTACTTACTACTATGCATGTGTCTCATAGTGTTTTGCTTGTAACATTATGTTGATTCTACATAAATTACTAGCAGTCACCCGCGGTTACACCCATATTTTTGGTTACCACTTCGCTCTTTGGTCTTAGCGTGATGTTATATTTTTATCTCTCTCTACTTTGTATTTTTTTTTTTTTTTTTTTTTATTGGGACAATCCCACCACACTATTCCCAACCACTGCAACTCCTGAAAGCCAGAATCAACAGTGGAGTCCGCCAGAAAAGCGCCGAGCAATGAAGCTTGACGAGTCCCGGAGAAACGATTCAACTGTCTTGGATCCCGCAACGAAATTAATCAGAAAAGAACATCGGAGGAGTAAGAAAAATATATTTTTTCCACTTCCCTCCATAACAAGCAGGAGACAGAACAGAACTAGGCCGATAGGCACAAAGGGGCAATTACAACTGGGAGAAGCCCAGATTGCCTAGCACCACGGAATATGATCTGTTAAAAATTAATGGGTCCTAAATTGTGAGCTGTTACGAATGATTCCAATAGTAGGTATGGCAAAAACGCTTGAACGCACGGAAATTGGTTCTGGTTTCCACAAGGTCCGTATAATAAACAACACCGGATGTAACCTGTAAACTATCCAACATAACATTGCGCTCATTCTGCCAAAGAATACACTCCCATAGGATGTGATGTGCAGATTGTTCGAATTCACAGTTCGATGTGGAACATTGACACAATGGCGAAGCAACAAGTTTGAAAGAATATAGTTTACTTTTAAAATTGCCATGACCTGTGAGAAATTGAGCAACGCAATGATCAACCTCCAACCACGTCTTAGCCAGCCGCTCACGAACGGATGGAAAGAACAGATGGAGGTGACGGCCCTTCATGGAATTATCCCACCTACTTTGCCATTCGGATAAGAGTTCCTCCCAGACTTCAGTCTGCGGTTTAAATAATCTAGAAATTTTATTAAAGTCGCGTTGTGGTATAAAGTTAGTGTCCATGGTTTCCCGCGCGGAATAGTACATTGAAGCACGACGCTGTACCTCAAGATCGACTGGAAGTACACCTGCGAGTACCGGTAGGGCCTCAGTACTGACCGTTCTATACGCTTTGCATAAAAATATCAAAGCTAAACGTTGACTTTGAAGTAGTTTACGTCGTACCGCCCCTATTGTGGCCCTATCGGCCCAAACAGGTGCACCGTAGCACATACAACCTAAGTAGGTAGCCCCATATATAGTTTTTAAAGTTAAAAATGATAAACCCCAAGTTGCTTTGGATATTCTCGTTAGGGCATAAAAGTTCCTTTTAGCTTTTTCACCTACTGTTTTTATATGATCGACAAATGAAAAATTTTTTTCTAAGACCATGCCAAGGTAGCATACTGCTTGTTGTTTTTTGACGGGAACGTTATTAAATTTAATACTAGGCCATGATTTAAGATTCCCTTTTAGTATAAGTTGATATGTTTTTTGCGGTGCGAAGGTAAGACGATTACGAGCACCCCACTGTGATATTAAACGTAGGCATGTGTCAGCCAAGTTCTCAAGTCCTGCTCGAGTACTTGACTGAATGAGCAGTAGGCCGTCGTCCGCGTAACCGGTTAGGGAACAGCCGCTTGGAAGCGGAATCGCGAGAAAATCATCAAAACCTAGATTCCATAGATAAGGACCGATAACAGAACCCTGAGGACATCCCATAGTTAGCGTTTTAGTCATAGAAAAATGTCCAAGCTTAAGTATCGCGGAACCGTTAAGAAAGTACGAGTAAATGAGATTATAGATGTTTTTGTAGCAACCACGGGTTTTTAATTTTAGTAAAAGCATGGGCCACCATGCGTTATCAAATGCTCCAGAAATGTCAAGAAAGATCCCAATTACGTATTTGTGTACGGATAGATTAACAGTTCTTCTGACGGAAAGTGCCGCGTCGACTGTAGATTTACCTAAGGTGAAACCGTATTGATTAGTATGAAATTTTGGTCCGTCCGGTAATAAGCGCGGAACGATGAGGCGCTCCAGAAGTTTTCCCAAAGATGGTAGAAGCGTAATGGGCCTATACGACTTCGGGTCGTCCGGAGGCTTGTCGCCACTCTTTGGAATTATTCGAATAAATCCGCGTCGCCATTTGCGAGGAAAGACGCCTTCGACAATGCATCGGTTATATACAGTTAAAATCGCGTCACCCGCTGTTTTACATGCTTCTTTAATCATCCTATTAGATATTTTATCTTCACCTGAAGATTTGTTAACCGGTAGCTTTTTAACAACATTTATGAATTCGTCAGTGGTTGGTACGTCTGACGTTGGTGATTCTGGCGGCACAGCTGCCCACGCTCTGATCTGTTGGTGGTAGTCGCTGTCATTTACCGGTGAATCATCAGGGATAAGAGTATTAATAAGTACTTCAGTTGTTTCTTCTATGCCAGTGGTATGCTTATTATTGATTTTAATGTTTTGAACGTACGCAAGGTCGACCGATCTGTTGGCTTTAAATTCGTGATATAAAGGAGACCATGGACCCTCCTTGTCTAGTTTATCCACAATTTTCCGCAGAAAATTGCCCTTCGATTTTTCAACCGATGCTTTGTAACGTGACTTGGCAACTCTAAAAGCATTTAACGCGAAAGTAAGTGGATCTCCGGTAACCTTACGTTTTTTAAGTTTATTTAACTGTCTACGCGCTTTACGATAACTTTTGCGCTGTTCAACTAAATAATCATTCCACCAATCACATCTACGAATATTGGTCATAGATCCGCGACCAATGGCGATGTCAGCACAGTAGGTAAAAGTTTCTGACATAATATCAGCACTTTCTTCAGCTGACAGCCCGTCTCGAGTGAATTCCTTGGCGTGACACGCAAAAAGCGAGCTGAAAAATTCCCAGTTCGCGCCTTTACATTTATATCTAAAATTACCAGAGATATGGGACGGACCTTGTGTAAACACAGGAACAAATTCGTACACGATCAGGCGATGATCACTACAAGACGCGTCCGGTAGGACACGCCACCTATCCAAGCGTACGTCGGCACTAGAAAGTGTGACGTCAATACAAGATTCGCCCATTTGGCTGCAAAAAGTAGGTGGTGCATCTGGGGTATTATGAATCGATAGGTTCATCTCAGCAATGAAATCCTCAACAGCGCAGCGTCGTTCGGTATCAGTGGCCCGAACCTTGCCATACCATAGGGACGATGACGCGTTAACATCCGCGCCAACGATAACTTTGCAGCCCGCGAGCGACCGCAAGACGTGACGGAGGTTGTGTATATGAGGAGCGACAGGGTCAGAATATTGAAAGTAGCAGCTCACAACGTAGACTTTAAAAGAAGCCGATGAAACTTCAGCAACCGCACAGTGAGGCGTCATGAGATTACGCAAAGATGTTACAGTAAAGTTATGAGAACGCGCAACATAAATTCCGGCTCGTGCTTTGCAGTCCAGCTGTACTACCTTGTGACGTAAGCGCGAGTTTTGATATTGCTCTTGAACAAGTACAAGGTCTAAATTGTGATCTAAAATTAATTTATCTAACTCAGATGTCGCCACCCTATCGTTGTGAAGATTTAATTGTCCTATGTTTAAACTATCCATCCTAATTAATAGTTAGTGTTGAGTATAAGTTGCTCGAGTTTAAGTTTGTATGTTGCACATTGTTCAGACCCGCAACGATGGTCAAACGATTTTTTAAAACGTTTACACGCCGCACAAGTCGGTGTAAAATTTAATTCATCCTTATGCGGGCAATCCTTGGTTTCGTGGGCTTCGGAACAATTAGCGCAGGTGGGTGATTTGCTAACGCAATGTTTTTTAACGTGACCGAATTGTTGACAGTACGCGCAACGAACTACCTCAATATCATCAATAAAACGGCAAGTAGCCCAATCAATAAATAATTTTTCCTTAGTAGACACAAGATGTTTACGAACCGCAGATTCTATTTCAATACCTATCCATTTCCGGCCGTTTTCAGTAGAACGCCTACGAATTATTTTGGTCGATTTTATGAAGTCATCTTCTTTAATTGGCATCTCATTTTTAATGTTTTGGCGGTATAACGCATTCAAAAAGGCGCTGTCCTCCATAGAGGCGGGAATGTCTTTTACTAACAAGCGGGGGCGGCGGCCTTTTGGTTTCTCTAAACGAAGTCCCGCGGACTTTATTGCATCGACCGATTCCAACTTTTTCAGTTGGTTTTCATTCGCGACACGCAATACAACGCCCGACTTAGCAGTTTTTTTGACGCCGACAATTTGGAACCCGTCGTCACTGGGCTTAATCGCCTTCATAAGGGCTTGTTTAGTCGCGGAGGATGACGCGAAGTCAGCCGACCGTTCGTCGGTCGGATACGCGACAATACAAGGTGCTGGGGCTCCCATTCGCCGGGAGGCATCCACCGCGGGGGCGACTTTGGGTAAACGTAGTTTTAAAGAGTCCGCGAACGATATTTTATTCTCGACATTGTTTACAGTTTTAACGCCGGGATTTAATTTTAATCTATCTAATTCGCGCTCGGTATTTGCAAGCTTAGTTTCATTACAAGAAGATTTTAATGCCAACAATGAGACAATACTTGTAACGCGCTGAGTCATATCCATTATTGCAGATTTATTCGCGACATTAATACGGGAACCCTGATCGTTGACCAACTCATTAATCTTGGTCAGATACGCAGACGCCTCGGAAACTAAGTCACAATAATCACCGCTGTTTGCATTGCTTACATTGGAAATATTTAATATGGGTGAAGATTTTTCAAGGAATTCGGATGTTTGAAGGCGTTTAGACCTATCATCGGGCGAAATGTATGTAGGCGACATTTCACTGAATAGCCGTTTGGAATTAGCGGAGGTCAGCGCGGGCGGCGACCTGAGTGTTTTTGTATTTCTACGAAAAATGTCTCCGCCACGATCAGGCGGGTCATCATTATTAGATGACATGTTTTATGCAATAAACAAAAAAGGAAACAAATGTAAAACACTAAGAAAAAATAAATAAAACGGTTGCAAAAGTTATTTCGCGATACCCTCACAAGAAAAAATAAATGTACTCACCGAATAGCTGACGAAATTAATTGATTACACGTAAATTACAGTAGCAAACACTAATAAAAACTTACGATACCAGCACTAGACACAATAGCACACAACCTGAAAGAAATCACGAGCCGAAATATCGATAATCGAACGCGATATGTGTAAACAAAACAGGAGCGTATTAAAACGATCCTTCCAAGGCCGGCGCGCGGAGGGAAGTGTCTACTTTGTATGTATAGTATTTATGTGTGTATATATATTTATGTATGTATATATGTATATATTTATGTAACTATTTTATTTTAATTCATTTTATACCTGTAACTTTTCTGCTTTCTTGCACCTACTATGTTTTTATCTCTGCATCACCCTAAGGTAGACTGGTAGAAAATGCCTAAGGCATTAAGTCCGCCTATGTACTGTGTTCGTACATGAAGTTTAATAAATAAATATATATGTTACCGGCCAAATCCGATTTCAGGAATAACTAGTTTTGCCTAGGCTAAACTAATTCGTCCTCGCCTCGACTCAGGGCACCCCATTCGGACAGGTTAGGTTAGAAGGCGGGAGCGAATCGGAGCGAAGCCTTAGCCTTCGTAGTTATTTTTTTTAAACCTCCCGGAAATAGGAGCCCCGCACAGTGGGGCTCCGTCGACCTATCTTAGACTAGTTTAGCCTAGGCAAAACTAGTTTGTCCTGAAATCGGGTTTGGCCGGTAACATATAACATATTTTTTCAAGTCACACCAGTATTTTCTGAGATTAGCGAGATCAAGCAAATCAACGAACTTTTCAGCTTTATAATATTAATAATTTTCAGAGGCAACTTCGCCCGCGTGGATGTTGGAACTTCTATCACCTATTTCACACTTTTAGAATTAGAATTTCCATAAAATCCTTTCTTAGTAGATACTTACTCTTCACAAAAAAACATACCTCCAAGTTTTATGTCTCTAGGCCTAGCGGTTTATGCTTAGCGTTGATATATCAATAATCAATAAGTCAGTTTATATACATACTAGCTTCTGCCCGCGGCTTCGCTCGCGTTAGAAAGAGACAAAAAGTAGCCTATGTTACTCTCCATCCCTTCAACTATCTCCACTTAAAAAATCACGTCAATTCGTCGCTCCGTTTTGCCGTGAAAGAAAGACAAACAGACAGACAGACACACTTTCCCATTTATAATATTAGTATGGATTTAGTTTATTCAGAAGCCAGAAGGTCTGACCATTCGAGCCAAAGGGTATCTTGTCGCCCAGTTACTGGGTTGTGGAGGTCTGATAGGCAGTTGCTTCACGTAAAACACAAGTATCCAGCTTAATCCGGTTCGGCTGGAAGCCGACCCCAACATAGTTGGGAAAAAGGCTAGGGAGATGATGATGTGATTAATCTAAATGATGACAAATCCATGTTATTATTGCATTCGGTAGAACTGAAAACTGATTCTAATGTATTTGAAAAAAAAACTGAGGGGATTTATATAGCAAGTTTCTAGTCAGCAATCAAACATCATTATTTATTAAATAAACTTCCTAAAGTTTTTCTTAAACATTACTGACATCCTATGCCTCAGAAAATGTAAAGCCGTTGGTCCCGGTTGTCCTTCTTAGAACATTGAGAGTTAGAAAGTTTGACCAGTCTAACCAAAAGATACCGTGTCACCCAGTAACTGGGCTGGGTGGGATAGGCAGTTGCTTCATATGAAGCACTGGTATCCAGCTGAATCCGGTTAGGCTAAAAGCCGACCCCAATGCACTTGGGAAAAGACTGGTAGAAGATGAATCAAACTTCAATGTTTTGTCGACTGGACCCACTGCAGTTTCTTACATATTTGTGTTTCTAGACGACTTCAGCAGTTTCTGTGTAATAATGTCCAATATAAACTAAGACGGGCTTTCGTACAAAGTAAGAGATACGTAGGATTCTGTGAGTATAAAAACCGATTATGCTATAAGTACTACATTTCTGTAGATATGTAACTAAATGTTTACAATCTTGAACACCCTGCTTTCTCTAACATGGTGGTGCAGAGATAACAAAGCAGGTGCATTTAAATCCATACTAATATTATAAATCCTCAAGTAACTCTGTCTGTCTGTCTGTCTGTCTATCTGTCTGTCTGTCTCTTCTTCACACCTAAACTGCTGAACTGATTTGAATGGTACAGTTATAGCCTGGGACCCGAGAAAGGACTTAGGATAGTTTTCATCCCGGAAATCCCCCGGGAACGGGAGCTATTAATCCACGCGGCCGCAAGGGGTAATAAATATCCATGCATCCATCCTCACTAACATTCACATTTATATTATTTAGAAGGCCACAAAAAGCTAAACATTGTCAAAAACGAAACGATAAAAATGTTTGCTCGCCTAAACATTTATCTCTAATGAAGTTAATTATGGCACTACAAATCCTATGTTACCTCAGAAATCTGTTATATTTAGGGACATTAGTCCTCTTAGATACCGGTACAAATAACACAAGAGATGAAGGTTTGGGCCCACTCGTAAGTGCCTAGCTAAACTAAAACTAAAAAAGCTTTTATAAAAAAAAAAAAACTATAATTTCGGAACTTAAATCGACCAACAGAAAAGAAGCCTACCTACTTCCGCAAAAGTTATTTGTTTGTTTTTACTTTTTGAAGGCGGTTATTATGTTTTTTGGAAAATAATCTTTTTGTATTTTACTTCTTAGTTTTTTAATTTTATTTTCAAAATTAAACCTTAAAAATACTTATAAAACAAAAAATAGAATTTTGAAATCCTTAATACGTGTAACTTGTTATTTGTATACATATAACAAACACATCGTCCATGTATGTGAGTCGTGATTTGTTTTTTTTTGTTAAAATTTTCAAGAAACAGTGACAATCGATTGACATAAAATTTATATGGGACTGCCTCTGAAACATCAACTATCTAACAAAAAAATAACCATAAAAATTCGTTAATAATTAGCGGAAACATCGATGAAGATACATAAAAAAAACATACAGTTGAAGTGAGAACCTCCTCCTCCTTTTCTTGAGGTCGGGTAAATAACCCCCGGAGTCGACAACAAACGTGAAGGGGTTAATGTTAGATCATCATCTCCTTAGTCTTTTCCTAACTTTGTTGGGCTTCTGTCAGCTTTCAGCATAACCGGAATCAGCTGGATACGTGTTTTACGTGAAGCGACTGCCTAACAGACCTTAACAACCTAGTTACTGGGCGGTAAGAAGTCCCTCGATTAGATTGGTCAGACTTTTTTGTCTCTGTCTAACCGTAAACAGTCAAAGTTGGCATTGTAGAATAGATAGCGAAAACGAGTAAATTGACAAATGTATGGAGATGTCAAATTGATTAGCAAAAGCTTATGTCAATTCCATACTTTTGACAATCTATTTGTTTTTGCTATCTATTCTACAATGCCACCTGTCTAGCTGCCCTCTGGTTGGATTTCTGAGGCACGGGATGTCAGTGATGTCTTAAATATTGTTAGATGTTAGCAGAAAAAGAATTTAGAGGTCTATAACTCTCGTCTAAGCCTGTTTTGTAAATCAAAGACCTCGTTTTGGTTTCTTATTAGTTTTCCTCATTTATAAATCATTGCTTCTTTAGAGGTAATAAACCAATGAATAAGGAGGAAGTTTAACTAATTGCTGTCACTAAAAACAACAAAAATACTATGTCTGCATCACTGTTTTGTTAATCATTTAATTGTAGTTTAAGTGTAGACAGGACCTCTTGGTAAATTTTTGAATTGAAAAAGTCACATTGGTACTTGCCCGGATTCGAACTGACAACATGAGAGGCGGGCGCCTTAACAACTGATTAGATTAATAAATATTAATAAAATTAAATATCTTTTTGTGGGATCATGGGACAAGATGATACAAAAAAAAACATGTGCCAGCAATCGAATAAACACAAAAAAACACAGGTATTTAATTTAATGTATAAGCTAAAATATTACGATTTTTTTGTTCAAACACCTGAGCGAGGCGCCTCTGACGCGCGCACTGCGCACTCTCAACCTTGTAGCAGAGGACATAGATCTATTCACCTGTACTCTGAATGAATTCACAATGATGGCAATGTTAATAATTTCCTACAGAATTAATGTGTAAGTGTGATGTGTGTACCTATGTGCTAATAGTATATGTATAGTGAAATGTAGAATATTATATGTTTGTGTGTGTATGTTTAACTATCGTCTTGGGTTGCCTGTAAAGATAGTTTAAATATGGTTAAATAAATAAAAAACTTCTCTAGACGGACAGTAAAAAAATAAAACCTACTTATGAATAAAAGATTTATTTCTCTACATATACTACTTGTATAGAACAATAAATCTTTGAATCTTTTATTAATTCTGCTTGTCACCACAACCGGTCTCAATAAAAGGCATTGCCCTCAAGATAATGCACCGCTCAAATGAAATAATAAAACTTAATTGTATTAATACTATACATAAAGTACTATGCATGTGTATCATAGTGTTTTGCTTGTCTAACATAAATATGTTGATTCTACATAAATTACTAGCTATCACCCGCGGTTTCACCCATATTTTTGGTTACTACTCCGCTCTTTGGTCTTAGCGTGGTGTGCCAAACCCGATTTCAGGAATAACTAGTTTTGCCTAGGCTAAACTAGTTCGTCCTCGCCTCGACTCAGCGCACCCCATTCAGAGGTTAGGTTAGAAGGCGGGAGCGAATCGGAGCGGAGCCTTAGCCTTCGTGGTTATTTTTTTAAACCTCCCGGAAATAGGAGCCCCGCACAGTGGGGCTCCGTCAACCTATCTTAGACTAGTTTAGCCTAGGCAAAACTAGTTTGTCCTGAAATTGGGTTTGGCCGGTAACATGTTATATAATTTTTCAAGTCACACCAGTATTTTCTGAGATTAGCGAGATCAAGCAAATCAACGAACTTTTCAGCTTTATAATATTACTAGTTTTCAGAGGCAACTTCGCCCGCGTGGATGTTGGAACTTCCATCCCCTATTTTACACTTTTAGAATTACAATTTCCATAAAATCCTTTCTTAGTTTATCCTCTTCTTCCTTCATCTATATCTATACTTCTATACTAATATTATAAAGAGGTAAGTTTGTAAGTTTGTGAGTTTGTAAGTTTGTAAGTTTGTAAGTTTGTAAGTTTGTATGTAGGGGGTAATCTCTGAAACTACTGGACCGATTTGAAAAATTCTTTCAGTGTTAGATAGCCCATTTATCGACGATTGCTATAGGCTATATATCATCACGCTACAACCCACGAGAGCGGAGCAGTAACGAAAAATGTGGGTGAAATCGCAGGGGACAGCTAGTCAAATATACTTCCTAAAGTTTATCTTAGACATTACTGACATCCTATGCCTCAGAAGACGTAAAGCCGTTGGTCCCGGTTGTCCTTCTTAGAACTTTGAGAGTCAGAAAGTTTGACCAGTCTAACCAAAAGATACCGTGTCACCCAGTAACTGGGCTGGGTGGGATAGGCAGTTGCTTCATTATGAAGCACTGGTATCCAGCTGAATACGGTTAGGCTGAAAGCCGACCCCAATGCACTTGGGAAAAGGCTAGGTAGAAGATGAATCAAGCTTCAATGTTTTGTCGACTGGACCCACTTGCGGTTTCTTACACATGTTGTGTTTAGTCGGCTTTAGCAGTTTCTGTGTAATAATGTCCAATATAAACTAAGACGGGCTTTCGTACAAAGTAAGAGATACGTAGGATTCTGTGAGTATAAAAACCTATTATGCTATAAGTTCTACATTTCTGTAGGTGTGTAACTATGTTTACAATCTTGAACACCCGGCTTTCTCTACCAGGGTGGTGCAGAGATACCAAAAAAGGTGCATTTAAATAGATAATAAATATACAAAATAACAAATAACCAAATACGAAGATAAAGTAAATATACATGAAGCTATTTTTGCTGTTTTTTTATGTGTATTGTTTCTCTTGTGCAATAAAGAACGTTGCATCGAACACGCAAATATTTTTCCAAATTATTCCATATACAAGGTGAATTTTTGGTCCTGCACCACCCGCTAGGAGATAATTCTACCCATGAAAACAAACAACTTTTATTATGGAACCAACTCTGAAATCTCAAAAAAATACATCAGCGGTTCCATATATTACGGTCGGAGGGCATTGAACTTTTGTTAGGAACAGCTGATATTTTTTTCGCGATTTCAGAGTTGGTTCCATAATAAAAGTTGTTTGTTTTCATGGGTTGAATTATCTCCTTGCGGGTGGTGCAGGACCAAAAATACACCTAGTATATAAAAAACAAAGATTTGACCTTAAAATTAATCATTACGTCAATAAATAATCTGTAACGTACTATTGAAATTCGTTTCCTCATATGAATAGATGCGTAATAGATACTAAACAACGCCAGTTAAATGAGACGCTCATAAGAAATCTGTTAATGTATGCGTAAATAAACATGTTTTGAACCGTTGTATGAGGAAAAATTGTTGAAAATAAATGATAATTTATCTGATACCAGTCGTTACTAGATACGTTGCTCTAAATGTAAGATAAAAAACCACACATTTTAATAAAAAATTAACACATGTTTTTTTTTTTGGGGAGTGGGATATCATCAAATGACTTCTCCCGTCCTGGGTGCGGCGGGAGGGCGTTTCAGACTTTTACTGACTAAAACCCCCTTATGTTCCTTCGGTTGCCCTTTATGTTCCGGGGTCACGGTAACTATTTATATATTCTGCAACCCCATAAACATTCCGCAACCCCATTGATGATTATGAGGTGTATCTGAACATCTGAAAAAAAAAATTGCATTGATTAATATAAAAGCTATTAGCACCTGGTATAGTCCCATTTTTAAAATATGTATTACTAGCTTTTGCCCGCGGCTTCGCTGTGTTAGAAAGAGACAAAAAGTAGAACTTTGTACGTTTTTTAAGTACTTAAAAAATCACGTTAATTCGTCGCTCCGTTTTTCCGTGAAAGAAAGACAAACATACAGACAGACAGACACACTTTTCCATTTATAATATTAGTATGGATATTGCAGTTTCGCCGTGGACGTCAACCTCCATACACTATTTTACCCCTTTAGAGGTCAAAATTCAAAAAAATATTTTTAGTGGATACGCAAAGAGTATCCACTAAAAATATTTAAGGAACGCAACTAAGTTTCCTCTAGGACCAGCGGCCATACTATTTTGAAATATTGTAGTAGTAATAATAATATTTTTTCCTTGATTTTCGAAAGAGATATACTCTAACTTAACTGTAAGGTGCTCAATAATTGTAATTTTTGAAATAGGTATGTAGGATATTTATTTACAGTGTTTTTTTTGTACAGCGAATATAAAGAAATGTTTTGAAAATGTAAATATTAAAATGATTTATCGCTGACCGTCCTTGCTTTTAATAAGCTGATTTCACAAAAAGAACTTCAAAATTTAGATGAGATCGCCTTTATCCTCATTTCGTTAAAATTATAAGGATAAACCCACGAATAAATATTTTGAATGTTTAACTATAAGGAAAATATTTACGTTTAACACTCAAACGCTGCTATCGGTCGACTCGATCCATATATTTGACTAACTAAATAAATAAATAAGCTCTTTGTTACTTAATTTCCACTATTCCAATGGCAATATAGGGACGTTTAAAGCCCGTCACAGACTTAGCTATAATATATATTAATATTTTTATAGCTTGGCATATTACTATATATTTTCCATACTAATTTTCGCGTGTCCGCACACTCAGCTATAATATATATTTCTGTGACGTCACCAAGCGATACCGTAATATACATTATTGCATATTGCGAACACTAGGACGACCATCAATTAATGAAGGCAAAATATATATTTCTCAGTGTGTGGTAATTTGCTATAATATATATTATAGTACGGTATATTAATATATATTATAGCTAAGTCTGTGACGGGCTTCAAACTGTGAGAATACCCTAGCATATCGGATTAAAATTATTCAAATTACTGGATTCTAGAAATGTTTGATCCTAATAATAGGTATAGAAAAGGCACCAAAATTGATAATCGTAGGGATGGCCTAAGCAAAGTAAGCCAGAACGGAGCCAGGGCGGGCAGCTAGTTTTAAACAATGAGTGACCAATCGTCACGAAACTAAATTACAAGCGGCACCAGCGGCTCAGGGTTACAAAAAATTATCATAACTCAAATGATCTACTCATTTCAAATTTTGAATATATTTTCCTGTTAGGTCAAAAAACCCGCACGCATGTAATTAGAAATTCGGTATAAAATATCAAGCGTAGAATCTAAAACCTCACACACAATTTCGCATCTCTTGACGAACGTTCCTCTACTTTGAACCTTCAACAATGGCTGCTATCAAGACGACCTTCGTTCTCCTGCTGATTGCCTTTGCTATGGTGATGGTGACGGTTGAAGCTGTTCGAGTAGGACCTTGTGACCAGGTCTGCTCTCGCATCGACAATGAGAAGAACGATTGCTGCAGAGCTCATGGATACTCCGGCTACAGCAGCTGTAGATATGGGCAGATGCAGTGTTACTGATGAAGCTTCAACGACGACCTCCAGGTGGACCTTCTAAACCTTTATTTGAAGAACGTTATGAGGTAATGAAGACTTGCCTTTTGTGAAAAAAAGTGTTAGTTTTTTTGTGAAGATCCACTTAATATTTTGAATTCAGCATGTGATTTGGTTATTGTATATTAAAGATTTAATTTTAAAATTTATATGTTTTTTTCTGTTCTATTTTTTTGCGGTACTTACGTTATATACGTATGTATAATTTTAAGTTACTTTTTGAGTGTATTTTTCAATCGATATTTATCTTGATATATTTTTGTGATGTGGTAGACAGTTGCAGTTGTATCCATTCAAACTGGAAGATGACAAAAAATAATTTATTAAGGAATAGGAAAATAAAAATCATAGATTAATTTGCTAGTTTTTGTCAGAAATGTCTGTTACATTTCACCACTTTAACCTTTTTCCAACTACGGAAAAAAAGGTAAAAGTCAAAAGTAAAGTTTAAGTCAGCTTACAGTCTAATGCCCTTACTAATAATCACTGTGTAAAGTTATGCAATGAATAAAGCCTTTGTAACCATACATTTTTTGACGTATAAACCTGTCATAACTTTATGCAGCGTTTATTAGTAAGTATATAAGTATAGTTGAGAAGCAGTGTTTTACATGGAGCTACTTCCTATGAGATCTCCATAACCCAGTATAAGGTTAAGATTCCCTTTCATTAAATAAATAAATATCTTGGGACAAGTCACACACGGTCATCTAATCCCAAGCTAAGCAGAGCTTATGTTATGGTAACCAGACCACTGATATACATACTTATATATTTTACAAAAATACATACATATTATAGATAAATTACACCCAGACACAGGACAAGCAATCATGCTCATCACACTGACTAAAACCCGTCATTGTTCCTTTCTAACATCATGTTTCGACCTAGGGGAGTGGAGCAGAAACCAAAAACGCGAGTGGAACCGCGAGAGACAGCTAGCTTAAACAGCAATTCATGATAATATTGATAGCCCTTCATCTCATAACAGATACTAGGCCCACTGCGATCCCACTGAAGCTTTCAAAGCCCCGAAACGGAATGTTTAATAAGAACCTGACAAACCGCTTTGGAATAATACCTTTCCACTTGAATTTGAACTTTATGTTGAAGGGATAAGGTAGTCAGTGCTGTGGGGGTTGACAGCTAATTGACTCCGCGATCTGCCACTGTTTGTTTTGCGATGTCAGAATGAAAGGTGTGTGGAGGTGGCAATTTGAAGTTTTAAGTTAGATCTGGAATTCGTCAAGGACAAAAATCTTCGGCTGTTGACTATTTCTGTACCAAACTTCATTTAACCTCTTAACGACCAAACGAGAGCCGGCTGTCGGGCTGCTATTGTCTTACACGTGTGTTCGAAGAATTAAATCGGCTCAGTAGTTTTGGCGTGAAAGCGAAACAGTATTTTCGTATTTATAATATTAGTATGGATAATCAATGCAAGAGACACCCGTCACGCGACATTGTTAGCGCCTTACTAATAATCGCTGCATAAAGTTATGACAGGTGTATACGTCAAAAAATGTATGGTTACACAGGCTTTATTCATTGCATAACTTTACACAGTGATTATTAGTAAGGGCATTAGTGTATAAAAACAAAAACTTGTCAATACGCTTTTCATTTACTCTATCTGCAATTATCCAATGTTTTGTATTGGATTCGGTAACGATTGAGGTTATGAAGCCCCACAACATTCCCGATTGCAGTGACACACGGTTGGAAAATGTCATTATATTTAATTGTTTTGTGCAATTTGTGACACAAACAATAGTATTGTTTGTCACAAAGACGCTGAGTTCATCTTAGTTGTTTATTGAGGTTTACGGTTTACTTACCACATGGTAAAATTCCAGTGTGTCACTCAGAGAGCTAGTTATTACCTATTTTATTTGTAACTAGCTTTCGTCCGCGGCTTTTCTTTGACGTCAAATCTTTTATCCCCTATTTTACCCCTTTAGAATTGAAATCCATACTAATATTATAAATGGGAAAGTGTGTCTGTCTGTCTGTCTGTTTGTCTTTCTTTCATGGCAAAACGGAGCGACGAATTGACGTGATTTTTAAGTGGAGATAGTTGAAGGGATGGAGAGTAACATAGGCTACTTTTTGTCTCTTTTAAACGCGAGCGAAGCCGCGGGCAGAAGCTAGTTTCCAATAATTCTTTCTTAGTGGACACTTACTCTTTATAAAAAACATACCCTCCAAGTTTCAAGTCACTGTGACCAGCGGTTTGGGCTGTGTGTTGAAGTAACAAGAAACAGTCGTTTACAATAATATATTTATATACATTTCATTGCAGAGTCAAAAGGAATAAACTATACGAATCATTCATTTAAGATTACTAAAATTAACAAATTGGCAAAGCTCAATTTGAATAAATAAACAATAAACGTTTTAGTACAATTCACACACAGGTATCTGATACCAAACTAGGGAGAACTTGTAGTATGGTAACCAGACTGCTGATATGCATTTTTACATCATATATTAAATAAACATACTTACAGCTAATATACACACTTCTGTAATACACATTATAGGTAAATAACTCCCAGACAAAGAACAAATATTCGTGCTAATCACACCAAAATCCAAAACCATCAATGGGCCAGTCCAATTGCCAATCCGCATAAAGCAAGCATAGTGATAAATATCTTCATAGTTTCTCCTGAACTCATCGAGCATCATAGCTCGGTGCTTTTCTGGCGGACTTCGCTGTTTATTCTGGCATTGAGGAATTGACACGAGGAGTAGTGTGGAGAGATAGTTCCAACACATAAACACGCCTTTATTGCTTAATCCCTGAGTGAATTCAATATCTTGGAACAGCTCACACACGGTCATCTAACCCCAAGCTAAGCAGAGCTTGAGTTATGGTGACCAGACAACTGATGCACAAACATGTAATATAATTAAAGACAAATTATTGATAAATTTCATCCACACACAGAACAAATATTTATGCTCATCACTCAAAGTTGGTTCTGGGTAGAAATTGAACCCACGACCTCCGGCATAGCAGTCAGGATCACTAACCACTAGCCCCATACATCCGTCAAAATCAAGTAATGCACACAAAAATGGACTAGGCCCGTGTCGACGGCGCGTTTTGTTCCACGTGCGCCACAGAGAGCAGTCAGCACGTGATGGCCAATGCCTGCCGGGGTTGCGGAATAGTTCTAATAGTTACCGCTGCCCCGGAACATAAAGAGAAACCGAAGGAACAATCAAATGACTTCTCAATCATCAAATGACTCTCAATGCGAAGTCATTTAATGATTGCCGAAAATATACGCGTTTCATGGCTGCATGACTACGTAACGCCATTAAATAGGGCCTGACTAAAAAGTCAATACGATGGGCCGGCCTATTAGTTCGGGTTTGTCTTAACACCATCGTAGGCAAATAAGACCTTTAATGAGTTTACTTTGAATTATTACCTCGTTTTGTTGCTTCAGGGAGTTTGGTTTGAAGTTTAAATAGACTGGTTTCATTTGGAATTGTGATTTTTGATCTATAGTAATGAAAGATTTATTTTTAATTTATTGTTTATTTTATGAAATGGAAAAAATGTAATGATTTTGCTATATTATTAAAAGAAATCGGAGTAGGTAGATCAATTGAAGGTTATTGACCAGAAAAAAACCAAATTAAAAGGAGAAAATATTGAAAAATTTATTTTTGCACTCCATTTGTTTAGGTACTTAAGAAAATTTTAATGTAAGCAAACTTGACATGTTTTTTATAAAAAAGTGTGATAGACATAACAGGTTATTCCTATAAAAAATAATTACATTAGGTAGTTTGTGTAGATACGTATTTTAAGGTAAACATACTTGACATGTCATTTTATAAAAAAAAACCTATAAAAGACATAATTCTAAAGATTATTCTAATTAAATTTATTAATTAGGTAAGGTTAGTTGGTTTAGGTGATTCATTAATTGTAAACAGTTTTCTGTTAAAATATTAAGTCAATTTTGAAATATAAGACTGTCTACATTCAGTTAGGTACCTAAACAAATGAAGTACTTTTACATATTTTTTACTAGCTTTTGCCCGCGACTTCGTTCGCGTGGAATAATAGTTCCCGTTCCCGAGGAATTTCCGGGATGAAAACTATCCTATGTCCTTTCTCGGGTCCCAGAGTATATCTGTACCAAATTTCATTCAAATCGGTTTAGGCGTGAAGAAGAGACAGACAAACAGACAGAAAGACAGGCAGACGGACACATACGGATTAATAATAACTGTGGCAAAAAATGACTTAGGTGGTATCAAAGCAAGAACAAAAAACAAACAGGAATTTTGACTTTTTTACTAAGATCTATGATTTATTAGTCTAAATAATTACCGCTTAGGCGATTATTATTTGAAGGCTTTGTTCAATAGACTAGTTGTGCCTCGCTGTTTGACCTAGCCTACATCGTTGGTTACTACTACGCTCCCGAAGGACGTAGCGTAATGATAGCGCGATAGGGATAACTATTTTTTTTATTCAATTTGTGCTTCTTGACATATGCGCGTTAAAGCAAACAAACTTTTCAGTTTTATAACATTACTACATGAGTATATTGTAGGTTAATTATATACATATAATTAAATAATAATAATAATATAATTAATTATATAATTGTATAAGTATGAGAATGAAGTTGTATTCTTTGGAGAGATTAGTTTTGATAGTATTGAAAACGTGAGGAAAATTGTGTATTTTACATCACTAACCAATAAATGTAAGAAATAATTTCTATGAAACTTCTTCTAACGCCTTAAAAATCTGGTTTATTTTCAATTTACTATAAAATTATGCCCTTACTAATAATAACTGTGTAAAGTTATGTCATGAATAAAACCTGTGTAACCATACATATTTGTCGTATAAACCTGTCATAACTTTATGCAACGATTATTAGTGCCTTACTAATAATCGTTGCATAAATTTTTAGAAGCTTTGTAATCGATAAATAGTTCGATAATTGAGTTGCTTACTTAGTGACGTCATAGGGTGATATTCAAGGTGATAAAAAAATCTATGGGAGAGTTTCGTTTTGACAGCCCATAAAAAGTTCGTTCCCAGACCTTGTACATTTTTTTTATTGTTTTTGAGATACCTACGCTGAATTTGAGATGATGTAGAGATAAATTGATAACCAGCAAGTGATTTTGAAAGTAAAGCTAAAAAGCTTGAATATAGTATTTTATATAAGCAGAAAATTCAGCAACTTCAGTGACAAAGTCTTTGATATCTGCTGAACTAAAAACCAACTTTGTCCCGATTAGCAGAAACTCTCCACTCAAACAAAACCCATTTGAAAACATCGTTCCCTTTCAAAGTCTTTTAAAAACGAAAGCGAAACGAAAATCCATAACCGCGGACCTAACGGTACAAAACTCGTATTTTAACAAATAACAAATAAATATAACAAAACCGCAGTTCAAAGAACAAAGCGAAGGCAGGTACTGTCGACTGCATGGCATTGTAACAATTTGATGTTGAGAGAAATTTCAAGTCGTACTGTGTGTATATGTAACTGTGTTATATGCAAGCTTTTTCCTGCAGCTACATCCGCTCATTTTCATACATACTTGTTTCTCTTAATTTACCTCGTTAGGGGTTGTATTTCCTAAAAACGCTTTTACTTCATAAAATAACTGTTGTGCAAATTTCATGTCTAACGTCAGCCTGCCGGGGTTGCGGAATGTTTATAATAGTTACCGTGACCCCGGAACATAAAGGGCAACCGAAGGAACATGAGTGGGTTTTAGTCAGTAAAAGTCTAACACGCGGCCCTCCCGCCGCACCCAGGACGGGAGCAGTCATTGGATGATTTACCACTCCAAAAAAAAAAATGTCTAACTTCAGTAGTTTCGGATATGTCCGGATCAACTATTACTTAAAATTTATTAAATACTTAATTTAAAAAAAATAACCTTTCGATATACAAATAAATAAGTCGTACTAATTTTTGTGGTAAAAGTGTGCCCATAAACATGCGTTTGACTGTACTTGACTGCGACCGCATGAGTTTCGACGTTAAATATATTTCTCGTCAAGAGGTGAGGCCGCTTGTTGGCGGAAGAAAAACCATTCTAAATATTTATTGAAGTTATTTTTCTTGACTTTTATATTAATTAAGAACATTATATACACAGTATATTTTACACACTTGATGTTGAAATAAAATATAATCTAATCTTAATAGAAGTCACTCAATAATTTGCCTGAGTCAGGAATAGAACGCACATTTAGAAACATACCAAACGCCACATAATTCGACACATATAAATAAAATACAAATGCTTAATTTGTCTGAAAAAAATAACAGAATTATATTAAAAACACAAAGAAAAAATCTTACGGTACTTTACCTACAGCAAAAACAAAAAAGATGTTTGTGTCGGTTAATCCCCAAAACACCTGAGTTTGCTTTGACAAACTTTTCGTGGCAGATGCTGATGCGACTGATGAGTTACTTTTTTTTTTGGTGAGTGGGAAATCATCAAATGACTGCTCCCGTCCTGAGTGCGGCGGGAGGGCGTGTCAGACTTTTACTGACTAAAACCCACTCATGTTCCTTCAGTTGCCCTTTATGTTCCGGGGTCACGGTAACTACGAGTATTATAAACATTCCGCAACCCCGGCAGGACTGATGAGTTACTTGACATATCTTTTATCCCAGAAAAAAAATGGGTTTCGCACAATTAGATTAGAACCAAAAAATATCTCATTTCAACAGATGTTAGTATGTAAATAAGACAACAACCGCAGGCACCTCACGTAAGACATTTAAATGTCGAGACGCTTTAAACCGAAGTAAACGAAGGCTGTAACATGAAACATGTAACAAGACTGTTCTAGCAAACCTTTTACAATTAAACGCTTTGATAAGTCAAGAGGAATATTAACAAAAAAAGCGTTTTCTTTGATAGTGAATCACGTACAAAAGCGTATTTCAGTGGCATTTCCTTGAAACTTTAAGTTCTTTGGAACAGACTTTGGTATTTGGAATTCTATTTTGTTTAGAATTTTGTACGTCTGACTGAAAAATGTAACCTTTTCAGGATTTTTCGTGGGTATCTATTCGAAAGTACTGAGTCAAAAATGAAAAAAATTAAATAGATTACCGTAAAATTAAAAGAAAGGAATCTTAAGTATTTGATTCTTACTGGCGCTTGTCTGGTTTTTAAATACAAACAGTTATACGTTTGATAAACTATACAAAAAACCTTTTACATGCACCTTCTCTGCATTAGTTAGTTATTTGTCAATTTGTGCAACTCTGAGATATACCGAGTAGTGGTAGAAGAGCAACGACGACGAATGTAAAGGTTCTGATAAACTTGCTTGTAACAAAACATCGAGCATTTGTTGTATTTTGTTTTAGCTTTAACCCCAAACCTATAAGGAGTTTTGTGTAAATTTTAACTTAGTAGATGTATGACATTTTTCAACTAAGATTGAATGCAAGAACGAAATGTTACAGGTATTTGCTCACTGAGCATAAACCCGAACAGAGGGCTGTGCAATCTCTTGAATGTTATATTACACTAACTGCCTCCCGCGGTTTCACCCACGTTAAAAATATTAGGAGCGAACAACCCTTATCACATAGGGGTATGAAAAACAAATAGTAGCCGATTCTCAGACCTACTGAATATGCACATAAGATTTGGTAAAAATCGGTAAACCCGTTTCGGTGGAGTAATTGTGACACGAGAATTTTATATATAAGATGAAATTGTTTTTGATAACTAAGAAAGTGAATGCTTGCGCAAATGTTAAAGTGTATTACACACCTTAAAACGACACAAATTCAACGCAAGACCAACGTCACATGCAGTGTGAACACGCTCTTACAGGGTACCAAAGAAAACGTAATGTATCAGAAAGTTGCCGGGGTTGCGGAATGTTTATAGTGGTTACCGTGACCCTGGAACATAAAGGGCAATCGAAGGAACATGAGTGGGTTTTAGTCAGTAAGAGTCTGACACGCCCTCCCGTCGCACCCAGGACGGGAGCAGTCATTGGATGATTTCCCACTCACCAAAAAAAAAAAAAAAATGTATCAGAAAGTTAACGTTAGTTCACAAAAAAAGCAATTAAGAAAGGTAGATATTTTTTGTAATACTGGTAAGACGTAGGTATTCGTGCTTTCTTTTTGTGTAATTAAGCTTTTTTCCGGGACGTTGCCAGAGCCCGGTTTGAGCAATTAGTCCTCGTTAATTAATTATTGTCGCGTGTAGAATGGTATTTGTTGAAGTGCGATAGGTAGAAAGATTTTTTATGAATCAACGCGTTAGTTGTAATATAATACCAGCCTATAAAATTTTTCACAGCAGGGAAAATACCTCTTCTCACACAGAGAAGGCACGAGCATTGATCACCATGCTTGCTCAAGGCAGACTGGCGATTTCCAGATTTCCTCACGATGTATTCCTTTACCGATGTCTTTGGCTTTCAAAATACTTTATAAGGGTGAAGAAGGAGAAAAAGTCATATTGGTACTTGCCCGGATTCGAACATAAATGTAAATACAGGCAAGCATGACATGTGGAAGTTATGGCAATAATTATATTCGCTTTGCGTTTATGCTTACTCATGGCTTAAAGACAAAAGCGTCGCCATGGGGAGGAAAGTGAGTAATTGCCCCCCAGGGTCAAGATCTCATGGAGCTTTTCACATCAGACTTTGTGCTAATCGTATTACAACCACCGCAGAAAATGAATTGAAATTGTTTATTGTACAAATAGTATAGTAAGTCACTTTAACAATACACATTTTAAACTAAATGGTGTCGGCTTTTCCTTACTGATAATGACCTATTTAATAGCTACTAATTACCTACAACGACAAAAGAAACTCAAGATTATCGTCTTTAAAGTCCAGACATAAATTAACATTGTTGAGTAACGAATCATGCAGAATAGATTTCAAATATTGAAGAAAGTTCCAATAACAATATTGGTAACCTGCCTCAACAAGCATTTCGAGCTCAACTTTTAAGGAGCTCTACGAACCGACTTGATATTACAGCTTGTAAGAAACATAGAAAATGGACTTATTAGCCGCCAGGACAGTCAAATTGTGCATTCCACACGATTTGAACACTGACAAAATAGTTACTTTTTTATATGACATAATTTGTGAGCGAGCAGCTCAATCCCAAGCTTTTTTATTTTTATCTTCATGTGCTGTTGATTACTCCTACAATTTATACCTTATCTTATCCTCCGTGTATCAACTTACCCCCTCACCCCTCTAGATTGTCGCCTGGCGACGCCCCTGCTCGAAGATGTTGTGTAACACACCATCCTAAATATGAAAAAGATAAAAGCGAATATTTAGTTTGAATTTTACCAGGATCTAGATCAGCTTGGAATGCAGGATATAGCGTGCAAAAACATGCAGATTTAGAAGATAGCTATACTTGAAATTCCAATCAGTAACTGAGTTAGAATATGAGTACATTTGTAAATACATCTATTAAAAACTTGGGGATCATTGATAGAACCCCTTGATCCCTTGTTTTCTCTAAGTAAACTAGCAACGGGGAAGTATCAATTTGACTTGTTCAATTCTTATGTTCATAAACATCCCACGTAACAAGCATATGTTTCTCGGTTGCCACGTGTAAATCTTTGACTGTCGTTATGGGTAGCCAGAAGAAATTAACTCTGACAATTGGTCTAAACAAGATACCTCTATAATCCAGACAGACTGCGGAACTCTGACAGGCAGTCGCTCCATGTAACACACTGGATCCAGTCACACTAGAACAACCATAACTCAGCTGAAAAAAGGCTACAACGTTCATGAAACTGACACTAAAAATGGAAAAACCCCAAAAAATAACATCCAAACATCGTCTGGCACATACAAAATAACGTGTCGAGCCTAAAATATCCACAAAAAACCGTAGCTGTAATTAGTAACATAAAGAACCATTCAGCATCACTGCGGCACGTAATATATTAAGGTGGTTAAAATAAACCTGCGCACAGACTACCCTGCATTTAAATAGGAAAGCAATTTTGTGCTCTAATTTCTTAAGGGTAAAGGTTCAAGTGGTCTTTAATTAAAGGCAGATGTGTCAGCTTTGGTTTAATTTATGCTTTTGTACATTTTTTTTTTGCTTTTTATGTCATTTGATGAGAAACAAGCTAATGGTTGTTTGATTCACCTGATAGATGTTTAGACGTATGAAGAACTGAGTGTAAAATTCCATTTACTTCTTTGAAAAAGTAGGATCCTCCAAATAGGATGGATTTTATTAGTGCTACGATTTAATTGTGAAGTTTGTTTGTGCAGTTTTATAGAAGGTGGATGAAAATCGAAGTAGATATTGTGATCATGTTGACAATCAATGGGTGTTCCATAAACTGGACAAACCAACTGCGCAGTCAGATCGGGGTGCCCTCTATCTGGCAGAAACTTGTTTCCCCGAAACCTATTTGGCATAACTCACTTGGCAGAAACTTTTTTAAACGAACATTGTTAAGGTATAAAAAATATTTAACATAATTGTTTTATGGCCTAATGTTTTTATGTCCGAATTTTAAATGGGATACTTTTAAGATGGCAGAATTGTATTTGGAATAATTACCTTTGTCAGAGTTACAATTTTGCATAATTTCGTTTAGCATAACGTTTATTTAGAGCGCCGATTATTTGGCATAATTTGACTTAGCATACAACGAAGATAACAGAATTTCAATAGAAATAATTATTAGTCATATTGAAAAAATATATTTATTGTTTTAAAAAATCACTATGGTGTGCTACAAAAGTGAGTGACAGAAATGAATCGCTGCAAAACCGACTTCACGTAGTCTTGTCTGCCCTACCCCTAGAGTGTAATTTAAATCCGCGAAGGCGCGGAGGGGCGAGGCGGCCCGCGAGCTGAGAAGCAGGTGGTTTTAACGCACACCGCCGCGGCTGAGGCTGGCCGGCATCGCCGGCCAGCAAGCCGAAGCTGCGGTGGTGGACGTAAAACCATCTGCGACGATAGGCTCGCGTGGGGCCGCCGGAGCCCCGCAGCGCCGGAGCCGTGACAGAAGCCATGCCTGCTGCATGTTGCATGCTTGCTGCATTTTGCATGCCTGCTGCATGTTGCATGCTTGCTGCATGTTGCATGCCTGCTGCATGTTGCATGCTGCATGCCTGCTGCATGATGCATGCTTGTTGCATGCTTGCATGCTTGCTGCATGCCAAAATAAGATATGAAATGCATGCCAATAGATGATTCTGGCTGTGAATTTTCTGCGATATGATGGTTCTACTTTTGATTATTATGGATATAAAATATATGCCAAAAGATGATTCTGGTTTTGAACTTTCTACGATGTGATGGTTATACTTATTGATTATTATGGATATGAAATTTATGCCTAAAGATGATTCTGACTTACAAAATTATGCGTTTCGGTGTATGGTAAATGAGTGTATGCCAAACGATTTTCTGCGAAAAGAGGTTTATGCTATCCGTTGCTATGCAAAATAAAATTATGACGTAAAAAGTTCTGCTATAAAGGGTGGACCCGTCAGATCGTAACGATAAATCGTTGTCGTGTGTACAGAGCAATAGGTGGCCACCCAATGTTTCTAGTCGGGATTTTGGATATGTGTTAACGTCGCGTCAAACTCTAATATCGTGATGTAGGATGACAGTCAAAGTTCGCATGTTGGGCGATAGATGGCGCTATTTAAAACCTCGCAGAAGAGTTATAATGATTACTTCTTACAAACAAAGAAAGATGGAAGTTTTGATACCCGTAAAACTAACTACACCAAACAAAAATAATTTACATACAGTTTTAACAGTTTAATTATGTAAAACAATAGTTGTTATGGGGGGGTAGTCGCAGTTTACTGCTCGTTCAGAGATAAACAACTTTAACGACTAGTGTTCTACATAATTAGTCCCTTAAAACTGCATATAAATTACTTTTTGTTGTTAGCGGATTTTGGGTACCGGCTCTGTACATATAAGTGTCTCTCTGGTAAGACACAATTATTAAGAGCATTCAAATGGCATCCAGAACTGTAATATTTATTGTATTGTGTTCTGCAATTAAGCCTCCAAACACACGTGATTCGAGACACAATAGAAAAACAATAGCAACGCGACAACCGGCTGTCGCTTGGTCGTCGAAAGGCCAAAGTTTGACTATGATTTTGTGGATAACGTTTTTGGCTTCGTGATGACTACGTATTTCTGAATATTTAGTATTGCAGGTGTCTATTGGAAGATGTGACCACTTCAAATCAGATGGACGTCTGCTTAATTACTTCTCAATGACATAAAAAAGAAATGTCATAAGAAATAATGACAAAATTTTTTTCCTCTTTAATTATTCAAGCGCCAACACGACCGCACCCTAATACATCAACACTCAAATGGCGCCTCGGGATTTTTAGGCCCTTGTGTGACAAAAAATAATGTTCCCGACACCCGTTGCCTTTCGTCATGGCTATCCAAGGCTGACAGGGTCGCTTTACGCCTGATTGCCGCACTTATAACGTTCAGCAGGCTTTTTTAGATAAGAATATGAGACAGCGGGTACTTTGTGCAAAACTGTTTAGTATGCAGGTAGTCTGATATGTCTGAGACGTTTTTTTCGTTCTGTATTCTAATGGTGTACTAAATATCGTCAATGTTATTATTATTATTTTTGTATGTTATTTGAACCAGCATGCTGTGTGAAATAAATGTATTTTCTTTCTTTCTTTCTTAAAAAGTTTTCAGTTCATCGGTGTTAGTTGTGGTTTTCCATTCGGATTAGTCTTTATGCCTTCTAGTAGTAGTCTTTTTATACAATAGTAGAACCAGATTCAGCTGGATGTGACCCCCACAACAAAGTTACTGGGCGACACGATACTCAATGGTTATACTGACGTAGCATATTAGTCGTAAAATAATTGAGAATAAAAAACAACAAGTTTAGATATGAGACTCGATTACGAAAGTTATTGTATTATCAAGTACTAGCTTTTGCCAGCGACTTCGTCCGCGTGGATTGATAGTTTCCGTAGGATTTCCGGAATGAAAATTATCCTATGACCTTTCTCGGGTCCCAGACTATATCTATACCTTTCAAATTTCATTCAAATCGGTTCAGTGGTTTAGGCGTGAAAAAGAGACAGAGAGACAGAGTTACTTTCGCATTTATAATATTAGTACGGATTAGCTTCTAATTCTTACAGGTCCAGTCCAAGACACAGACACTTTCTATAAAGTAGTTAAGCTGCCTGCAAAACTATCTCTTTACTGGACAGTCCTTGTAAGAAGGTTACACGTGTCAAACGTAGTTCGTGGTTAGCACGCGCTGAATCTAAGACTGGATTTAATATACATGACTTCCTAGGAATATATTCTATGCGCTCTGAAGAAGTGGGACTCAAGTTTGTTATTGCAATAGTAGTCAAAGGATAAATTTTTGACGTTACACGTCATTTCCCATACAAAAACTGTCAAATATGCAATAGCAGACTTGTGCCCCTTACCTGGGGGCCTACCACAAGCCCTTATAGCAGTATTATTATATTTCAGTGGGAAAGAGACGGCAATAGACAGCGTGTCTGTCGCTGTCACTTGCACACTCTGGAACAGAAATAAAACGATCTTATTTTAAGCGTCGTGGCACAGGGGCTGATGTGCCACTGAAGCTTGATATTTTTAACCCCTAATGCATAAAGAGGGTAAGTAGTAATAAGTTTGACCGTTATCTATGTGTGTATCTGTCTGTCTTTGACACCGCTCTTAAATGGATGAACTAATTTGGATGCGTGTTTTTAGTAAGTTATCTAGCGATGGTTCATAGACGTCATCATTAACCTTTCAACGACCAAGCAACAGCCGGCTGTCGCTCTGCTATAGTCTTTCTATTGTGTCTGGAATCACCGGTGCTTTGCAACGTAGACGATTTTTGGTTACGGTCGAATGGCCCGCGGTCTCTTCGGTTTGGGCCGTTCAAACTAAATACCTATCAAATTCATTACGGCTAAAAGTTATTAACTCTTTTGTTTTTCCGGGACTCATCAAGCTTCATTGCTTCGGCGCTTTTCTGGTGGACTTCACTGTTAATTCTGGCTTTCAGAACAGTGTGGCAGGATCGGACTAGCCCAAATAGGTCTATTAACGGTTAGTGGACGTCGAGAGTTCGATTTCCACCCACACCAAATCTTTGTGTAATGACCACGATTGTTGTTCTGTGTCTGGGTGTTATAATAATAAAACACATATTATAAAAGTCTGATTATCATAGTACGGGCTCTGCCTAGTTTTGGATCAGACGGCCTTGTGTGAGTTGTCCCAAGAAATTTATTTATTTACTTAAATTGATTACGTACTGTCTCAGTCTAGCACAGTTACCTTTTCTTCGCAAGGAGAAAAATTGTGATTTAAGGTAGAAATATATTACACTGACTTGGCCCACGCATGACTTATGACGTCACCATATAATGGAGGATATGTTATTTTTGTCGCAACGTGACAAAGTTGTCGTATTTTCTCGACGGATGTTGTTTGAAAAAGCTTAAAAATAATTAAATAATTATCATTCTTTCAAAATTGAATCATCACACTGGAAAACTTTAGCTCTTTTATATTAGTATACAATATTTTATTGATTTTGAAGAGATTTCTTAAAGTTTCATGCCTGTTTTTTCCATAGAAACCTATTATTTTGGGCCGAATAAAGTATTTATTATTGAAATATAGTCTTAATTATTTGTCAAAGATATATGAAAAAAAAAGAAAAATACTAATGTACTGTTTTCAACAAGCAAGACAAAAGTGTTTTGAAAATTATTATTTTTTGTTAATGATTTTGAATTTAACATTAAGTCATTTTTTGAAGGGCTAAAAAACCAAATTGCGGTAATTGAGTTTTTTATTTATTAAAATTATTTTGTTTATGTCGTACTGTTTTTGCTACCAACAATTTATTCACTGACGTCAGTGTTAAATATATATTTTTTAAATTCTGATGAGGAGTGACATTAAATGGTAATTCAAGGGACGTGTGTGGAATTTTTGCTTAATATTTTACACTGGTAACAAGTTTTATGGAGTTATTAGGATAATGAGCACTTAATTTAGTAGTCACGTTTATGTAAAATTGCAGTAAAATTTAATACCTAATGGTACAAAAGAAAGATTTTATTATAACTCATTTTTATCTTTCGTAAAAAAACTGTAGAGATTTTATTAATTTTGTTTTGCATCAGTACTGATAGAGAGTTTTGGACTTTATCACTACCTCCAATAATCCTTTGAATTACAGGACGGCCCTGAACTAATTACAGTTAGCATTTTTGGTTATCTACAACTCCACTCGTAGCGTGATGTTATATAGCGAGATCTAACATCATAGGATTTTTTTAATTCGAACAAGTACTTAACGAACATTTGATACATATATTTGCATATTTTATAAATACTATCCTTTTATACATAAATTACATCAAGAGACCGAACAAACAATCATGCTCATCACACAAAATTTATGGGTGGGAATAGATACCACGACCTTCGCTTTATCAATCAGGGTCACTAACCGTTAGACCAACAGGCAAAAAGCATCTTTATATATCGCTTTAAAGCTACATGCACGCGTATCTTAAGATAGTCAGATATCTCGGAGTTTTCCGACCTTTCTGTGTGAATCTACCCTCCAAGATACGGGTGAACTTAAACAGTCACTAAGCAAGCTCTGGCTGGCTGCCAAAATTAAGAACTTGAGAGCCGGTTTATTAAATACATGCTTTTGCAGCCGACTTTGCCTAGTTTGGTTGAATTCAAATTTTTACATAAAAAAAAAAATACTTTGATACAGAACAACATTCGTGCTCATCTCACCAACCTTTGGCCTAGATGTGTGAATTCACGACTTCCGGCTTAGGAGTCTGGGTCGCTAAGCAGTATCAGGAGAATCTTTTTTATCTCGGATACCCTCAAAAAGTCATCAAGGGGTACAGTTACACGTGCACCACGTATCTTAAGATAGTCAGATATCTCGGAGTTTCCCGACCTTTCTGTGTAAGTCTACCCTCCAAGATACGGGTAAACTTAAACAGTCACTAAGCAGGCGCTGGCTGGCTGCCAAAATTAAGAACTTGAGTGCCGGTTTATTAAATACATGTATTTGTTGCCGACTTTGCCTAGCTTGTTTTAAGTATTTTTTTATACGATGAACTCACGATAAGAGAGCAACCTTACCACCGTAAGGGTGTATGGTAAATTACCTGTCTTATCTTTATCTCTACTTTGAAAGAAAATATTGGACTATGTATACACACCCATTTTTTACCCATCTGTCACATGTTTCAAGATTTTTCTCAAGGTTCTATGGTTGCTAATTAGATTGAACTTAGCTGGTTTTTTTAAGTCTTGATTTCAGATATTGAACTAAATTATTACCGAGATTCTATACGTCAGTGTTTTAACTTTTCTAATTGCTAAATTAAGTGTCTACTTCAGCATTACAAAATATGTATGAAGTAATTTGATCACAATTCTTTGGAAGATAATTATCCTTAATTTATTTTTCTTCAAGAAAAAAAATCCACGCTTTTGAAAGTCACCAATGCAACCGCGATTCCCTTGGCATTGAAAATGTGTGTGGTCCACCAGCTTGCTCGTTTGCCTTCTATCATAAAGGTAACTTACACTTTCTGTACAATACCGTCCCAAACAGACAGACAAACTCACATTTATAACAGTGACATGATGTGCAGATGTCTTGAGTTCTGTCAGAGATGAATCCATTGTAATAAGACACTGTTTAACTTTGAAGAAACTTTGTTCTTGTCTCATGACACTGGTGTGAGGTTGTGGTGGTTTCTTGGAGTGATCGTCGTGTTTGAGAATAATTAGTAACCAACCTAACTGTAAACTTTATGATAGTTTTATGGTTACATTGGGCGTAAGACGTACTGAACTATTATTAGGAGCTATAAGAAGGCATATGGTGGAGTTGATAAATAGCACAAAAAAAAATTAAGTTTGAACGCGGTGTAAAAAACAAATTTTGTATAAAATTTAATGTAGTTTATTTTTGTAGAAGTAATCGTGTTGATATTTTTAAAGGTATTCGAGATGTAATCGAAACATGAAAAGAGAACCTTCTTACTGCGTTAGCTCACCCCCAACGGGGATTTTTAATTATGTTCATCTATAGAACTTAAGCAATAACTGTACCATTTCAAATCTATACGAGCTATTTCCAAGGATCGTTCTTAATTAGCTTTTCCCGGGCTATTTTGTGTCTAAGCCGTTGTTTGCTCCTTTGTTCAGAAATCTACATTTTTTTTAATGGATGAGAAGTTTCAAATGACTTCTCCCGCCCTTAATGTCAGACTTTTACTGACTAAAACCCTCCCTTGTTTCTCCGATTGTCCTTTATGTTTCGGGGTCGTGACTATTATAATTAACTATTAGAACTATTCTGCAACCCCGGCAGGCACTGGCCCTAGAGGCCCAGGAGGGACTGCTGTTTGAGGCGCACGTGGAACAAAACCCTCTGTCGACACGGGTCTGGACCTTATCGGGCGGCAAGCTAGCTAAACCCATCGGTCGCCGTCCGCAAGCCGGCGAACAACCTACTAATTACAACCCGTTTACGGTTTTAACAAGTAACTTTTATATGTCACTATCCACTTCATAACTTTTCATCAAACATAGGTTAGTAGCAGTTTAACGGCTAGACAAACTGTTACCGCAGCGTGACATCGTTTAACTAAATGCACCTTAATGTCACGTATACCGTCAACTGAGGCAGTTTGTGGTTAACGCTAACCACAAACTGTAACGTGTCATCCGGATTAAATGTTACAACTGTTCTCCTAGCTGTGTCATAGAATAAGACCAGAGGGATCAAAGAGTAAAAATTATGTGAACTAGCTTTATGTTACTTACTGCAGGCAAAACGGGCATAGCTGTGAGCGAATAGAATGTCTTGATAGACGGACATACGACCAATGAAAATGCTTATTTCTATAGCGAGTTTAGCAGTAATACATTTTATCACTCACTTTAAATTATATGACTGCTTAGTAAGCATTGGTTGATAGTAGTAAAACTGCTAGACAAACTGTTACCTCAGCGTGACATCCTTTAACTAAACGCATTTTAATGTCACGTTTGCCGTCAACTGAGGCAGTTTGCGGTTAACGTTGTGACGTGTCACCCGTATTAAATGTAACTACTATTTTCCTTGCTGCGTCATAAAATAACACTAAAAGACTTAACAAAGAGTAAAAGTAACGTGAACATGCAATTTGCAATAGTATATTACTTGCTGTAGGCAAAACGGGCGTTTATGAATTAATAGACGAACAGTAGAACAATAAAAAAGTTTATTTCTATAGCGAAATTTGCAATAATAACAATACATTTTTATGGTGTGTCGTGATGGCCCAGTGGATATGGCGCCCGCCTCTCGTGTAAGAGGGTTCGAATCCGGGCAAGTACCAATGTGACTTTTTCAATTCATATGTACTTTCTAAAGTTTATCTTAGACATCACTGACATCCCGTGCCTCGGAAAGCACGTAAAGCCGTTGGTCCCGGTTGTCATTCGTAGAACTTTGACAGTCGTTACTGGTTAGTCAGAAACTCAGACCAGTCTAACCAAGAGGTATCGTGTCGCCCAGTTACTGGGTTGTGGAGGTCAGATAGGCAGTCGCTCCACGTAAACCACCGGTATCGAGCTGTATCCGGTTAGGCTGGCAGCCGACCCCAACACGGTTGGGAAAAAGGCTAGGGAGATGATGAACAATACATTTTATCACTCCCTATAAACTAAATGACTGCTTCATAAGCAAAAGTTGATATTAGTTAAACACCTCGACAAACTGTTACCGCAGCATGACATTCTTTAACTAAATGCACCTTAATGTCACGTATACCGTCAACTGAGGCAGTTTGTGGTTAACGCTGTGACGTATCACCCGGATTAAATGTTTTTGCTGTTGTCCTAAACGAAGTAAATGTTTAATGTGAAGACGCATTTAATAGTACATTACTGCAGCGGCCTGAAAAACAGGCATTTATGTTCGAAAAGTATGAATAGTTAAGTATCAACTGAACTACGTTCAACTCTACACTTTTACCTTTCAACGACCAAGCCACAGCCGGCTGTCGGGCTGCTATTGTCTTTCTATTGTGTCTCGAATCACGTGTGGTCGACGGTTTAAGTCACTCAACACAACTACGTTCAACTGAATGATGCTCGATTCACCCATGTTCATAACGTTTATTGGCCGACTCAACTACTGATCAATTCACATAATGTTTGATTAACCTAATGGACGACTCGCCTACAGTTCATTTATCAGTAAATATCAATTCAGTCCCAAACAAGTTTTATTTATATATTTATTTTAATACATGTTAAAATTGTCCTTACAGGCTAACCTAATTCGACAATCAAACAACACAAAGTTCCTTAACGTCACACTTCTATCTTGACAAATAGGAAAGTGTCGTCCTGTCGAATTCCGCCAATGTACAACTAAAAACATCTAATTCTTGCAAGATAACATTAATCAATTTGATTGCCTTAACCACCGGTTCATGTTTTAATATGTCAGTACGGGCTACTGGAACTTCAAACAGCCCATTTCTAGGAGCCTGACGTAGCCAGGCCCCCTAGACAAGTGGCATTGTAGAATAGATAGCAAAAAGAAAACGAATTTCAAATGTATGAAGATGTCAAATTGTTTAGCGAAAGCTTATGTCAATTCCATACATTTGACAATCTATTCGTTTTCGTTTTCTATTCTACAATGCCACTTGGCTAGGCCCTCTGGTATTGGGGATGCGCAATTTTATTGACTTCAGTACCTCTGGGTTGTAAAGTTTCCCTCTGAAAACACTAAATACGTAAGTTAAATTACTGTAAGCTATTGCTTCAAATCTACAAACGTGTGAAGTGAGACCACATATAATTATGTGTAAATAAACAATTACTCAACAATGTCAAATCGTAACGATAAATCGTTATCGTGTGTATCGAGCATCATTTGAGAAATTTCAAACAAAGTGATACAATTAAATAAAATTATATATATTTATGATCACTTTTTTCCTGGATCATTTCAATCGTGAATAACATGATAAACGCAGTGACTGTTTGGTTGTCGGTTAACGTGTCATCCTTTCCTTTTGTCACGTTGACCGTCAACAAAGGCAGTTTGTGGTTAATGTGATGACGTGTCACCCAAATTAAATGTTACTGCTGTTTTCCTTGCTATGCCATTGAATAAGAGCAGAGGGCTTTGCCCGGCGACCGGAGTAAACGTTACGAGAAGACGCATTTATTAACACGTTACTGCAGCAGCAGACAAAATAGGCATTTATGCTTAGAATGTCAACAGATGGATAAACGACGAACGTAATCCACGGCTCGATTTTCAGTTTTGCATCTGTAAAAACCTTGCTTGTTGTGGATATTTGGCCAGGACTAAAGAATGATGAGAGAGATTGGCTTCAAATACGTTTATTAACGTTGTCAAGTTCGTGGGCCACGGCATAGACTATGGCATAGATTGTGAAACGGAATCGATGCTACGTCGTGTGCGTGCCTACGCGCGTTTGCGCATAGACACGCACACGATGTAGCATCGATGCTAGGCGTTAACAGCAGCTGTTATAACTTTTACTTTTTATCATCTTTTTTTTTGAGTCTGACATTTACTGATTCTGACATACCCCGTCTTATCCATTGAATATGGTCATACTTCATAACGATAGTCCCATAGAAAATGGGGCGTTTTGTTTCCCCATGATGTAACATTATCTGGACGACTTTTCGAATTTCTTTTTAGATGAACAAATATTTGAAGAAAAAATATTTTTCCTGCTCAACGCTCTCGAGTTAAACGCTTAGCAACACTTAACACTTTTTTTTTCTATACCTAGACTAATCACCTGTATATCTTTCCAGTTTTTATTTACGCAAAAAAGGCTAACAGGTAAACTTATAATAAATTAGTAACAGACTATTACACCACATGTACAGTGAACATTGAATAATTAATAGCATCAAATCAGAGCATCTGTGGTGATGACGTCACAACACTGTTATCCTCAAGCTGTCTCAGATTTAGTGCATAACCCTTATCTATACAAATAAACTAAACGGTAGCGTATGTTTGTCAACATTGCTGTATTTTTAACCTTTCGACGAGTGAACCTTTTTTTTTTTTTTTTTTTGGTGAGTGGGAAATCATCCAATGACTGCTCCCGTCCTGGGTGGTGCGACGGGAGGGCGTGTCAGACTCTTACTGACTAAAACCCACTCATGTTCCTTCGATTGCCCTTTATGTTCCAGGGTCACGGTAACTATTATAAACATTCCGCAACGACGAGTGAACCTTCAGAGGTTCAAATTTCAGAGGTTCAAATTGAAAATTAACATAGAATATATAGGTACCAAACTGTCAACCCATTTTTTGTTTGTCTGTCTGTTTGTACTGGGTTATATGAAAAGCCTGGACTTGACAGGGTTCACTGGTAGATAGAGATAGAGCTAAATGTTTTATAAATAATGTAGTCCACTAATACAGTGTACATTGAATAAGTAATATAGCATCAAGTCAGAGCATATCTGTGGTGATGACGTCACAACACTGTGTTATCCTCAAGCTGTCTCACTTGACAGCTGACATGACGTCAGACTTAGTGCATATCTTATCTATATATATACAAACAAATAAAATTGGAGTGTCTGTTTGTATTACCAAAATTACTGCTTTTTTTTTAATTAATTAATTTTAGCCGAAACAATATTTAATTTTTGTCTGTCTCTATCTTTGTTCTGGGTAATATTCGAATCGGCTGGACCAATTTTGATAGGGTTCACTGGCAGCTAGCTAATGTTATTAGTAATGTAGGCTATTTAAATTTTAGGAAATGTTATAGATAAAAGCATTTTTGCGGGAATCCCAACTTAATGCAGATGAAACTACAACCGGTCCACAATAGTTTTGTAAATAGACATCGTATTTTAACTTTTCAATGACCAAGCGACAGCCGGCTGTCGGGCTGCTATTGTCTTTCTTTTGTGTCTCAAATCACTTATGTTCGAAGGTTTGTTGTTATTTTTGCATTATTTTTTAGACCCTGTTTATCAGTTTACTCAAATTATATTGATAGGTACGCTATTAATAGTTCTACTATATATAAAACTAGCTGTTCCCCACGGTTTCACCCGGGTTATATCAGATTTTTGGTTACTAAGAAAAGAAGAAAAAAGGAATCTTTGTCCGTCTCCCGGTCCTAAGCTACCTCCCCACCAATTTCATTTAAATCGGTTCGGTAGTTTAGGCGTGAAGAAGAGACAGACAGAGTTTTTTGCATTTATAATATTAGTATGGAAGTACGGATTAAAATAGTAGTGCGGAGTACAGAGTACGGATTAATATGGGATCTGCGTTCTTCCAACAATCTCCTCCTGCTTTGCCCTGCCCATACTTCTGATTTTGTTCATTCTTCTTTTTATATTCAGGCTATTCTTCTCTGGGATGCGCTTCCTCTTAATATTATGACGGCGACCAGTCGATATGCGTTTAAGCGGAAATTGAAGATTCATTTACAGCATTAAGTATTAAGCAGAGTTCTTTCATAATTTACTTTCACTTATATATAAATATATAACAATATATGTATATATATACTGTATATATATTATAGATATATGTATATACTGTATCTATATTATAGATATATGTATTTACTTATGTAGTTATTATTGCACCTACCATGCTATCTCTTCACCACCCTAGGTTGACTGGTAGAAAATGCCTGCGGCATTAAGTCCGCCTATGTACCGTAGTGCATAAAGTATAAATAAATCAAATAAGAAATTAGTATTTTTTATAATCGTTTCATCATACTCCCATAATACTCCTTGCTAAGACTGCTTGTCAGACTTTCTTGCTTCGGATAACCAGTAACGACTGTCAAAGTTCTGCGAATGAGAGCAGGGCTTTACGTGCTTTCTAAGGCACGGGATATCAGGGATATCTTTCCTACTTATAAATGGGTTTTTGTGTGTGTCTGTTAGTATGTCTTTTTTTTTAAGTGGAGATAGTTTATTTTTTTGGATGGAGAGTGACATGGGCTACTTTTTGTCTCTTTGTAACGCGAGCAAAGCCGTGGGCAAAAGCTAGTTTTTCATTATAATAAACTAGCTTCTGCCCGCGGCTTCGCTCGCGTCAGAAAGAGACAAAAAGTAGCCTATGTTACTCTCCATCCCTTCAACTATCTCCACTTAAAAAATCACATTAATTCGTCGCTCCGTTTTGCCGTGAAAGAAAGACAAACATACAGACAGACAGACAGACAGACACACTTTCCCATTTATAATATTAGTATGGATTAACCTTTCAACGACCAAGCGCCAGCCGGCTGTCGGGCTGCTGTTGTCACACACGTGATTCGAGACACAATAGAAAGCTATTATGTCTCGGTTCACGTGTGTTCAAAGGTTTAATTAATTAATTCTTATGAATTTTAAAGTGTCACATTCTTACTTGTCCAACTTTGAACTCTCATCCGTACTAATATTATAAATGCGAAAGTAACTCTGTCTGTCTGTCTCTTCTTCACGCCTACACCACTAAACCGATTTGAATGAAATTTGGTTCAGATATAGTCAGAGACCCGAGAAAGGACATAGGATAGTTTTTATCCCGGGAATCCCCCGGGAACGGGAACTATTAATCCACGCGGACGAAGTCGCGGGCAAAAGCTAGTCTTCTATAATTTCGTTCGTAGTTCGTTTGTAAGTGACGAAATTATCGATGCACATACACAAAAACATACACACAACGAATAAAAACCTCCTTTAAGTCGGAAACACTACCAGCCGATCAATTAAATAATCAAATCTGTACGCGTCATTCAGCCTGATTTATTTAGCCTTTTTTCATTATTAGCGAACTGCCTCGAACTTTGCAGTGAGTTGGGTTTGACAGCTTGCGGTATCGGTTGGTTTCTTGCTATCAACACAGATTGGGATGTTTATTCAGGTTAGTTAAGGCTGATTGAAAGGCATCTATACTATTATTCTTCGCTCTTACTTACACTGATATACGTTTCAGAATTTATTGTTTATTTTTATGTTGTGGAGATAATTTAGGAAGGTCTACCTTGTAGCAACTTCGTACAAATAAATCCATACTAATATTATAAATGAGAAAGTAACTCTATCTGTCTGTCTGTCTGTCTCTTCATCACACCTAAACTACTGAACTGATTTAAATGAAATTTAGTACAGATATAGTCCGGGACCCGAGAAAGGACATAGGATAGTTTACATCCCGGAAATCCCCCGGGAACGGGAACTATTAATCCCGTTCCCGGGCAAAAGCTAGTAAATAATAAATATCTTGAGACTTTTCGAGGTTCGAGATGGCTATGACAAGAAACTGTATCTTTGATTACTCGGCTCCCTTAGATCGTAGCGTGATGTTATATAGCCAATAGCAATCCAGAACAAAGAATTGAAAAAGTCAGATTTTCAATTCTAATTTTGACCAAACAAACAATCTCTCAGCTTTATAATGTTAGTATTGCAAATCTTAGAAAGTGCAAACGGAATAATAAAGTCACATTAGCATTTGCCTGGTTTCCAACCCACTAACTCCATCCTTAACTACACTTGAAAAATAACGATAAAAAAGTGATTTGTAGTGTGTAGTTATGTAGTTTTACGCGGACTTAAGTGGTGTATTTCTAATATCACCTGTATTTTGGTACACCTAAGAATACTATAGGTATTCGGTGAATCAGTAGAAATATTCCAGACAATATACAATTCTATAAATATGTAACTACTATCATTTCTCGATCAATCTTTCACCCTCACACCCACGGTTCGAAAAGATAACACTTTCTTCCTGCCCTTACATTTCCTCCACCAAAGAAATAAATATGACAAAAAGAATCCGGTAGACTGCCACTATCGTTAACCTTTTTTGGTTAAATAGCAATTTCTTATCAAGTAGTGGTGAAATCAGTTGGAGCGATTCCTTTCCACAATTTATTTCCCCCCTTGAGTGACAACATATGGGGTCGTTGGGGTGAGGCTACATTGCTTAGGCGGTAGCGGCGATAATGCTATTTTTTGAAGTAAAAAATGTATTTTTACATGAGAAGGATAATCTATACATATAATAAAATCGTAGGAAAGTCAAAACTGTACATTGAATATTTTTTAAAAAGAATACTTGTGGCGTGATCTACAATCGATACCGAAGCCAAAAATATCGTTTTTAAAATTTTTGTCTGTTTGTTTGTCTGTATGTATGTCCGGGATAAACTCAAAAAGTACTGCATGGATTTAGTTAAATTTTGCAGGGATATTACTAAGAGGTCGGGTCAAAACATAGGCTACATATTATCACGCTATCACCTACGGGGACTGAGCTGAAGCCTTCACGCAGACGACGTCGCGGGCAGCAGCTAGTTATAAAATAGAAAGAAATTTCAACGCTAGCATGATTTTAAGTAATCAACACTAACAATCAATTTTCAAATATCAAAATATATTTTTTAAATAAACGTTAACAATTACTAATTAAATGACTTAGGCTTAAACTATTTAGGATATTGGCTTTCCAATCGTGCAGTGGTTCCTCTTGATGTTGACAGAGGGGTTGCAGAATGTTAATAATAGTTACCGTGACCCCGGAACATAAAGGGCAACCGAAGGAACATGAGTAGGTTTTAGTTAGTAAAAGTCTGACACGCCCTCCCGCCGCACCCAGGACGGGAGCAGTCATTTGATGATTTCCCATTCCCCCAAAAAAATAAAATATATTGACAGAGAAATAATAGAGTGCAGCTCCTTAGAGATATTTCAATACTTGCAACTACATAAAGTAATTAGTAGTTGCAAACACATGAATATCATCACTTGAATTTTTTAGAGTGCTTCTGCCATATCAATACATTTATTCATTTATTTCATTTAATCCAAGATTAAGTACAGTCAAAGTACGAGGTACAGGCGACTTAACGCAAAAGAGCGACAAGAGGAGGCACAGCAAATTGCCTTTGCGTTTTACCGTAGCAGTAATTGCTTGGAACAAAATACCGGCCGAGTGCCGAATACAAATCAGGCGCGTTCAATACCAAATTTCAAACGAAACCAACTCTTAATAGAAAATTACTATTTTCAGTAACCATGTGTTACGTGATTACTGTATATAGCTTGCTCTAGGTACAGTTTGTAATGGTTGTTTGGGGAACAGTCGGTCCCCAAACAAACATTGTGCCATTGAAACCAGTTTCAAACGGTCAAACCGAGGGAAGTATGATATTGTATAATTTAATAGATTTAAGCTGAAACTAGCCGCGTTAACTATCTCATGAGACTAATTCGATTATTAGGATAATGTTTGATACTGATAACGGATGGTTTTTACAGTTCCGTTTAAGAAAAAGGGTCTTAAAATAAATCATTTATTGCAAGTAACAAGACTCATAATGTTAGTAACAATTACAAACTATGTTAGAATCAAATAATAGTATAATTTTATAAATAATAATAGTAAATAATAGTATAATTATAATCATTACATATTAAAACAAAAATAATATAAACATAAAACTTCATAATAAATAATTTCAAATTATATTTTCATAAATACGCTTACCTCTAAGTCATTTGTTTGTTTGTCATTACATTAATCATAAAACAATGGTTAATGTACTGACAATCAAACCTGTTCGCAAATACGCTCAGTATGGTGTTTATTAGTAACTAGCTTTAGCAATCGGCTCCGCCTGCGTGAAGATCGAAACTACCATTCTTTTTTTTACTACTTTCGGATTGGGGGTCGGAATTCCCAAAAGTCCTTTCTTAGTGAATACTTACTCTTTACTGCAGGTCTCTACGTATTCTACAAATAAGAAACTCCATAGTACGTACCTTCTCCATCGAGTCAATATTTGAAGGTTCACTGTGCATACAGGACTTAGGGACTTCAAGAAACGAGGCTCAATCCAGGATCGATCCATAATTGTGGAACTCTGAGACAATATTGCTCCACATTGGTATGTGGACCATCGGTGGTTAAACGGCAAACAATAATACCATTATTTCTTTTCTTTCATCACCTACAATCTGGTTTACTTAAAACCCGCTCCCGCTTCCGCTCCTTCAGTAAGTGCTCGCTACTTTAACCATCTTTCAAGGCTGTCACGCATAGAGGAAAAAATGTGAGTATAAGACGGTATGGCTCCGTCGTTATATCAGATAGTTTTGTTTTTCTTAGAGTTCAATAGCTTTGTCGGTTTGGAGAGAAATAAACATTATTTAGTGTAAAAAGAGTGAGTATTGGTTGGTTAGGGCACCAGAATAAAGCGGAATTATTGATGACTAGCTGCCCCCGCTGTTTCACCCACATCTTCAGTTACTAGTTAGTTTGACGGGCCTGTTGGTCTAGTGGTCAGTGACCGTGACTGCTTATCCAGAGGTCGTGGGTTCGATTCCCACCCAGGACAAAGTTTGTTTAATGAGCATAATTGTTTGTCCTGTGTCTGGGTGTTCTTTATCTTTACTATGTAGGTATGTATTTAAAAATTATATAAGTATGTATATCAGTAGGGCTTGGGATCAGATAACCGTGTGTGAATAATTGTCCGAAGATATTTATTTTATTTATTTATTGGAAAAAGAGTGAGTATTGGTTGGTTAGGGTACCAGAATTAAAGCGGATTTATTGATGGATAATTGTCCCCCGTGGTTTTATCCGCATCCATAGTTACTACTCTGCTCCCAGAGGTTATAGCGTAAAATTGTATAGCCAATACCACAGCCTTCTTCGATAAACGGGTTATCTAACACAAAAATATTTTTCAGTTCAAACCAATACTGAGATTATGTTGTTTAACCAAACAAACAAATTCGGGTCCGTGGCTTATGCCCCCAGTGGTCGACGCACCTGTGGCCGACGCCCCCGATACGATTAATTCAATTCGAAGTAATTTTTGATCAAATGTGCTGTCAGGCACAAACATTGTTTTACAAAAATATTAAATGTACTTATATTGATTGTAAGTATATGAATAATATTAAATCGTAATTATTTTTATAACATAGAAATGCTTTTATATTAGAGGTATGTTTTTAAAAATTAAAATCTTATTTATTTTTCATTATTTATTTATATATCTCGATAAGAAATCTAGTATTTTTATTTTATATTTAAAATCATAAAAATCATAAAATCATAAAATCATATTTATTTTGTAAATAGGTTATATATATAACACTTTTACACGTCAATATTTTGTTTTTTTATTTATTTTAAGCGAACGATGGGGCCGGTGTTTCGTAGCTGGACTGCTCTGAGAAGAAACATCCGAAACACACTCAGAGGTCAAAGTCTCTTTTAAAGTCCATACAATCGTATTGGTCAAAAATGTGCGAGAACCATGGAGGTTAATGTCTGAGGCACTCTCTTGATGAGAGAAGGACACAGATTTGAGTGGACCTGTCCAGACAGTGCAAGCATTTGTCAGTAGTCGTTTAGCTCAACTAAAAACTAAGGAGCCCAACGTCTTGACGAACAGTACCAAAGTAAGGACATTTGGGTAGGCCGCATTAAATACTCAAACCGTCAGACCGCATATTTAAAAAAAAAAAAAAAAACCAACGACTTCCATAGTCCTCTTTAATAAGTCAGTTTTCATCACCTATAATCAAGAGAATCATTTAACTTAATTATAGTAATCAGTCTCAAATGTAATAAAATAAGATAGTAATTTTAAATAATCAGCCTTAAAATTAAAAAAGAAAAGGTGTGTAAGGATAAGGTTAAGTGGCGATGTATTCTCTCTACTATTTGATAGATAACTTTTAATTAGCAAGGAAAAATACTTTATTAATAGGGTGAAACTTTTTTCTCATTTACTGTACTAATTGAAAAAGCACAAAAAAGAACAGATAATCGTATCGGGGGCGTCGGCCACAGGTGCGTCGACCACTGGGGGCCTAAGCCACGGACCCACAAATTCTTCATATGTATAATATTAGTATAAACTAGCTGTCAGCCACGGTTTCACCCTCATAGTTTCCATTCTCGTCAAATTTTGTAATAAAAACTATCCTTTCTCAAACTACGGACTATCTCCGTTATGAAAAATCCAAATTTCATTTAAATCGGTTTAACCTTTTCACAAACAAGTGACAAACGGCTGTCGCGCTGCTATTGTCTTTCTATTGTGGCTCGAATCACGTGTGTTTGAAGGTTTAACATTTCAACGACCAACCGACAGCCGGCTGTCGTGTTGCTATTGTTTTTCTATTGTGTCTCAAACCATGACGGCCTGTTGGTCTAGTGTTCAGTGACACTGACTGCTAAGCCAGAGGTCGTGGGTTCGATTCCCAGGACAAACTTTGTGTGATGAGCATAATTATTGTTTGTTTTGTGTCTGGATGTTATTTATCTATAATATGTATGTATTTAAAAATTATATAAGTATGTATATCAGTTGTCTGATTACCATAACACAAGCTCTGCTTAGCTTGGGATCAGATGGCCGTGTGTAAGATGTCCCAGGATATTCTTCATTCTCGAAGAATTAAAGTGGTTTTGGCGTGAAACCGAGACAGACCGACACAACTTAATCTTACTGTAGCCATACCTACTATTGCAATTTTCAGCTTTGCTTATTTTCTTATCAACTATAGAGCACAAAATGTACGCTCAAGCAACAAGAACTATTAAAATCATCTTAATTTCAACACAAATTTATTCAAGTACACAATCCCCCAATCGCTTAAAAACCCTTCATATGCAATTTACAGCAAATGTGCAAAATTATACAACTCAAAGTGGTTTCAACCAAAGTTGGGAACATTTCAACTGATTTGAATGTATTACCATATTGCAAGCTGATTGATTGATTGAATAGTTCAGTACATTAAGGGGATTGAATGATCAATAGTTGCATTTTCGAATTCTATTTAAAATGGAGAGAAGTTTTGTAATATAATAATACTAGCTTTTGCCCGCGGCTTGCTCTCGTTAGAACGAGACAAAAATAGTCTATGTCTATCCCTTCAACTATCTCCATTTAATAAAACACGTCAATCCGTTGATGCGTTTTGCTGTGAAAGACGGACAAACAGACAAATAAGCAGACACACACACCATTTATAATATTAGTTTGGATTTTTCCCTCGCAGTTCTTCATCATCTTCTTCATCATGGGCCTCCCTCTGGGAGGTTTGGTTTCCGCACTTAGTCCTCTTAAATAGGACCATTGTACGTGAGGTCCCTCGCAGTTTCATCCAAGTTTTTGGTAACTGCGCCGCACCCATTAGTCGTAGAATGATACTACATAACCTGTAGCCTTTCTCGATAAATTGGCTTTCTAACACAAAAGTATTTTTTCAATTCGGACCTGTAATTCCTGAGATAAGCACGTTTAACCGACCAAACAAACACTTTTCAGCTTTATAGTAGGCATTATATTAGTAAAGATTATTAGCCTGTTTTTTATTCCAGTTGTTGTAGGAATTGAAATGATCCCTGTGTGAAGATTGTGTCCCACTGCAGGGCAAAGGCCACTTCTCACTTGGATGACAGCTGGATCAACATTTTCTCAGTTATATTTATGTCAAATCCAGCCTGCGGGTATAGAAACTAATTAACAATTTTGTTCGTCCTAATCGAACTTGTCACCATTGACCATACTACATATGTGGCTCAACAATCGCTCTCTTGACCAATGAACGAAATCGGGTTGGTTACTCACAGTCTTGCCAAAAAAATCGAGGATGTTACAAACTGTATTTTTAGGTTAGTATCAATAGGATTCCCGAAAGTATCCATTGAAGGGATCCAAATAAAATAACCTACGAGACGCGCAATAAAGTAAATCCTCAACGAAAAGAAATGAGTTCCCAAATACGCCTAAGTAGTTTTCAGGATTACCTTAAATATACAGAAGATAAAATCCCCCATAATATTGCCACAAAGGGATCAAGAACAAAGCCAACGAAAAATAGATTTAGAGGATTTTCTAATTGCTCTCGATATCTTACCAGCCATCTGAAATAAATGGAGGGTTTTAATAAAAACAAAGGGAATAAAAGCCATCAAATCTGATATAATTTAAATATTTATTTCGTAATGTCACTTGAAACAACATAAGAGCGGGCGGGGGGGCCGCCCAGGACTCTCGAGCGACCCCGTCGCGGCTGCATAGACTATAACGCGTAAAAAAAACAATTGTCAACATCATCTATCATATACCTTTATATTATTTACAATATATTATCACCGAATAAACGTATTTACACTATCTACTTAGTATGTATAACATACAGAAAGCGAAATATTATACATACAGTTTGAGTAACGTAGTCCTTTGGCCACCGAGGCCTCAATTATAATATATAATATAGTAGTGATATTTTCGTTAGAACTTTTTATTCCGGCCCCGCCTATGGGTGCCGAAGAGAATGCGCGCGAACGCCTGGCGGAAATCGGGGCTGAAGATGGTGTATATTACAGGGTTGAGAGTCGAGTTGAAGTATCCTAACCACAAGAAAAAACTCGCTAAGTAATCACTGATCACACACGTTTGGCAGATAGGCATCACCAACGCCATTATGAAGAATGGAAGCCAGCAGAACACGAACGCTCCTGTTATGATTGCAAGCGTCTTGGCCGCTTTTCTCTCTCTCTTCGCTTCGAGAGACTCTTTCTTCTCCCTGTGCGTGGGAGCGGGGACGATGGCTCGTTCAGGCTTCGAGCCGTTAGTAACAGTCGAGGAAGACTTTTCTGGGGACACTGAAGGCGGCGGCACCTTCTCGTTGATAGTGAACGCTGTGGTCCTCGGCTCCTCGTCCAACGTATCAACAGTTGAGGTGCTCTGTCCTTCAGTCAACAACAATGCTGCAGCCAGCGTCTCGGCACGAGTCCGTTGATTGCACTTCTTTAAGTTCAGGAACCGTTTCTTGACGAACCTTCGGTCCCTCGCTGATTGGACAGGTCGTCCGGAAGGAGTGGCGCCGTCGGCTGATGTAGGTCTAGGAGGGGGAGGATCTCGTCTCCTCCTGATACGTCTCCTAGCCGTTTGGAAGATCTTCCAGTATAAGATGAGGATGACCGCAAGAGGGACGTAGAACGTCGACATAGTTGCAAAGATTTGGTACGCCAGATCTTGGCTGACGAGGCACTTTTGCTGTTGCGTGATTCTGGCGAGGTAGTCTGGGTCCTTCCAGCCGAGTTGGGGGGCTAGAGACACGACGAGCGCCGCCCCCCAGACCAGCACGATCATCGTGAATATACGCTTCTCATTGCGTATGTGAATGTAGTCTACGTCTGTCACAGCCCAGTATCTGGAAATATTTACAAATATTAGTCATGATTTACGTAAGTATGCTGTGTGAATGGCGTTACTATGATTGAGTGTACATATACACATATTTGTTACATTAAAATTTAGTGGGTTCCGTAGTACTATATTTTATTAAAAAAGCAGGTACCTACAACTTTTTTTTATGAGTAAATAACATCAAACGTGACAAAATTCTAAAATTTTGTCTCTGTAATAAATCCCTGAGCTTTATCCGTGTCTCTAGTCTACTCATCAAAAAAGTAATTTAAGTATTTGATGAAATAAACTTTTAGGTGTGAGAACATTCATCAAAAATTTCGTAGCACTAGTAAGCTAAGATTATGCTGTCGACAGTAACTGTTCTACAGGTTCTACTTTGGAATACTGCTGCCAACGTTAAAGACAGAAAAGTGCATCTTATTTGTGTTTTATTTTGCGTTTGGTAATCTTCAGGGATCCTCCAGGGACATTACCTAATAAAACTCTAAACCTCTAGAGTTCCTTATGCTACTATGGATCAGGAAACATATACAGCTGATGTATTATTTAAAATTGTCAAAAATTCGAAACCTGATCTTTAAGGGGAACATCTAGTAAGACAGGCTTAACTCTGATGGTAATCAGTACCCCACCTAACAAAATTAAAATTCAAGTTGTTTGTTGTATGCATTCTGACTCATCACGTCCAGACGTTCTGTAAATAGTAGTTATAGACAAAATTACCCCTCATAGTGTCGTCGTCACTTCATGTGCAGTTTTTTTGTTTCTATTGGCTTTTAACGCCATAAATATTATTGGTTTATAATTACCTGTCCGTAGCAATAGCAACAAGATGAAGAATAGATGCGGAACTGCAGAGCACGTCGCTGGAGGTCCACATGTCACATAGTTCAGGGCCCAAGATCCAGCCTTGACTGACCTGTGGATGGGAAGAAAATCATTTAATTGTTATGTAGTTAGGGACCAGTTTGGATGGAGTAAACCTGGAAGATTTAGGTATCATGAGATGTTTTCGCCTTCTAATTCAGGCAAACGTAGTTTTGCCCTGCCGCATGGTGGACCGACCGATTTAACCTTTCAAGGACCAAGCTACTTCTAGCTGTAGAGCTGCTATTGTCTTTCTATTATGTCTCGAATCACGTGTGTTCGAAGGTTTATTAATGGTGGCGGACAGCAGGTGAAATGGGCTTGCCAAGAGCAGGATGACCGGCGCTCTTTGGGGATGGTCTACATCCAGCTGTGGACCGCAATAAACTGGTAGGATTCTAATGTAATTTTGAATCCAACAAAAAGATTAAATTCCTTTTTTGTCTGCATTTGCGTAAAAATTGTTGTCTTTTTAGTTTTGTTTTATTTATATTTTTCTAGTATTCAAATCTTCTCTTCAACGTCTCAAGTCTCTGAATAAGATACAGCATTTGATGACTTTTCATCAAAAGTACATGTTTTGGCCAAATTGAACCATCTCTCACACAAAAGCTGTGAATGAAGAAGTGTATTGTAGACGTAGTTCAAGAACAAATTGGACTAGATATAAAATTCATTTATCTTCTATCTTATAGTCCAACACCGACTGAAAACTTTCAAATATGCATTACGACTATACTTTCGCCAGTTTCTTCCAGTCTCTGAAGAATTACTATTTTAATATTTAAAACCCCTTTCGTTGTCTGAGTTCAAAGATACACATTTCTTTAATTAATTGGGTATTATTACGTCGGATTTGAAACGTAAGTTCTTTGGTTTGTTTTATTTTACTTTTGTTGGCTGGGCTTTGTATTTTAATCCTGAATGTTTGTTTAAGATTTGGAGAAGTTCGAGTGAAATTGTTAAGTAAAATGAAGTAGTTCATGAACTCAATGTTACTGTTCAAAATCTGTTTAATTTATTTAAATAGACAATTTCACAGCAAACAAACACACAATTCATCACAATGTTACACATGTGCGACATCTGCCGCAGAATACGTAAACTACAAAATATATTTTCTACATCGCACCATATTTTTTTTCCACTTCGTAGTATTAGCGTCGCACGTCACACATAGTCAACAATCGTTTCGCAGCAACCCAGATATTCTAACCCCATATTCCTCTAAACTATATTATACTTTAAACTTTCGCGTTGCATATTTGTACTTCACTGCTTATCGGGATTTAACGCGCACGTACCTTTTTATTTGTTTTTTGCTTGACGTTTCGGCAGGGTTGCCAGACCTGCCATTACGAATAAATCAGCGATTGCAGAACACATACTGGTGCTTCCAGTATGTGTTCTGCAATCGCTGATTTCATTGGATCGAATTCCATCGTCCACAAATCCTCTCCACTGATCGCCACATTTACTCAAGAGTTGTGCGTAAAGCGATTGAGATTAAAAACACAAAAATTTCAATCGGGAAGAAGGATTCAAACTGTCACATCACACATGGAATCAAGTGATTGCAAAAATTCAGCATCGCTATTTTTAGTCAACTAAAAAACCGGACCCAGTGAGTGTAGTGTGTGCGCGGCTTTATAGTGGACATTCATCAACACCGAGGGTAGATGAAGATCAATCTACTTCATCGACGGAGTAGTGTCGCCAGACAGTCTGCTTGTGACCATGGCAGGTGTAACCCTACCGAAACGTCAACCAAAAAAAGAAGTGAGCCGTCACGGGACGCCTGGCAGATGTGAAACATCGCAAGAGAATCGCAGTCGATTGCGCATGGCGACGCGTCGCCACACAGTACACAAGACTGTGACTGTATATATACACCATCATAAAGCATGGCGACGCGTCGCAACGGCATGCGTCGCCACGCCAGAAATTTGTTTTACGTGCGGCTATAGATGTTTCACATCAAAAAACAAATAAAAAGGTACGTGCGCGTTAAATCCCGATAAGCAGTGAAGTACAAATTCCTCTAAACTGATGAAACTGATGGCGAGATAAATAGATGTGCACGTACTTTGCCTAAGCACTGTACCTGTTACACAACTGCCAAACGTCAAGTGCACGACAGAGACGAAACCAGTGCTTATTAACGTTTATTTATCTCGCCATGAGTATTAACATCAGTGCTTTCCTCGTTTATCAAAACACGTTTTATTTCTATAATAACAATAGTAAGACCTCGACTATCAAGAGAAAAACGGATGGTGATAGACGGATAGACGGAAGGCTACCTTACTAAATCATTCTAAAATCAATTATTCAAAAAGTATGCCGAGAGTCAAAATATCTATGCATACATTCTCTTCCAACTTCAACTTCAACTCTTAATGAATGGCCTTTGTGAAAAAGACACCACAATTCTGCCAATAACACGTGAACTTTGTTAATAAGCCATCAAACGCTGGAGAGTACATTCTCTTCCCCAAAATGATACACCTACGTCTCTACAATCTAGACGCCCATGTCAAAACAACCTTTTACATTAGATTTTTTTCTTTTTTCTATTACCGTGCCTTTCAGGGGTGACATAGAATATAAAATAAGAAAAATTAAACTACTGATGCGAAGGACACCCTCGACATGTGGGAAAAGCCCATACGAATTAATGTTCGGACGGGAGGTCCGAACTAATTTACATGTGACGTTTGGATTATCTGCCCACCAGCCTAGATCAACTAGCCTAAATGACCGTGCAGTGAGGCAGTTCCAGGTCGGGCAAAGGGTACAAGCTCGTGATTATTCCGGCAGACAACGCTGGCAGTTTGGGACGGTGGTCCAACGTCTCGGTAAACTGCATTACCTAATCGAGACCGACTCCGGAGGGAAATGGAAACGGCACATTGACCAGCTGCTGGCTTCATCAGTTTACAAGGGACCATAGAAATTGGGGGGGAGACCTGTTATATATACAAACTTCTTTTGATTACTTTTAATATTTTCTAAAATGTCAAAAATGTAAGTGTCAGTTAATTCAATATAAAATACCATGAAAACGTACAATGTATTTTAATATATATTAAGCATGTTTGATATTTTGGAATGGTTAGGGAATAATTTTGCACCAATTGCTTTATCAGTATAAAAGTACTATCATTTATGTGGTAGAATACAATATTCATTTATTGCGCTATCGTACACAAACATGACAATTTATATTACATTAAAAATTTAACACTTTAAAACTATTACAATTATTTTACATTAAAAAGTTTATCTCTCCGAAAAATCAACTTTCATCCATAATTTCAACTATCCATCCGTCCTACGCTTTTTCGATCAGGTCACGTGTCCTGACGCGAGTTTAAGATTTTATACCCATTACAGAAAAAGTGCTCAAAGCCGCTAAAGAAGTTTTCACTTAAAAAAAAAGACGGGTTGCACTCCGAGAGTGCCGGCAGAAGTGAAAACTTGATTATAGCTGTCTACTATCCATCCGTCCTACGCTTTTTCGATCAGGTCACGTGTCCTGACGCGAGTTTAAGATTTTATACCCATTACAGAAAAAGTGCTCAACGCCGCTAAAGAAGTTTTCACTTCAAAAATTGGATTTGTAATTCATAAAAATAAATAAATAATTAATAAATAATGAAAACAAATAACTTGACTTTGACTTTGAACGAGACTGGCTAACAACAAAGCAACGCGAACATAATTTCACCAAGCGTAACAAGTTTACGTTTCGCCTCTACTTTAATGAAACATTGTAAGGGTTTAAAACTGCCATATTTAGCTAGAGGCAAACCTTCTCATGCATGCAAGTGAAGCATGTAGGTACTACAACTATATCAACTTGGGAAATTACACGCCAACTAGTTGGCGGTACATTTGCCCAAATGTTTGTTTGCCAACTGTTTGGAACGTATTTTGGCGCTGTTTGTGAATTCAAGGATTAAAAGTTGGAGTAACTTTTTAAGCGGAATTTTGCTGAATTTGTTTTTGAATGGAAAGGGATAGGCTAGGCTGGCTTTTGTTAGGAATAGATGGGTATGTTTTGAGTTCTAGTTGCTTGGACATTTATTTATCTTTTGTATAATTGAATCTACAATAAAACAAATATTACACAAGGTTACAAAAATCATTTTTTTCTTTATTTTTAATCTTGACTGAATTTATTTGCAATTTATATTCACGTTGGATTCAAGTTTGACACACACGTGGTTTCGCCGGTTACGGTCTCGTGTCTCCCCTGACGGCTCCCCTAGGGGAGACATCAGGATTTTTTAAATCCTATTGTCTCCCCTGGGCGGGGGAGACATCAGAACTTGCTAATAAATTATGATTGGAGTACTCGTATATCCCCTGTCAAACATTACATACATATGCTATGTCTACCTATTCACTTTTGTCTCCTCAAACGAAGCTACCAAAGTGAGATAGCTTTTCTTAGCAGTAGTTACATTCCAGTAAAAGGAGGAAAGTTCAGATCGAAAGAGACAAGTTTATATTAAACGCACAATTACAATTATTTCACGAAGAAATCAGTGTTGGACATTTTTTGGAAAAGCTACGTAAAAGATTAATTGATGAAATGAGCTTTTACGAATATGGGTACCTACTTACGTTATTATATGTAATGCTTGACAGGGGATATACGAGTACTCCAATTATAATTTATTAGCAAGTTCTGATGTCTCCCCCGCCCAGGGGAGACAATAGGATTTAAAAAATCTATTTAATGTAATTGATATTTTACGCAATTTTAAAATAACTAACAAAAATTAAACAGAATCAATTTACTAAAAAAATGCGGGAGAATCGTCATATCCATATTATGCTATCATGACAAATAGCACTGAATAGCACGTAAATTCCGATCACTGATAATAACATAATATTATCGATGATATCTTGTGATGGCCTAGTGATCAAGGCTTCTGCTTCTCATGCTAGAGCTTGTGGGTTCGATCCCCCAAGTACCAATATGACTTTTTCAAGTTCTCTTTACTTTTTAAAGTTTATCTTGGACATCACAGACATCGGTGACGGAAAACGTCTTGAAACCTGAACTTGTAATAAAATTATAAGTCCGAAATCGCCAATCCGCTTTGAGCAAGCGTGGTAATCAATGCTCGTGTCTTCTCTATATTAGAAGAGGTCTTTGCCCTGCAGTGGGTCAATAATAGGCTGGTAATGATGATAACATGTACGACTTGTAACGTTGTTCTCACATAGTACCTTAGATTCCACAATTAATGATGTAACCAAATTTTTGTAATTTTAAAGATTTTAAAAGAGAGTTCGTGAAGTTTCTTGCTCGCTCTTCTCCATGGGACCTACTGTTTGGAACGAGCAACTACCTTCAATTTTCTGACAGACTGACACCTTGACGATTTAAGAGTACCTGTAAATGGTTTATTTGAATAAAATAGTTTTGAGTTTGAGTTTTATAATAATAATAAGTAAGCAAGTCCTGTAAGTCCTCCAGGTAATAAATAAATAAATACCTTTGTTAGCTGTAAGTTTTCCAAACATAATAAAATAAATAAATAAAATAAATAAGGTTTACCTCATACACCGCTCCTAGCGGCATCACAAGGCACGCCACCATCAAGTCTGCGACCGCGAGAGACGCCACCAGGTAGTTGGCGACGTTCTGCAAGTTCCTCTCGATTATTATAGCTGCTATCACGAACACATTACCTGGGGAGAAAGAGAACTGGCTTTAGTATAGAGAACTAGGTTTTACCTGTGATTCTGTGTGAATAAATAAAAAAAAATATAGAACTCTTCAACACATTTTTTTTTTCATTTAAACCACCTATTCCTGAAGTTAGTCCGCGTTCGGCAAAACATACGAAGTCTTTAGCTTTATTATATTAAACAGATTACACCCAGACACAGAACAAACAATAATACTCATCACACAAAGTTTGTCCGGGGTGAGAATCGAACCCACGACCTCCGGCTTAGCAGTCAGGGTCACCAACCACTAGACCAACAGGCCCGTCAAATTGATGGAAAGTACTTGTAATGTTTTAAATATATTTCTGACTAACTTTACATTTTGTCTATACCAATTTGTCTATTATACCAACTTGCTCAATTCATCGGTTCAAATATTTATTTCATCTCCTAACCGCGGTTTACCGACGTCGGCGTTGGTTTGTTCAACTTTGTACAAAATATATTCTAACTTTGTTGTATCCGAAAACTTATTTGGGCTAGTAAAATATCAAACAGAGGTCTGAATAATTCAAATTTCCCTAAAAGTAATAAATCATTCGCGACAATGGTTTCTGGCACACTTTGGCTAAAGTTTGACAAAGTTTATTTTAACAAAAAATCTATTCCTGCTTGTCCGTTCTGAGTTTTGATCAAAGAATACTTTTTGGCTGGTGAGAATGTTCCAGGTGACATTTTTGACAGTTTTCTATTGTTATAAATATATTGTTTTGTTGACCGTTCTTAATGGAAGAAAAACTTTCTAAGTGCGAGATTGCGACAGTGTGAATACCTATTATATTTGCGCAAGTAACTCTGTCTATTACGCTTTAACTCTTAAACAGATTTAAATGTTTTGCTACAGAAATAAACCATAGCCTGAGATAGCAGAATTTTTCAATCTCCACGCGGGCGAAGCCTTGGGCTAAAGCTAGTAATTTATAAGATACTAGTTTTCACCCACGATTTTTCCGCGAAAATGTATCTCGATACCTTAATTCTTTATTTTAGCCCTTTAGGGTTGGAATTGCCACTTATCCTTTCTTATGCCCTTACTAATAATCACTGTGTAAAGTTATGCAATGAATAAAGCCTGTGAAACCATACATTTTTTGACGTATAAACCTGTCATAACTTTATGCAGCGTTTATTAGTAAGGCGCTTAGTGGATACATACTCTTTACAAAGAACATTTTTTCGCCCCTAATTTCACGTCTCTAAGACCAGCGGTCTGGGCTGTGCATTGGTATATCAACAGACAGTTTATCAGTCAGTTAACGATTTTTTTTTCACATTCATGATTTAAATGTCAAAGTCAAAAACCAACAAACTACGAGTCACCAATGAATAGGTTGTGGAAGTCTGACACAAGTTTTAAGCTACTTCTAGTTAGACCGAAAGCTGATACTAACATAGATGGGAAATGGGATAAAACAAGGTATGAACGGTTAACAAGTTCGATATTTCCAAGCACATTCAAGCGAGTAAAGCCGTAGGCACCTACTAGTTCACCCATATGCAATTGGTTTACATTTAGTGTGTGTAGACACCGATTCGCAAGTTCCTCACTTTGACGTCATGCTCTCCACTACAAGAGATTTCTCAAACTGTATGCGATGAGGTGTGGTCCTACTGTAGGTGGTAAGCGGCAAGATTGCCACAGAGGTGCGAATATGCTTTGCGGTCTTTAGGTATTTAGAAGAATAGAAATGACCCTCAAACAATACGGCTTTCTCCTCTGACAATCCATTTTCAGGATAAAATCGTTGTGTATGTGCTAATGCTACGTCAATTCATGATTTATATGTGGCGCGATAGATGTCGTCACAGGTATAATAGCTTCTCAATTCTCGTAAAATAATTTATCTGTACGTTAGACTTTGCATTATTTTTATTATGTATCAGATTGCTTATTGATTGTTTATTTACATGTACAATAATTGAATTTGTAATACTTATTCAAAGCACCATTTTCACACACATAATTTACAAATTTATGTGAAAAAATAAACATTTAAGACACACACACCCTTCTCTATTTCATATTTGAAACAAACTCTTTAGCATGAAATTGCGGCCCATGTGGTCGGTCAAGTGCAATAGTTCTACAGACAGTAGAGGGCACTTCGTCGTTTTCCCTAGACTCAATTCTACCTCCTCATTCATAACGCGGCTATCATACCAATGCAAGCCGTCACAGGATTACAAAAATAAACAACTGGGAACAACACAATTAATGTAAAAGACACGTCAGTGCTTTTCCAACGCAATGCTGCAAAATAAAAATCAAACTTCAAAGCCATAATGAAATTGCATTCAGTAAAAAATTGCTACAACACCCATGTAAAATCCGTTAATTAGCAAACAATAATAATTTAATTACAGTACTTATTATTCATTGGGCATTTAACTCACGCGAAACGGTAATCGATTATACCTTTACCGAATTGGTCTTACGGGAAGCATTTAATATTTGGTTCGGAACAAACATTGGTTCGAAAAATGATGTTTATTTCGGTAATCCCATTTATTTGAGTGTTATTATTATAGCGAGAGCACATGCGTGTTTGTTTTGCTGTTAAACGTGAATAGCTGGAAGCAGTTTTTGAGGTTGCGTACTCAATAGGTGTGTGGGCTGTTTACTGTTTGCCAGAATTTAATTTAAAAAGATTGTATATTTTGTTAATTTAGGAAAGTGTACAGTTTAGCGAGACAAGTAAGATAAAATGAAATAAGTTTTTGTCCAATATGTTTTACTAGTACATATTAAAAAAAAAAGAAATATTTTCGAGGCGACGCGCTCTGGTTTGGCACGGGTTAGTTTAGAAATTCAGTCTGATTTTTCCGATATTTTCAACATGAATCGTCATATTTCAATGCATTTAAACAAAACATTAATTAGTTATATTTTAACCGTTCAAATCAATTTATTGATAAAAATCTCACCACAACCCGATCCAAAATACACAAACAAGCAGAAAAAGTATGACTTTTACTTGCACTGTTCAAAACTGCCGCACACCTCCCCCAACTACGCCGTGATACGGTGGCGACTTGAACTATTCACAAAATGAATTAACTATTATAATTATTAATGAAAAAGTTTGAACGACATGCATTTGCATAGTGAGGCATATGTGCAGCAGTGGACGCTCATAAGCTGATGATTAGCGCTGTTTAAACGCCTACGCTTACACTGAAGCCACACCTCACCGAACTACTACGTGAAACGGTGGCGACTTGACCTACTCACAACATATTCTGCACTTAACTCCCTACGGTTTACGAAGAGCGTTGTTTCGGCCGGTTTAGTCCAATTGTCGCTGGATGAAGAGCTCTTGTGTCACTGATTGGAGCACAAAATGAATTACCTATAATAGTTTTGATGAAAAAGTTTGACCAATTGCATTTGCACCCCCGTATTAGCAAGCACAGCTTAGGATGGCTTTCTGCCATGGACGGACGACTTTGTTAAGATTGCAGGGAGCCGTTGGATGCAGGCGGCACAGAACCGCATGCGCTGGAAAAAAATGGGTGAGGCATATGTCCAGCAGTGGACGTTCATAGGCTGATGGTGATGATGATTTGCACTGTTTAAACGCTTCTCTAACACTGAAGCTACACCGCTTTCACTGGAACCACACCTCACCGAACTATGTGATACGGTGGCGACTTGACCTACTCACAACAGATTTTGCACTTAACTCCCTACGGTTTACGAAGAGCGCTGTTTCGACCGGTTTAGTGCGATTGTAGCTGGATGAAGAGCACTTGTGTCACTGATTGGAGCACTGGGATCGGTCTGATTAGATTTTTGCTTTAATAAATGATCGAAGAGTTTTCGTGTTTGTTTGTGAGGTGAAGATAGTTTTGGGTGTGGAAATCTTAAGAGGTTTAACAGTTTAGGTTGACAACTCGGTATTGATTTTGTTGTCGGTAAATTACATTTATATAAAGACATGTAGAGTTTTTACGCGTTCTCAAACCAGAAATTGGAAGTTTTTTTTCGTTTTCCTGGCTGATTACTGTTATTACTGTTACCCTAGTGGTTAAATGTCCATCTACAAAAAAAAAAATATCTTTATAAATAGCAGTTCAATTCATCCAAGGTGCTACATTCAATAAATCGCCAATCCGCCCTGAAAAGGCGTGGTGGTGGTGGTGTTGTTCATGTCATCTTTGTATGAATATAAGCTTTTACTTTGCAATGATAATAATATCCCGGTATATTTATCTTTAAAAAAATATTTGACCTTTTCAAACCAGAAAATTATGCGTGAAGCTAGGAAACGTTCCTAAAATAATTCTGCAAGTACAAAATAATTAAAAATAAGTAAAAAAAGTTACATAGAAATGTTTATTTTTATAAAAAATGTATATCGCAGTGACCTGTTTCATGTTATTTTAATTGCTTTCAAAAGACGATGGCAGAAAGAAATTCATTGTACTTATACCAAATATTTTTTCAGTCGAGTTAAATTAATTTTTATGTCGTAATTATGAAAAAAATGGATGCTGGCCCGGAATTCCTGTTCTTATGAAGTATATTTGCTAATTAAGGAAAAGGTTTTTGGTGTTTTTAGAGAGAAACACAAAAAATATATAATTATGTTGGTGCTTAAAGCTCTCAAGAAGTATTACATATTTCAATTCATACTTTACAATTTATAATGTTTATCATGGGTTATGTCCATTAGGGTTATGGCCACTAAGAAAGATTCATTTTTAATTTTACCCCTAAAGGGTTAAATAGTGGATAGAAGTTCGACATCCACGCGGGCGAAAGCTAGTATTGAATACAAATATTTAATGTGTCTTCATGTCGTACTAGCGTGATGTCGATCTTCAGTGTGTCGCACAAGCGTGCATTCGAACTATGGTAAGTCGCTGTTTTGCCGCACAAGCGTTAATCGCCCATCCATTTGTCGAGCGCATGTGGTACGGTGGGCAAAGCAGATAAGTATCCAGGGTCGTCAAATACAGTTTAGGTTTTCTCAAAAACCCACGGATGTTTTCTAGTAAAAATTTAAACTATAGTAGAAAATGACTAGTTCTTCAATTAGGTTATTAGGCTTCATTCATTGGCATTGGTAAATAAAAACATCGTGGGTATGAATAAAATTAAGATTACTAAGGCAGGGTATAAGATGTATAACATTACACTACAACTTAACGGAGCGGAGTAGTAACGAAAGTTGCGGGTGAAACCACGGAGAAGAGCTAGTTTAATTTATATAAGGTGATAAATGCAGGCAACAATGTGATTTTTCAACTCAAAGTAATCTAAGTTTATCTTATACATCGAAGTAGAACCCTGGACTTAATACATTATCCGTAATCACCCACCCGCCTTGATCAAAACATGGTGATCAATGCTCTCGCCATCGTTTATGAGAAGAGGCCGTTGCCCTGCAGTGGGACAGTAACGGGCTGTAAAACTCCGGTTTTTTAAATTAATTGAGCGTACCTACCTAACGTTTTTATTAAAAAAAGCGATGTGTTTACGTATTGGCCACTAATTACCAGCCACCCTATATATTTATGAAGTGTGTGTGTGTGTGTAGGGACTAGAGGGACCCTTTTTATTAGGTATCAGTTACCAAAGATATCTTACTTATGTTCAAGTGTGATGGTTGGCTTTTATAATTTACTATGCCTCGTGTTGTCACTCGTGTCTTTAGTTAATGTTATATAACCTATACAATTTCTAATAAATCAGGGATGAGCAATAACATTTATTAAGTGTTTAGTTGTATTGTATACAGTATGAATAAGGGCTTAAAACTAACACATATTGCAAGTACTGATGGGCACAGACAAAGCAATTTAATTGCGTAAACCTAAGCTTGCACAAGTATAATGTAAAGTGTGTTGGATACTTGCGCAAATTGCTTTCTTCTAAGCTTGTACCAGCCTAGATTTGCGGAAATTAATCTCTTCGTTCGTGGCTACCAACCTTTCAACGACCAAGCAATAGCCGGCTAGCGCGCTGCTATTGGTGCCGATTCTCTTGTGCACAAACTAACGTGAATTTAAGTTAAGTGCATCTTTCTCTTTCCATTTCTTATAGAAAAGGACAGAAGATACATTTTAGTTTAATCCTGTCAAATTAGACAGCGCCTGATGAAAATTGACGTATATTTAGACGCCATGTTTTTAAATTGCGTCTAAATTATCTATGGAGTGTCTAAATTTGACAGGACTTAACTAATACTTGATCTTCTGTCCTTTACTTAATTAAAAGTAAAGAGAAAGATGCATTTATCTTAAATTTACGTTAGTTTGTGCACAAGAGAATCGGCACCAATGTCTATCTAAGTATTATGTCTCGAATGACTTGTGTTCAAAGCTTTAAACGATTTTTTGTAAAAAGATCATGAATTCGTGGTCAACTATTTTTTATGCGACCTGCCATGTTTCACATTACTGAATTTGAAAATCATTACTAATCCTACCAAGTCTCCGATACAACAATGATAATGATTGTAGGTACATTATAAGAGAAGGACTAAATGGAACCTGTCTCCAAAATCCCGCAGGCGACCATTACAACAAGCTAGTCGGAGATAACCACAATTAATGGTTGTGGGGTGCAGGCTGCAGCTTCTATGACAGACAGCCGGATTGATGGTAAATTGTTATGTTAATAGTAGGTATATTAAAGTGTAACTCGTGTATTGGTTATATGAAAGAAAAACCATAATGACATACATTATGGCAACATAAATTCTCTCAAGTCTACAATAATATTTATTTTGTATCTAAACTTTATATTTCTGACGTCGTGATGGCCTAGTGGTTAAGGCGCCCGTCTCTCATACAAGAGGTTGTGGGTTCAAATCCGGGCAAGTACCAATGTGACCTTTTCAATTCATATGTACTTTCGAAAGTTTATCTTGGACATCACAGACATCGGTGAAGAGAAACATCGTGAGGAAACCTGGACTTGTAGTTAATATAAGTCCGAAATCGCCAATCCGCCTTGAGCAAGCGTGGTGATCAATGCTCGTGCCTTCTCTGTATGAAAAGAGGCCTTTGCTTTGCAGTGGGACAGTAATAGGCTGGTATTATCCATACTAATATTATAAATGGGAAAGTGTGTCTGTCTGTATGTTTGTCTTTCTTTCACGGCAAAACGGAGCGACGAATTGACGTGATTTTTTAAGTGGAGGTAGTTGAAGGGATGGGGAGTAACATAGGCTACTTTTTGTCTCTTTCTAACGCGAGCGAAGCCGCGGGCAAAAGCTAGTTATTTATATTTCTAGTAGCAAACAGTACAGAGTCTTTACATTCTAAAGGAATAATCAAATTTTCTATTTAGTCCAGTCATTTCAGGCAGTTTAAACCCCAATCTATAGAAAATTCCTAGTGAGCTGAATTTTTGTAGACACCTTGATTACGACGCTGTAATAAAGATGATGAAAAGGTCATGAAAATTGAAAAAACATACGTGTAGTAAATTAAACACTAGAAGTTCAATTCCTCAAGCGAATATCGCAAATATGAAATTTAAGGGGGCCAAATAAAGGTTTGTTCCAAAAATAAATCTAAATATGTAATAGTTTTCCAATTTATATTCAAAGTAAAAATAAAATAATTTCCAAAAATAAAAGAAGCCCGCTGATATTATCAAACTACAGTTTACTCCGAAATACCCTACAAGTCTCATAAAAAATATTTTTCATGATCAGAATATAATTATTCTCCCGTATAAACCCAATTAATGAACTACCAAACATAATAAGATGGGATTACTGACGCAAGGCTTAAGCCTGTAATATTATATCGAAACCATTTGTGGGCCTCATCATAAGCAATATCGGAGATGTAGACGAGATAATAATAAGTTTGTCAAAGTATATGATGAAAATGTGAAGATCAATAAAATAAATAACGTTAGAAATGTGTGACAAAATATTATAACGTCCTTATTTTTATGAAATGAGGACGTTATGTAATATGAAATAGGGTAAAGCCTATCGTAGTCGTTATGTTAAAAATTCAAGCTTTTTTTTCATAATACTAAAGATAAACACCGGTATCCAGCTGAATCCGGTTAGGCTGGCAGCTGACCCCAACACGGTTGGGAAAAGGCTAGGGAGATGATGATGACTAAAGATAAGGAAAAACTCATCGATTTGAATTAAATTTGATACAGAGATAGTCCATAGCTTGGAAAAGGTCATAGGGTAGCTTTTATCCCAAAAATCCCACAGGAACGGGAACTATGCGGGTAAAACCGAAGGAGACAGCTAGCATTCAAGTAGATTGACAAATAGCTTTGAATCCTATAAATAAAGCACACAGTCCTAAATAAATCCTATACAAATATATACAAGAAAATAACGAAATAATATAGATGAAATTGTAAAAAAAACTAGACTACAGTTGACTAAATAGATTCATATTGTTAGCTAATAAAGTTTTATATTCGAGTCTGTACAAACAAACTGAGATCACGCAGCAAAAACATGCTAAGGTTCATGTGTAGTGGGAGCTATGATATAGCTATACTATGTCTTGGTACTTGATAGCTTAACTTAAACCTACTAGTAGAAACAATTCACTTAACCTTTTGACGTCCAAATGACAGCCGGCTGTCGCGCTGCTTTCATCTCGAGAAGCAGACACAGCTGACCTCCGTTAGTTGCAATCGCCGACCACCAAAGCGAATTGCTCCACGTTAGTTGCTGATGGTGCCGATCCTCTTATTCACAAACTAACGTAAATTTAAGTTAAGTGCATCCTTCTCTGTCCATTCCATTAAGAAAAGGACAGAAGATAAAATATTAGATAGAATTTAGACGCGATTTGAAGACATGGCGTCTAAATATACGTAAATTTTCTTCAGGCGCTGTCTAATTTGACAGGATTAAACTAAAATGTATCTTCTGTCCTTTTCTTTTAGAAATGGAAAGAGAAAGATGCATTTAACTTAAATTAAGTTAAGCTTGTGAATAAGAGAATCAGCACCATTGTCTTTTTATTGTGTCTCAAATCACGTGCATTCAAAGGTTTAAACCCCGATCCGCACCGGAATTACGTATCTTGCAATAGCCGAGCGATCGCGATAATTTAGCAATATTTGCTGCTCAAACGTTAATTCAAAATACGTCACGTCAAATAGCAATCTAGCGATAGTGCTGCCTCTGTGGAGCAATCAGTTAACTAAAATATGCATTTTTCGTTTGGTGGTTTCGTATTTAGTATGGTTTTTAAGAGCAAAGTTAAGTTTTTTTTGTTAAAGGTGATATTTAATTAGTTCCAGCGATTGCTACTTTATCGTCATCGTAGCAATAAGTGCATTAGAACAATCAGCGAGCGATTAGCAATCGGTTCATATATAATACGATTTTTTCGATCGCGCGGTGATCGCGCGATCTCTGCGCAAATATTGCTGATTGCTGTTTCATAGGTAATAACCCCGCCGGTCCCGGTTGCCATTCGACAGATCACTGACAGTCATGGCGGGTAGTCAGAAACAAGACTATCTGACAATGCGTCTAATCTAAGGATAATATGTTACTCAGTAACTGAGTTGTGCAGGAGTGATAGTATCTAGGCTAGAAGCCAACCTTAGGAAAAATGGCTAGGGTGATAATGACTGCGGACCTGAATAAGTGTTGCTGAACACCTCTGAATTTCAAATCCACAGAAAAACAGGAATTCAAATATTACTGTGAACCAAATTAGCAACGATGATATCTTTCGTCTAAAAGATGCCAATTTATCCTCCAGATAAAAGTTGTCTGACTACCTATTCGAAAATAGGTCCAAAGTCAGCAAACCTATCGATAAACAATTCATCTTCAAAAGATCGAAAATATTCGCCTACCAGCAAATAGGAATTACCTTACAAGGGAAATAAAAAGGACTATCAACTCAAAATGCTGACAATTCTAACGTATAATAAAAACGTTATCAAAACATAAATTCAGACCTTTTTCGGTGCGCTTAGAGATAAAATGTCCTCGCCTTCGGTGGCCAGGGAGGTATGGTTTACATGAAAAGTTACTTTAAACTGGAAAATGTAAAATTTTCTTATTTTTTTTTCTTTCTTTTTCCTGAAGAGTTCCGTACCATTTTTGGCAAAAAAACTATTACATTATGTGTTTGCGAGCCCAACAACGATCCGACGAGAATTTGGGTCCGTGGCTTAGGCCCCCAGTGGTCAACGCACCTGTTATTTGTTGCTTTAGCGGCGGCAACAGAAATACATCATCTGTAAAAATGTCAACTCACTAACTATCACGGGTCATGAAATACCTGGTAACAGATACACGGACGGACAGACACTAAAGTTTTAGTAATAGGGTCCCGTTTTACCCTTTGTGTACGAATTTCTAAAAACGAGCTCCGCCTTCCTTTTTTAAAGAGATGAAAATATCTCAAATCAATGATTCTGACGTAAATATCACTGCCGTTTTTCCTGTACACCGTACAGGTAGTTTGTTAACAATTTCACAGATATCCGAATTCTACGATATAAATTACACCTTTCCTCGTGTAATTTATATCGTCGATTTCTGTGTGATATTTTCCTATTATTATGTGAATTTCTTTTTATATACCATCTATCTATAAGCCCCACCATTTTGTGAAGTTTGTTCATCCAAGCTTATAACGATCGGAGCCATCAAAGAACTTTTTTAGATGAAACGACTATCTGATGTCCACTTGAGTAAAAAACTCGAGGAAAATATGAGTTTTATGAAGAAAAAATATATATCGTGTATGGAAAAAAATATGGCTCTATTTCGTGGCACGAATATTTTTGCTTTTGTAAATTGTTCGCAGTGTATTTTGGAAGTAATGGGGTGCAATAATTGGTGCGTTTGTTTTAGCAATTAAAATTGCGCAATTTTTGGTAGATTATTGCTATTGCTATATCGTTTAGTGTTGGGGAAATCCGGCTCGAAGGACCAATGTTAGCGCTGTGTAGTGTTTGAGGTCAGGAGGTTGCTTGAAATTATAAGACTTGATGCTGATAAAACTTCTGATTTTAATAATGTAATACGTATTACAAAATGGCTGAAGGCTGTTGGCGATGTCTGTTTGTTGTGAGTTCGCTGCTGGCGCGTGCGACGGGCGTGGACTCGCTCCGGTGCACGGGCAGCGACTGGTTGGCGTGGCGCGGCGCCCTGGCGGAGCGGCGCGGGCGGCTGCGGCGTGTATGGCGCAAGTGTCGCGCGCTCCAAGCGCACGGAAAAATAAAGTGCCGCGGCCTGTGGTAATGCCCGGGCCGTAACAGTTAGTTAAAGTTAAAAACCTAGTCTGGATTCTGTTCTGCATGGTTCGTTACACAAGTTATTTGATTGAAATTTTAACGACCTTTTTTATGCAGCGACCTATTAACATGCAGTTTTATTACCTCTTTTACCCCATTAGGGATTGAGTTTTCAAAACACTTTCATTAGTGCGCTTTTAGATTGGGAAAACATGCTAAAATCCAGCATGTTAAAAAAAAATCTTACTTGTACATTATATAATTTCATTTTATCAATTTTCAAATTTGAATGCCAATACAAGGAAGTAGAAGATAGATCTAGACTAAATCTTAATTAAAGCTTTTACATCGCATCGCTTAGCATCGTTCACTGGTTCGAAATCTTTTGAAGGCAGCCCATACATTGTTAGTACCTCCAATTTGGCTGTCAGCCAATATACAAAGTCAGAACCCGCTTTCATATCATTTTGATTAGAAAAAAAGTGTACAAAGAGCTGTAATACAATAGAAAACACGTTGTTTCCTCCAGTTTACATTCGCGAATTTAGACTGTATGCTCATAAAAATAAAGTTTGCAATTGACTGTACATGATAGATGTGCCTAAAGATTCGGTCTTTTTTAGAGAGTGTTAAATACGAATTTTGTGAATAAAAAAGCTATTTATTTCGTATTTTCGGATCTTTAAAAGTATTTAGGGTGTGTGTTAAGTTGTCTGTCAGTGGTATGAAGATAAATTTACTGAAAAGAATTTGTAAATACTAAGGAAAACTTGTGACATATTTTCTAGCGCTTTAAATTCTACTTTAAAACGAAAATAAAGATAAAAATATATTACAGATGTCACTACCATGAGGACGAACGACGTGACGTCGGTGCTGGTCGAGTTGATGCCGGTGCAGTTGGTGCTGGTGTTGCATCCGCACAACACCGCGTCAACAGGTCATTAAAAACTAGGGTTTTTAACGACCCTCATCGATTTGAAGAAGAATTAGATATTACCACTCATCTACAATAGTAGCAAGAATGATAAGAGCTAGAACCACGGATGTCACAGCCATGAGGACGAACGACGTAACGTCGGTGTTGGGCGAGTTGGTGCCGGTGCCGTTGATGCTGGTGTTGCATCTCCACGACACCGCGTCAACAGATCATTAAAAACAAGGATTTGTGGGTGTGGACTCTTCGTAGGCGAAATACTTAAAAGTTGGCCTTAGTTTTGAAGAAGAAGATAGACACATAATACCACTCAATAGTAGCAAGAATGATAAGAGCTAGCACCACAGATATCACAGTCATGAGGACGAACGACGTGACGTCAGTGCTGGTCGAGTTGATGCAGATGTTGCATCCCCACGACACCACGTCAATAGATCATTAAAAACTGGGGTTTTTAATGATTTCTTCTTATGCGAAATACTTTAAAAGTTGGTCATCGATTTGAAGAAAAATATAGATAACACTACTCACCTACAATAGTAGCAAGAATGATAAGAGCTAGCACCACAGATGTCACAGCCATGAGGACGAACGACGTGACGTCGGTGCTGGTCGAGTTGGTGCCGGTGCCGTTGATGGTGGTGTTGCATCCCCACGACACCGCGTCAACCCAGGAGCAGTTGCTGCCGTCAAACCACTCTGATGACGTCGGGAAGGCGACATCTTCTGTAAAGAAAAAGGTTTGGGTTTATTGTTTGTGGCGTGGTTGGTTTATGAAGTTAAAGGTGTTAGAACCGTTGTGACATTTCTATTTCATAAACAATTTTTAAGTATAAAATAGGATTGAATAGAAAATCGTTTTATTTTTTAGTATAAGGTGTTACAGATGGTACACGAGAACGGTTCTGACGTAGACATATTACAATTTAAAACATTATTAAATTAAAATTACCCGATAACAGTTCTAGCATTGAAATAATTACACTTAAAACATTATTAAGATAAAATTAACACGATAAACTTGAGATAAATATTAAGAAATGAAAAGCAGGTTAGCTTAAATTATTATAAAACCGTTAGCAGAGACGCATCCACATTGAAATGTATTTATAGACAGCTTGGTGGTAGATGGTAGTTTAACATTGGTATTGTGATACTGTTGCCGTTACAAATATAATCTTTTTAAAAAACTACGGGAGAAAATGTCGACAAATCAAGAGAAAACTGTATTTTGTTCCTTATATTAATCTTATGAGAGTCATCTCGTGTTCTTGGTTATAAGAACACGTGTATGATCTCCATACTATAATTTAATAACCGTACAATTGTCATATAAACTGAAATATTATTTTCAAACTGGACATTGGCAGAAATCACCGAAAATTCGGTGGATTGCCATATCATATAAAAGTTGAAGTTGAAGGTTGATTAATCTTATATTATTTCTAACACTAACTGTATCTTTTACATATATTAACATGTGGAAACGTAGTGGATTGTACATTTACTAATAGGTTATTGTGAACTTAGAAACTAGTTGTAATGTGCTATTGTTTGTTTCCCAAATAAAGTTAAATAAAATAAAATAAAAGACAAATCCTGGTGACGTATCGCCATACCAAATTTTCAAACAGCATTGATGTATTTCGGTTTAAAGAGTATAGACGCCATGTAATTACAGGAATATGAGACATGCCTTGTTTGTCCCTGGGATGGCAACGCATTGCGAGGCATCTACACATTATGAACTACCTAATGTAATTTTTTTTGACCGAGTTGTTTTTTAACCGGGACGTTATTAAATTTTATACTGGGCCACGATTTGAGATTACCTTTTAATATAAGTTGATAGGTTTTTTGTGGTGCGAAGGTGAGACGATTGCGAGTACCCCACTGAGATATTAAACGTAGGCTAGCGTCAGCCAAGTTCTCAAGACCAGCTCGAGTACTAGACTGAATGAGCAGCAGGCCATCGTCCGCATAACCTGTTAGTGAACAGCCGCTTGGAAGCGGAATCGCGAGAAAATCGTCAAAACCTAGATTCCAAAGATAAGGACCGATAACTGAACCTTGAGGACATCCCATGGTTAGTGCTTTAGTCATAGAATAATGTCCAAGCTTAAGTTTTGCAGAACCATTAAAAAAGTAAGAGTAAATTAGATTATATATGTTTTTGTAGCAACCACGAATTTTCATTTTTAGTAATAGCATGGGCCACCATGCGTTATCAAAAGCCCCAGAAATATCCAGAAAGATCCCAATTACGTATCTATGTTCTGATAAATTAACGATTTTTCTAACAGAAAGTGCCGCGTCGACGGTAGATTTACCTATAGTAAAACCGAATTGATTATTATGAAATTTAGGTCCGTTCGGTAACAAACGTGGAACGATAAGGCGTTCCAGGAGTTTTCCTAAAGATGGTAGAAGTGTAATGGGCCGGTATGACTTAGGGTCGTCCGGGGGCTTGTCGCCACTCTTAGGAATTATTCGTACAAAACCACGGCGCCAGTTACGAGGAAAAACGCCTTCAGCAATACATCGGTTAAAAACAGTTAAGATCGCGTCGGCTGCTGTTTTACACGCTTTTTTAATCATTCTGTTAGATATTTTGTCTTCCCCATACACGGAAGCTTCGAGAAAATCGCAATGATGAAAAGAACATTTTACATTCGACTTCATTACCTGTTCGTATAACGCCTGTGTCATTCGAAAGGTTACCTCTCACAATTACAGAGTAATAAAAGTGTTTCCTTTTTTACAGGCGTTACATTTATTTAATGAGAACAGATCTGACGCCTTTGATTATATAAAGAGCGCTTTTCACGTCCATTGCCCGTTTGGTCCAAGTTTTTAACCCAAAAAGAGGGGTTTTATAAGATTGACAGTTATGTGTATGTGTCTGTCTGTCTGTGGTACCGTATTTCCAAAACGGGTGAACTCCTGTGGATGCGGCTTTTTAGTTTAAAATATTTTATCAGCGATGGTTTTTTTTTTGTTTTTTATTTACACTTGTGTATATTACGATATCCAGATTTATAAGAAATACTATCTATAAAATGTGTGATGGCCCAGTGGTTAAGGCGCCGGCCTCTCATATAAGATGTTTTCGGTTTCAATCCAGGCAAGTATTAATGTGACTTTTTAATTATAATGTACTTTTAAGAGTGGAAAAAATACAATTTTACTTTTAACTTTAACTGTATTTAGCCGATGCCAATTCCAATATATGTAGTTGAATATATAGATGATAGTAGATTAAATACAGCATTACGCTAAGATACACAAATGCAGAGCAAAAACACCATTACGTGGGTTGCAGATTAAAAACTAAGCTAACTCACTAGCATATAACTTAGTTTATATAGTTAGAAGTCTGCAAAAAAGTATAAAAAACTACGTCAGGTATAAGAGCTAAGCTAAAACTGACTTAGCTCTTGGTCTGCAAATCGCGTTATAGCGGGAATGGCGAGGAACAAAAGAAATTTATCTATACTAATCTATACTAATATTATAAAGAGGTAAAATTTGTAAGTTTGTAGGTTTGTAAGTTTGTACGTAGGGGGTACTTAATCTCTGGAACTACTGGTCCGATTTGAAAAATTCTTTCAGTGTTAGATAGCCCATTTATCAAGGAATGCTATAGGCTATATACTATCACGCTACGACCCACGGGAACGGAGCAGTAACGAAAAATGCGGGGGAAACCGCAGGGGACTGCTAGTCACTTATATAAGTAACTGGTTTACCACGGCTTCACCCGCGTGTATTTCCAAACTTCCATCCCCTTATTTGTCCCTTTAAGGTTGAATTTCCAAACAATCTACTCTTCACAAAGAACTTACCCTCCAAACCTCTCCAAACATTTTTTTTTTGGTGAGTTGGGAAATCATCCAATGACTGCTCCCGTCCTGGGTGCGGCGGGAGGGTGTGTCAGACTTTTACTGACTAAAACCCACTCATGTTCCTTCGATTGCCCTTTATGTTCCAGGGTCACGGTAACTATGATAAACATTCCGCAACCCCGGCAGGCGTGGCCCTGTTGGGCCCCTTCCTGTGCTGACTCCGTCTCTTTGAGGCGCGCGTGGAACACTAACGCGCCGTCGACGCGGTCCTGGTCCTAGCCGGGCGGCGAGCTACCCATCGCTCGCCATCCGCAGAACCGCGCCTACGGTGGAACCTCTCCAAACATGTCTCTAGAACCTGTGGTTTGGGCTGTGCGTTGACATATCGATAGTCAATCAGTCAGACAGTTGACCATTTTCTATACAAACATACATTGTATATAGAAGTTAAATAAATGTATTGGAACAATTCACACACGGCCATCTAATCCCAAACTAAGTAGAACCTATGCTATGGCAACCAAACAACTGATATATATAAATATAAGTACGTACATCAAAAATTTATGAACACACACATATAACAAACTAGCTTTTGCCCGCGGCTTCGCTCGCGTTAGAAAGAGACAATAAGTAGCCTATGTTACTCTCCATCCCTTCAACTATCTTTACTTAAAAAATCACGTCAATTCGTCGCTCCGTTTTGCCGTGACAGAAAGACAAACATACAGACAGACAGACACACTTTCCCATTTATAATATTAGTATGGATAAATAAACTCTTTTGCAAAAAAAACGGGCACTTTAGATTTTTTTCTCTACTTCAATGAAGAAGAATAAGAAATAGGTTTTATTAATTTGACGATGTATTGGCATGTTATTTGAAGCATCCTGGCATGATTCTTTACGTTCCAAATTTAAAATTAATAAAAGAAAAATAATGATTATTGTGGATTATTCTAAAATTGCTTTACTAATGGCGCGAATTGCTGAAACGATTTTTAACTGATTACGATATTTTAAAACTTTTTGGATATTTTCTGCAAATTAAACAATTTAATCTTTCTTTTTACATTAAATATCACTTTTTGATATGAGTGATAAAGCGATAAGGGCCGGTAAAATTATAGCCCTACTTGAAGAAGGTTGTTCGCAAACTTACGTGTCTCAGCGGCCAAATGTGAGTCGTTCAACTGTCCAGAGGACTTGGCAACGGTATCAAGAAACCCGTTCGGTCGAAAGAAGACCCGGTTCGGGAAGAAAACGATGCACAGAACCAAGAGATGACCGCTTTTTGGTGAGTCAGGCGTTGCGGAATCGTAAAGCGTCAAGTGTGGACCTGAAGAAGAGCCTTGGAGAAGTAAGAGGAGTAGAAGTTAGCTTGTGGACGGTCAGGAGGAGGCTTTTGGCTGCCAATATCAGGAGTTACCGCTCAGCTCGGGGCCCTAAATTACTCCGTGAGCACCGTGTTGCTCGACTTCAGTTTGCTCGGAACTGTGCTTCATGGACTCTGGAGGACTGGAATAAAGTATTGTTTTCTGATGAAGCTAGAATCTCTTTGTGTGGAGAGGACCGACGCCGGCGAGTGCTGCGAAGACCACGGGAACGCTATGCGGAAGTGTGTTTCGAAGAAATCACTCCTTATGGCGGAGGCTCCGTTATGTTTTGGGCAGCAATTAATTCGGCGGAGCGTACGGAGTTAGTTTTTATAGAAAATGGAACATTAAATGCACACCGGTACATAATGGAAGTCCTAATTCCATATGCACAACCCACATTGACTGCACTTGGGGAAGATTCCATTTTCATGGACGACAATGCCCGCCCGCACCGTTCTGGCGACGTGGAAGCGTACATGCAAGAAGCTGGGATCCGTCGTTTAGATTGGCCAGCTCGAAGTCCTGACCTCAATCCAATTGAACATGTCTGGGATGTTCTAAAGAGACGGGTAAGATCAGTGCAACCTGCTCCACAAAACAGCAGGGAGCTAAAAAGAGTCATTGCAGAAGAGTGGGAACGTATTTCTCAAAACGTTATTAAAAATATCGTGGAAAGCATGCCCAGAAGGATTCAAGCTGTGATTTCGGCAAGAGGAGGTCACACTTGTTATTAGGTTTTTACATTTGTAACTTTATTTAATTAAAAAAAGTAAAAAATAAATCTTGTCTTCATTGCCTACCATTTCTTATATTGCTTGGGCGTGTACATCGGTTTTAAAGAATCCATCGTTTTTTTTCTTTTAATTGCCCGAATTCATTTCACGCGCATTAATTTACACGATTATAAGTATACAGACTACGTCAAAGAAATAAATTTCATTTAATTGACTCAAATCGACCTTAGAACGTAAATTTCCTTAGGTGCCCGTTTTTTTGCAAAAGAGTGTATAACACAGATACAGAACAATTATGCTCATCACACAAAGTTTCCTGAGTGGGAATCGAACCCACGACCAGTTTATCAATCTCCCACTTAGCAGTCAGGGTAACTAACCACTGCACCAACAGGCCAGTCAAATAAAAACGCCATTTTCGTCCAACATAACACAAACACGTAAAGCCGAAACTTTCTACGAGTCTGTAGCCGGGATTCGACGAAATCGCTCGCAAACAGAAGTTCTACGAAATCTAATAAGTATTAGAAGTTTATCGAAATACTATGAATATGTAAAGTAAGAAGGGACATAGTTCGGCAAACTTTGTATTTGTATAACGGTGAAATTTTAAATTGGGTAAGCAGCAGAAGTTTGCTTTTAGAGGAAAACTTGCGCTAGATTTTATATGGGTAAAGGTGTATCTAGGATTGGGTACGTAAAGCCGTAGCTTAAAGGTCATTAGAGCCACCCGGCACCCACTCCGCACCGACTCGCCTCCTGCGGCTAGTATTCTTTATATGGATTTGTATGGGCATGCGCTTACTATATCAACTCCGTAGCGTCACCGGATCGCCTCGGTTATAAGTGCGGAGTGGGTGCCGGGTGGCTCTAATGAGCTATGACCTTTATTGAGCAAAAGCGGTAATCGTATAAATAATAAAAGTTTTTATCAAATTATTTTAAAATAACTGGTTGTACTGTACAAGACCGCAATGTTTGAATAGAAAAAAGTGATATATTTAAAACAACTTTAAAACAAACTTAAAAGTACGATATGTATACGCATTGAATTTACTTCTAGCATTTCAAAAATTGCCTTTATGCACAAGAACCTAAATATTATATCCATATTATATACCAGCGACATAGAAGATTTTGATCTTAACACTATCAAAACGAAAATTAATTATTTATTATTTGTTTATTCGTTTTGGTATACCAAGTATTAAACCATTGACGAATTATTTGTGAAAATTTCAAGTGAATGATCCTTTTACGTATATTTATTATATCACTTGCACACGTATAATATTTGCATCTATATACACGAAAAATACATAGACACAATAGAACCTAATTAATCCTTTTTAGAAATCCGACAGGCACTTTCGAGTTTTTGTGAGACTAACGCACGACAATCAATTTAAATAATATTTTATGAACTGTCACGACACAACCGTAAATAATACGGGCCGAAAAATAAATAATAAAATTTTAGAGGATTCATTGTTCCAAAATTATACAAATTGAATCACATCAATTCTGATCAAATTGTAATAATCCAATAATATTTTCTTTCACAAACCTAATAAGGATCAAATTCTCATAAACCATTTTCATAATTCCATATAGCATTGATGGGGCAATTTACGGATGAAAAAATGGAATAAACAGCCTTAATGACTCAATTTGATTAAATTACCCTTGAATCGATCTATATTAAACACGGTCGGATCCCATAAGTTCGAAAACGTGAAACCAATGTAAAATTTATGTAGGATTAAATTCACGAAAGTGACTCTTCCGTGGTTGTTTAATTATAAACTACTATAAATTGATAGTTGGCTCAATAGTTGAGCAGTTAGCTGCTACACTGACTGACGCAGATTCGATTTCCGCATGGTACAAATACTTGTATGGCCTTTCAGATCATCATCATCATCATCAGCCGATAGACGTGCACTGCTGGACAAAGGCCTCCCCCAAAGATTTCCACATGAATCGGTCCTGCGCCACCCGCATCCAACGGGACCCGGCCTGCCTACGCTGCGTTTACCGGTACGCGGCCGCCTTTCAGATATTTTTTTCCAATTCTAGATGTTTGTGTATGTAAATTTATATGTTTCTTAACGATACAGCAATGTTTGCAAAGCCTACCCGTGCCTTGTTGTATGATTATAGCTAACATAGAAAAATGGCGTATTTAAAAGTAGCTTACGTCCTACAAGTTTAAATCTATTTCTACAGAGAGAAAATAAATCCATTAAAATTGGTTCAGCAGTTTAGTTGCAAAAGCGTGACAATAATGTTTAAGTAAGTTTGCCTCTAAATAATATTAAAAATAAAATAAACAAACACTATTAAAAAAAAACTAGACAAGACAATTGCAATTTAGATCTGCTAACAGAACGCAATGATATAGTGTCTATATGTTTATCAGATTTTAGGGTCTCCAAATCTTTTTGAAAAACTCATAATTCTATAGTTCCGTTGGCATTCATGCTGAAACGGGTATAATAATATTATTTCAGGGATAAAACTCTTGTACAATAATGTAACATTTTGGATAACATTTCCAGAGTTTCAGACTGTGGTTTCCGAGTAATAAACCGATGTCCCAAACCAATAAAACTTTATTTCTGCATGCGTGCGGATTTGAACTATAAATCTACGTCCAATTTATTAATTCTTTTAAATTCATTATCTGGAAATTTTCTCCTTATTCATGAAATCTGTGCTATAATTGTTAGTCAAGTAACTAAGACCGTCTCTTATACGTGAGCTTGCAGATTGAAAACCGGTAAAAGAAAAAAAAAACAATAGTGCCGATTCTCTTACTCACAAACTTAACTAAATTTAAAGAAAAGGACAGAAGATAAAATATTAGTTAAGTCCTGTCAAATTTAGACACTCCATAGATCATTTAGACGCGAATTAAAAACATGGCGACTGAAAATACGTCGATTTACTTCGGGCGCTGTCTAAATCGATAGGATTAAACTAAAATGTATCTTCTATCCTTTTCTTTAAGAAATGGAAAGAGAAAGATGCATTTAACTTAAACTTAGTTAAGTTTGTGAACAAGAGACTCAGTTCTAGGTTCACCTAGGCATCTCGTGTCTTAGAAAGCACGTAAAGACGCTGGTCCCGGTTGTCATTCGAGTATTTTTATCAGTCATTACGGGTTAGCCGAGTTAGCCAGGGAGTCTGCCAGTCAGCCTAAATAAGGTGTATCGTTTTACTCTGTTATTAGGTTGTAGAGGTCTGAGACAGGCCGTCGCTCTATGTAAAGTATTAGTATTCAGCTGAATACCGGTAAACTGGAAGCCGACCCCAACACAATTGGGCAAAGGCTAGGAAGATGATAATGATTCATTAGTTCTGTACTATGAATTAGTCAAGTGGATATAGCCCGCCTCTAATACATGAGCTTAAAGAATTAAAACCGGGTCAAAAACAATTTTATTTTATCAATTCACATATAATTTATAAGTCCATCTAGACATCGCTGACATCTCGTTTCTTAGGAAGCACGTAAAGCCGTTAGTCCCGGTAGTCATTTGTAGAACTTTGACAGTCGTTACGGGTAGTCAGAAGCAAGAAAGTCTGACAGCTATATTAACTAAAAGATATCGAGTTGCCTAGTAACTGGGTTGTAGAGGTTTCATCATAGGCGGTTATATAAAACACAGATATTTAACTGGGTCTGATAATATTAAAAGCTTGCGCGCCTTAAAGAGAAGTCAGCACGAGAAGGACCCCAACAGAGCTAGCGCCTGCCGGGGTTGCGGAATATTTATAATAGTTACCGTGGCTCCGGAACATAAAGAGCACCGAAGGAACATAAATGGGTTTTAGTCAGTAAAAGTCTGACACGCCCTCCCGCCGCGCCCAGGACGGGAGAGCATTTGATGATTTCCCACTCCCCAAAAAAAAGAGTCGGCTTTTAATCTTATCAGATCCTTGAAAATCATGTGAAGGCAAGAGAGAGATTATAAATTTTCGTTCAATATATCAAATTCTAAGCAATCATTTATTCTTTACTTTCATTAATCTTTGTTTTAAGATACCTAATGTATTAAAAGAATTTAATAATAAATGAACTCTAGCCGTCCAATAATTCATTAAGCACACATTTTATTCAAGCACACCTAAGAAAAAATACTATCAAATGCACGCTGTTTAACAGACGTTCATCCATACAAACTTTGTCAATTATTTTATAATAATAGTAGAATATGATCACGCCATGATTTTGTTTTCTGCTAGGGTAATATTTGGTCACAACACTTTAATAGAACAATCTTTCAATCAAACCCCTTATTAACTCCTAGAATCCAATATTTAATTACAAAACTTTGGTCTAGTATTCGCCGAAGCGTACCAGGATTGCATACTGATGTAGTGCATTAAAATGCAAGGTACCGCCGACTCGGTGCGAATATTAAGTACAGCAGAACAAGAGGAATACTAACGATTTCACACCTATTCTTTTTCTAGAAAGTTTTTGATTTATGGGTTGGAATAAAGTTGGTGGATTTTTATTCATTTTTACTTAATTTCTGAGATGAAAATAGTTATTAAATGAAAATATAAATATCCTGGGACTACTCACACACAGCCACTTGATCCCAAACTAAGCAAAGCTTATGCTCTGGTACCAGACAACTAATATACGCGACTTCGTCCGTGTGGAAAAATAGTTTCCATTCCCGGGGGATTTCCGGGATAAAAACTATCCTATGTCCTTTCTCGGGTCCCAGACTATATCTGTACCAAATTTCATTCAAATCGGTTCAGTAGTTTAGGCGTGAAGAAAAGACAGACAGACAGACAAAAAGACAGAAAGACAGAAAGACAGAAAGACAGAAAGACAGAAAGACAGAAAGACAGAAAGACAGAAAGACAGAAAGACAGAAAGACAGAAAGACAGAAAGACAGAAAGACAGAAAGACAGACAGACAGAGTTACTTTCGCATTTATAATATTAGTACGTAAGTACGTTTAAGTCATGGTACATATTACAGATAAATTACACCTAGGCCCAGAACATAATCTCATGCTCATCACACAATGTTTATCCTGTGTGGGAATCAACCCACGACCTTCGGTTTAGCAGTCAGGGTCACTAAACCACTAGATTTACAGGCGCGTCAGTTAAGTACTTGCAGTCCCACGCGATTTCACAAGTGTGATAGAGTGTAATGTAAAAGACCCTAGATGTTATAATGATGTTTAAACTATGGTTTTGTAAAGTTTAATCAAAAATACAATCACAGTTAATCTGGGCTTAGTAATAGATAGGGTTTTTTTTTTGGGGAGTGGGAAATCATCAAATGACTTCTCCCGTCTTGGATGCGGCGGGAGGGCGTGTCAAACTTCTACTGACTAAGACCCACTGATGTTCCCTCGGTTTTGCTTTATGTTCCGGGGTCACGGTAACTACTACAAGCATTCCGCAACCCCGGCAGGCGTTGGCCCTGTTGGGCCCCTCCCTGTGCTGACTTCTCTTTGAGGCACGCGTGGAACATCAACGCGCCGTCGACGCGGGCCCGGCGCGGGCGGCGAGCTACCCATCACTCGCCGTCCGCAGAACCGCGCCTACGGTAGCCGGTAGTCGTCTTGCGTCTCTCGACGTCTTCGCGTGGGTCTTAGTCCGGGGCGAGAGGCCCGTCGTTGCCTCTCGCGCGCCGCCGTTTCCTTCACATATAGTAGAATCCTGTGAGATTCAAAGCGCGACACTCGAGATTATAATTCAAACAAAGCCCCTTTTGTCTTTTCCCAACTATGTTAAGGTAGGCTTCCAATCTCTCGATACCAGTGTTTTACATAAAGCGACTGCCTATCAGACCTCCACAACCCAGTACTCTCCTCAGTAACTGGGCGACATGATACCCCTTGTTTAGACTGGTCAGACTTTCTGGCTTCTGAATACTCGTAACGACTTTCAAAGTTCTACCAAAAGTCTAAGTTTTAACCAGACAATGGTGCCGATTCTCTTGTCCACAAACTAACGTAAATTTAAGTTAAGTGCGTCTTTCTCTTTACATTTAATTAAGAAAAGGACAGAAGATAAAATATTAATTAAGTCCTGTCAAATTTAGACACTCCATAGACAATTTAGACGCGATTTCAAAACATGGCGTCTAAATATACGTCAATTTTCTTCCGGCGCTGTCTAATTTGACAGGATTAAACTAAAGTGTATCTTCTGTCCTTTTCTTTAAGAAATGGAAAGAGAAAGATGCATTTAACTTAAATTTAATTAATTATGTTTGTGAACAAGAGAATCGGCACCAATGAGACGTTATCGAAAATCAATTAAAGATAGAAAGTTTTAAAAGCTGTTTTATTACAACATGTATAAATAACTAGCTGTCCCCCGCGGCTTCAACTGTGTTATGTTAGGTTTTTGATTACTGTTCTTCTCCTGTGGGACGTAGCGTGATGGTATGTAACGTATGTGTTAGCTATGTAACTGTGTAGCTTCTTTAAAATCTGTTATTTAGTTCTTGCGTGAAAGTGTTAGAAACCTCCTCACAAACACACACATATGCACTTACATACAAACTTTTATTATATTACTAGGATAGTATTTTGTGGTAAAACAGGATATTTTGAAGTATGAGAGCCAAAACACGAGATATTGAGAAGATTCATGCCAGATGTTGTGTGGCAACAGCAGGACTTAATGACTTAAGCCGAAACGAACAAACTAAACTCTTCTTATAAGGCTTTTAATCTTCCATAATAGGTAAAATATCTTTAACACAAAGAGTAGCTAATTTAATAATATTTGTTGTTCTTTCGTTTCTTTATTAGCATATAAATTGTTAAGGAAAACCCGGCTTAAAGAAGGAGGTCGTATAATTAATGATTAAACGAACTTACCTAGTGAAGTTCTATCATAATTATGCGAAGGCTTCGTCCGAAGGGATTAGCAAATAACACTTGTAGTACCGCCTAGTGGATCGCCAGTCTCACACTATAGTTGAGGGTAGAAAATAAAATTAAAAAATAAATTCACGTCAACAAGACAGTTGACCGACCCGCTTGCTTCATTTAGTTTAGAGAGTAGCCGCATCTTGAATATTTCACACACAATAAAGGGTTAACAAATGGGAGGGAGGGTTGCTAATCCCTTCGGACGAAGCCTTCGCATAATTATGATAGAACTTCACTAGGTAAGTTCGTTTAATCATTAATTATACTTCAGGCTTCGTCCTCGGGATTAGCAAATAACACTTGTAGACTTTTAGAGATAGTAGTGTGAAATATTTTGTTTATTCCTCAATTTTACAAACAGATATAAGAAAATAATTATAAATCAGCTTATCTTAAGCTTCATTTGAGTTATTGTTTACAATTGTTCTGGCAAAACAATCATTTCCATTGTTATTGACATTACCTATGGTTCTATTATAGAACCAAAATGTGCTTGACGAGCCGCTCCATCCAGCGGTTTTTCTTATTCGATCTAGGCTGACGCCCAGCTGAAGAGCCGCGGATGTAGCGGCGTGCCTTGTGCTGTGCGCGGTGGACATGTTCACATCGATACCGCTATTGCGCAGGGCGTCTTTTATCCACCTACTCAAGGTTTGAGAACCGACAGCATTGTAAGGCTTTCTAAAGCTTATGAAGAGGGAGTCAATATTCTTTCGCAACGGGCTTGATTTTTCGAGTTAGGTAAGTAAAGTCAAGACAGGACATATTATTTCGGGTCGTTCCTCAAAAAACGGTAACACTAACAATGGCTGCAAACATCCTTAGCGTGTTGCTTTTAAGAGGTCAGGTATTTTGATAGTTACTTTAGAAGAGGACAATTCTATGTTTTTAAAATTAATCTTTGACAAGGTCTGTACTCTGTGCGCAGTCAAAAGAGCAATGAGAGTGATAAGTTTTTTCGAAAGGTTTTCAAGGGATAACGTTTCGTTGGGATAAAACTGGCTGAAATAATTTATTACTATTGTAGTATCCCATGTTATTTCATACTTGGGTAAAGGAGGACGTATCCGAAATATACCTTTAAAATACCTTTTGATCCTATCATCTTCTCCTAAATTATTTCCCATGAGTAGGGCAAACGCGGATCTACAAGAATTAAGCGTCCCGTATTGATATCCCTCTTCATAGAGAATGTTTAGGAAATTAATTATTTGTGGAATCGAAGCGTTATACAAATCACCATACCAGAGCCGTAAGTAAACATCATATTGTTTATAGGAGTTTTCAGAAATAGACGCCAACATCACATTAACTGCTGACGGAGATACGCTTGTTCTTACCCACGCCGTCCGCATAAGTTCCCTGCCACCGGGGTTTAATTAAGTTTGGTGTATATGTCGCGATCGCTAGAACTGGAACATAAAATTGGATTTGCATTTGCCTTAAACACAACTGGATCAGAAAATAAAAGGCTTTTTTAAAAATTGGGTAGCTGTTGGCCGATGTGGTACGACTAGTACGCCCCTAGCCTTATCTGTAATTATCTTTCTCAGTGTCTTTAAAACGACAGAGAAAGGTGGGAAAGCATAGAAATAAATATCGGCCCAGGAAATTGAAAATGCATTAACTGCCATTGCATTGGGGTCTCTGTGCCAGGAGATCTAAGCAGAGTATTTAGTGTTTATTCGACTGGCAAATAAGTCTATTTGAGGTACCCCATACGTTGAGACAATTTCCTGGTATGCCCAGTCCGCCTTGACTCGGCCATCTGCCGTGTTATTGTCTAATGAGCTAATGTAATGAGCTATGACGTACAATTTGCGACATTCACACCACTGCCATAGCTGACTAGTGATGTCAGTGAGGTGGGGGAACGAAATACCTTCCATCCTATTAATGTAAGAGACGGCTGTAGTGTTGTCGATGAGGAGTAAAATTTGACAGTTATTTAAAACTTTAGCAAATACTTTTAAACCAAGGAAGGCCGCAAGTAGTTATATATGTTGTGTCTTCTCTTGATTACTCCACAACCCGCTAGCCCTCTCTTTGCCACAGGCAGCCCCCCACCCCGTATTTGAGGCATCTGAGAAAATTGTAAGATCATGCGTATCGTGCTACAAAACGGTATATATGTATTGCATCATACCACCATCTTAGATCAGGTAGTAACACACTAGATATATTCATATTTTTTTTTAGGTTGGCAGGTTTTAAGTTTAAATGTTTTACGCGTTCAAATAGTTTAGTACATAGCAAGCTGTATTCAACAGCTGGAAAAACTGAAACTGGTAATCCGACCATTTGTTCAAATTCACGTATCTTGCATATTTTTAATTTCTGATTTGACGCGAACTATTTTTCCCGAAGGTAACGTGATCTGGAAGTTTTCAGAGTCTAAAACAAAACCTAGAAATGTACATACTCGACTAGGTATCATTAAACTTTTATCCTCATTAATTAAAAATTCGAGAGATGTAATTAATTTCTTAGATTGTACAGTATTGTACAAACATTTGTCGTATGACTCATCTAAGTAATTAATAGATATTAGGCCTGCCAAACGTAGTAACCGGACAATAGGTTTCATTATTTTAGTGAATATATATGGGGCAGTGCTTAAGCAAAATAGTAGAACGTTAAATTCGTACAGTTGTTGAACTTTAAATCTTAAATATTTTCTTGAATTATAATGAATACTTATAAAATAGTAAGCATCTTTTAAATCTATTTTTGTTATTAATTTTACTACTGTCATTTTTTTAAAATGATCAGCTGTAATAATTTTTTTTTAAGTTCTTTTTAAAATTTAGGATGATACTATATTTGCCATTTGTTTTAGACACTAGAAATATACTAGATAAAAACTGACCATCGGTAGGTTGACATTTTGACATAGCTCTATTACATAATAAATTATGAAGTTATTTAAATGGGATTTCGTAACCCTTAATGCAAAAGAAAACAATGCTTATTAACTCGGGATCATTGTCATTTTTTTTTTATATCAGCGAGTTATTAGTAGAAATTTGTCTCTGTCTAATTTCAACATTTTTGTCGCGTTTGGCATTAACGTCGGAAATAGCCGCGTTAATTTCGGCATTTAATACAGGAGCATTAACTAGTTTTCAATTACTCCGCAATAGTCCTTATGAATTTCGGGGCCGAAAATATTCGAAATAGTAGGATCTTCGCCCAGTATTTCGAGTATTGTACTGTTTAGCGTATCAGCTGACTCAGGCTCCTCAGTATTTGTCACCGGCTCCACGGCGCTAGCGGCGGCGGGTGGCGGCAGGGGGCGGGGGCACTCTTCGTCGGGTTCCGGGACGGGGTCGACGAGCGTCTCCGCACATGGCTCAGAATCAACAATACCGTCAAGTAGGTTTGGAACGTTGTTATTACGTTATTGATCTGAAAACCACCGATACCTATACTAGTCATAAAACAGACCAAAGTACTGTTCGCCAGACAAATTTATCGGGTAGTACAGCTCCAAAGAGAAGTACGCAAACCCATCTAGGTAATCATTACTGACCTACACTAGTCAAGAAACAGACCAAAGTACTGTTCGCAAGACTAATTTATCGGGTAGTACAGCTCCAAAGAGAAGTACGCAAACCCATCTAGGTAATCATTACTGACCTACACTAGTCAAGAAACAGACCAAAGTACTGTTCGCAAGACTAATTTATCGGGTAGTACAGCTCCAAAGAGAAGTACGTAAACCCATCTACGTCATCATTACTGACCTACACTAGTCAAGAAACAGACCAAAGTACTGTTCGCAAGACTAATTTATCGGGTAGTACAGCTCCAAAGAGAAGTACGCAAACCCATCTACGTCATCATTACTGACCTACACTAGTCAAGAAACAGACCAAAGTACTGTTCGCAAGACTAATTTTTCGGGTAGTACAGCTCCAAGTTATAATAATATTTAGTTGTGTAAGTACCATGTTACAAGTAAGTCACACTAATTATTGACAATTAGTTAAGAAACAGTCCTAGAATACTGTCCGCAAAGCTTTTATTGGGTACAACTCCAGAGAAGTACGCAAACCCGGCTAGGTAACTAAAACTATCACGGGTGTAAGTAATGTTTTATTATAAAATTTATGTAAAATATCACGATTGAGTCACAGTAATTTATTGACAATTAGTTAAGAAACAGTCCTAAAATACTGTTCGCATAACTATTATTCTATTTTGATATTAGTAGGTAAACTTGCAAAGATAACATTTCTTAAAATATCGTAGGAGTTTCTACGAATGGTAGTTAAACCCAATAGGTATGAAATGTAACCTATTTAGCTAATTTAGTCAACACTTTTCTTAAGATTGATTAAATGTATTGTAAAAAATTTGTATACAATATGTCCCGGAATAAACGCACACCACCAGACACCCAAATTAGAATATTATGTTATAATCATAATACATACACTGATTTTTTATTATTAAGTTTAAAACAGTGTTTTTTTTTTTTTTTTATAAATTTGTTGTACAGATTGTGGGAGAAATTTATAGTCACATTACAAATTTACGCATGCACACCGTGGCACTTGCATAAGGGTCTAGCGTAGTAGATATTTCATCCATTTTAGTTTGTTTTGACTGTACAGCGGAAGTGTGACAGCAATTTACGTAGTTTTAATTATTTTTGGGATAAAATATTACCCATATTAAAAATTACAAAAATCGATTCAGTAAACGATTCTGAACAAACTATTTTCTCAAAGTGCATTAATTCAGTTACACACTGTATAAGTAAGTATCTACAAGTTACTTCTTAGTAAACGTAAAACCGTGACAAAAAGGTTTTGATACACTTGATATGTATGTAAAAGTAAATAAGGCAAGTAAAATCGTTGCCTAAAGGACATGCATTATGGCGACTTATTTATCGCCAGCTCGTTATTAAACGGGCTTTGTACGGCAGCAATAAAACTAACAAACAATAAATACACAATGACTGACCTGGAGACTCCGAGCGGGAACGAGTATCAAGCGAGTTGGAACGACTCAGCGTACTTACGGCATCTTCGCAACACTTTCTTTTCTAATTTCTTGAACTACCGCAGCAGATGATCGTAATCTTCCTCGTTTCCGTTTAGGCATGTTGGATAAGCACTTGGAATAAACAATTAGCACTTTTGGGACGCGAGCGTGTGATCGTGGCGAGCACTAAAAAGCGAATGAAGCAAGCGGGTCGGTCAACTGTCTTGTTGACGTGAATTTATTTTTTAATTTTATTTTCTACCCTCAACTATAGTGTGAGACTGGCGATCCACTAGGCGGTACTACAAGTGTTATTTGCTAATCCCGAGGACGAAGCCTGAAGTATAATTAGGGCTTCGCTGATTAATCTATTGAATGGCTGGTCTGTCGTGATAGGCAGTTACGGTAAATAAATATAAATAAATAAATAAATATGCTGGGACAACTCACACACGGTCATCTGATCCCAAGTTAAGCTCTGCTAAGAGCTTGTGTTATGGTAACCAGACAATTGACATACTTATATAATTTATAAATACATACATATTATAGATAAATTACACCCAGACACAGAACAAATAATCATGCTTATCACACAAAGTTTGTTCTGGGTGGGAATCGAACCCACGACCTTAGCAGTCAGGGCTACTAACCACTAAACTAACAGACCCGTCAACAAAAAAAATGTGTAAATGTGGCGCCACATTTGCAACGCGATACATTTTTGCCCCACTGTGTGCGGGCCCGCATACTGAGGACGCATTTGTTGCGAGCGTATACAATACACTTGTAAGAAACAATTGCGGCGCAACAATATGGTATTTTACTCGATCATCATTAACGTAATTTTTATGAGCCGTCAAAAAGCGATTCTCCGATAGATTTTATTATTATTATTTATTTTTATTCCACCAAAGCAAGTATCTAGCTAATAAGCTAAGCCCCACAAAACCGTTGCAATGGTTTGACTGTGGGGTCGATGACATAATATTTTTTAGTTAATGTAACTTACGTATACTAAACTCTTTGTATGGCGTCACCTGACGTCACTAAGTAAAGAACTCATTTGACTAACTATTTATTGATTTTAAAGAAACTAAAGATACAATTTGCAGTAAATTAAAATTGAGTTACTATGTTAGTTAACAGGTAGTGATGAAAGCCGATTATGAATTTTTAAAAATTTAATATTCCTGGCCGGTCATATGAAAAAGACACAGCAGCAACTTAGATTTTCTAAAAAAGCCTAAAATATTGAATGAGCTTACAAGCATATTTTGAGACAAAGTAATTATTCCCAAAAAGAAAAATCCAGGCGTACGGCAGGATACCACCCTTTCTTGGTCCTCGAATCCGCACGCAGCGTTTTTCGAAATCCTTTATTATGCGCACCTCAAAGGAATGGAATTCTCTGCCGGCGTCTGTGTTTCCAAAAGCATATAACCCGGATGTATTCAAGAGAAGAGTGCATAGGCATCTTTTGGGTGAGCTCGCTCCATCCGAGGGCATAGACGGGTCTATGCCCTCGGACTAGTCTGGGACCAAGAGCAAGCCCATAAGTTATAAAAAAAAAACACAACAACAGTCACCAAATCAAATAAGTTCCTTATAACTCGGAGAACCCAAATCTCATCCCAAACGGTTTGAAGCATTTTTGTCGAAAAAATCGTTGGACCGTTTTTTCTACAGCGAAATTTACGCGCTCTGATTTCAATATAGCGGGATGGACCATTTTTACCCAAATAATGGACGGCTATAAAATGTGACTACCGTACAAAAAGTATCATAGACGCACGATTAATTTTGGTAAGCAAGAAATTGCTTGGTTTTTTTTTTAAATCGACAGTTTAAGTAAAATATTGCCACAGTGATTTTAAAAGGTTATAAAGATAACAGTTTTAGGTGATAAACATTTTAATATGCGATAAATATGCTGTAAGATTGCAGGTTTATTATAGCAAGTCAAGTTACTACAATCTGTTAAATATCTTTAATAGATTTTCAACTCTATAAGTTGCTGAAGATTAGGTTCAAGATTGAATGGAATATTTCGTAATTTTGAGACAGCTTTTGACTTAAATACAGTGTTAAATTTAAGAGTAATAAATTGTCAATATACCTATTGTTTTTATTATTTGATATTTCTAATATTTTTGCGCCCCACACCTTACAATTTGAAATTTTGAGGGCATATAGAAGAATTTGGCGAATCAATTTTTATACTTTAAACTTTCGCGTTGCATATTTATACTTCACTGATTTGGTGGTTTTTATACAGAGAAGAATGTTAGCTTTGTTTCAAGATTTTTTAGAAAAAAAAGGAAGAATTCAGTTTTTGTTTCGTTTAATTAACATATATGCATGTATTTTTCCTGATTTTTATTGATCTTACTTAAGAAAAACTTCAAAACGTTTACTCCTATTGACAATACAATTTAGGACGTCACTGTAAAACTGTATAATTCTAATACTAAGTTGTCAAAATCTCAATAGCTTTCAACAGCTTTTACAAAAGGCAAGAAGTTACTCACCCACTTCTATAAAAAAACAAAGATGTTTTTCTTTCGGACCCGGATCGAAAAAACTTCTAACGGAATGCCGAATATCCGCAAATTTTGTTAGGAAATGTAAAAATTAAAACTTCGGCCGCCGCCTCGCCGACTGTTGTAAATGATTCATAAAAGAATTTTGTTGAATTAAAAACTTTTAGAAGTTCGCTATCTCGTTACAATTGTTATAATTTAACCGACGGGTCAAGGATTTTTGTGGGAGAAATAGAATTTTCTTTTTTGGCCACATTCTTGTGAAGAACCTTTTTGTTAAAGATTTTTGGGTGTCGGGCGGTTTCGTCAAATAATAATAAAGGTACAGTCCGCGTTGAGAGAAATGATAGTGTCAACAAAAGTGTTTGGTTATTTTGTACTTTTTTTTTTGTGAATGGGAAATCATCAAATGACTGCTCCCGTCCTGGGTGCGGCGGGAGGGCGTGTCAGACTTTTACTGATTAAAACCCACTTATGTTCCTTCGGTTGCCCTTTATGTTCCAGGGTCATGGTAACTATTATAAACATTCCGCAACCCCGGCAGGCGTTGGCCCTTTTGGGCCCCTTCCTGAGTTGTTTTGTATTTGGAACAATTTTTATCACAAAAAGGCCAGCAAATGACGTTCTTTGAGTCGCAATCTGAAAACCATTGAACCACACTATTTACAGGTATTGGCCTTGTCTAGAAGTATATAAGCCTGTCAAAATATTGACGCTATAAGCTCGTTTCATAACTGTAAGTTCCACAGGAGAGGAAAGAGCAATAAACTCCATGAGCCTTTTTCAAAATCAGTTGTGTATTAATAATACAGCCTTTTATTCAGACCACTTAGTACATGGATTTTTTGAACCAATGTAAAGAACTAACACTAAAATCTTTTAAACTAATATTTGTTTCTTGGTTATCTTTCCTAGATCTGTATGATCTGAGATGACCTGATCTAGAAAGGCCTCCTCCAACCTTTTCCATTCCTTTCTTTCTTGAGCCACTCTGTTCCACGTGACTCCTGCCACTTGTCTAATATCATCGTTCAACCTTTTCTGTGGTCGGCCTCTCTTTCTTCTGCCTTCCCTTGGGTACCACCATGTCACCCTTTTGCTCCATTTGTCGTGACCTCTTACCAAGTGACCAGCACATCGCCATTTGAGTCTCTTTATTTTGTTTATTACATCGGTAGTTTTAGTTTTATTTGAATAGAATTGTGTATTACAATCATAATATATTATTACGGGGTTTCGCCCGCAGCTTCGCTCAACACTCTATTAAGGAATCTACTCGACTTTAATATTTTGTCGGTGTCTTAGTTTCTGAGATTTTGCGATTGACCTTTCAACGACCAAGCGACAGCCGTCTGTCAGGCTGAAATTGTCTATTGTGTCTCGAATCACGTGTGTTAGAAGGATTAATCAGTGAGTGGTATTTCGTTTAATTATTATATATACAAAGATTCTTCCGATCTTGTCAGCGAAAAACCACGTTGAAAACTGGTCAATGTGTGAGTCCCAGCCCAGCAGGCAAAAGTTTGTCGAATTAAATTGAACGTTTGACAGCTTTTCCATATAAAAACTGTCTAAGTAAAATGTTATTTATCGGAAATAATAGGCTGCTCTTCTTCTTTTGCTGCTGTTATTGAGAACAGGCGTTTGCGTCTTCTGAGAGTGACAGGAAGACATACAAGCCGAGAAATACAAACTTAGCTTACTAAATGTTTCAGTAAGGTCGCAGTTAAACTATGATAGTAAGATAGAGATGGATAACAGCTAACCCAAAGTAAAAGAAAGAGAAAAAAAAGTGAGCTGTCACGGGACGCCTGGCAGATGTGAAACATCGACATGAAATCATTGCCACACAGTACACAAGACTGTGACTGTATATATAAACCATCATATAGCGTGGCGACGCGTCGCCAGAAATGTTGTTTTACGTGCGGCTATAGATGTTTCACATCAAAAAAGTATAAATATATGTATATTTGGCACATATATATACACAAATAGCAGAAAACTAATGTAGACAGTAAAGTTTAAACAATAATCATCTCCCTAGCCTTTTCCCAATCGTGTTGGGGTCGGCTGCCAGCCTAACCGGATTCAGCTGGTGTTTTACGTGGAGCGACTGCCTATCTGACCTCCACAACCCAGTAACTGGGCGACACGATACCTCTTGGTTTGCAAAGTTTAAACAATAATAAAAACAAAATTATAAAGAAAACAAAACTTAAGCAAAACTGCATGTCTTGCGGCTGCGCCAAAATGGTACATTAATTTCAGCAAAAATGCCAGACAGCTATGTTGTCGCTGAATTTCACTAAACTTTAATCGAGTGTACGGTTGAAAAATGGTTTAATTACACAGTTATAATTTGTATGTTAGCGTTAGGTATAAAATAAATAATGACATATATTATAGTGTAGTTGTTTTATTATTTGTAGTAAATCATAATTTAATAGATATTCAGTGAACACAATACAAAGAAAATAAGCAAATTGGTTGGTACGCGTTAAGTACCTTACTACCTACACTTTTGCATTCACAATATTAACTGGTGTTTTTAAAAGGCGCCATTTTAGTTTCCTTCATTTATAAAACTAACAAACTCCTAATATAAAAGCTTAAAACTTTCAAATCTTAGCTTAAATACACAACTCAACGTTCAGTTTTTAATAGTACGTCCAGTCTATGAATAAATCAGTTACCAGCGTCCTTGGAGCCGTGTGTAAAAGGATTATATCATAAACTTACTCAAAGACTATTAGGCTAGCTGTCCTGCAGTTAGTACCAGGTGGTTGGTCCCACTGGAGTAATAGCGAAGTATTTATTTGCTAGTTCCGCGATGAGAGAGATGGTAAAGGTTCTGCAAATGCGTTAGTTTTGATATCGGGACGGCGACCAGTCGGTATTGAAAGCGGAAATTGAAAATTCATTTAGAGTTGATTTTTTTAACCTACTTAAAAAAGAGATTTTTAATTTGAGCTGTACGTATGACTATATGTATGTATGTATATTTGCTCGCGATTTTATGCGCGTTACGATGAACAGATTTTGATGCGGATTCCAGAACAGTATTTGATATATTTAGGAGCAGGTAAAAGTATTTTAACCGACTTCAAAAAAGTAAGTCCTCAGGAAAAAAGCACTAAAAACAAAAAAACATAAAAGTTCCTTTTTATTCGAAAAAGAACCGCCTTAAAATCTATAATGCTTGTATTTCGGAAGTCGGGTGCAATGTAAAACAACAAAAAGAACGGAAGCCACGAAGCTGCCAACATTGCAATTCAAGTAATTTTTCTTTTTTTAGTTTTAAAGACGGTCCCTTTTTCATCATCTCTCTAGCCTTTTCCCAACTGTATTGGGGTCGCCTTCCAGCCAAACCGAATTCAGCTGGATACCGGTGTTTTACGTAGAGCGACTGCCTATCAGACCCCCCCAACCACAACAAGGCGACACGATACCTCTTGTTTAGACTGGTCAGAGTTTCTGGCTAACCAGTAACAACTGTTAAAGTTCTACGAATGACAACCGAGACAAATGACTTTACGTGCTTTCCGAGGCACGGGATGTCAGTGAAAGACGGTCCCTTTTTGAAATCTACGAGTACATAATTTACCAAATGAAAAAAAAAACAAATAAATAGATGCGATATCTAACTAAATTGATTCGATACCTACAGTTGTCATAAGTCTGAAATCACCAATCTGCCTTGAACATGCGTGAAAATCAATCTTCGTCCCCCATCTATTATGAGACTCGCCTTTGCCACACTACTATTTTATTTAACAATATAAATCTTATTACATAATAAATAAAGTAGTAATTCAAACAGACGGCAACGAAGTGGAATACAGTTTATTGCAACATGTGGTCACAAGCGATGTCAATGTGTTCTGTTTGTGACAGGGCGGATGCCTTTACACCGCAACAGAGCGGTGACGGTACTGGCCTTTTTTGTTTACTATTTCTCTGCTCTATACTTTATTTTATGTTTTAAAGACATATCTAAACTGGCAGAGTAAGTGAGTAAGTGGGTCCTAAATAAACGTCCGTCGACAGACGATGGCGGCGAAAATGGCGAGGCAGGATTGGCCTATACTAGCCTAGAATAGAGACGAGTGGAAAAAAGAAAGACAGGTCTTTCTTCTTGCTCTGCAGTGGGACAGCACAAGCTTAGAATAGTATATCTAAACTAGTTTTTGCTAGCTTAAAATATTCATAAATTATTCCTTAGCGGTTGCATACTCTTTACAAAGAACATTGGTATTCAAGTAAATCTGGTTATACTGTAATCAGTCTTTAACATAGCTGGGAAAAGCTGGTTAAAATGATTCAATTCTTAGCTCAGCTGTAATTCTAACTCTTTATGATACAAATAAGAAAAAAATGAAAGACCTAGACCCTCCCTTCATCTAGAATCTTTCATTACTTCGCCGTGCCGTCATTCTGTCTATTAATTCTACCTCCGTTTCGTATTATTTCTGTCGAATCATCGTACCTTATACGAAAGATCTGTAGGGTTGCCACATATGGTCTACCTTTCCCGGATATATTTGGAGGCAAGATTTTTTTTTTTTGGTTAGTGGGAAATCATCCAATGACTGCTCCCATCCTAGGTGCGGCGGGAGGGCGTGTCAGACTCTTACTGACTAAAAGCCACTCATGTTCCTTCGATTGCCCTTTATGTTCCAGGGTCACGGTAACTATTATAAACATTCCGCAACCTCGGCAGGCGTTGGCCCTGTTGGGCCCCTTCCTGTGCTGACTCCTTCTCTTTGAGGCGCGCGTGGAACACTAACGCGCCGTCGACGCGGTCCTGGTCCTAGCCGGGCGGCGAGCTACCCATCGCTCGCCATCCGCAGAACCGTTTGGAGGCTCGATCGATTTTGCAGTTCAAATTTTCATTTCAACTTTTTAGATAATGATTATTTATTTATTGATCAGACAGGTACATTTTATGTTTATAACTTACATAATGTCCAACAAAACTAAACACATAGTTTGTCTGTTGGATCAAACTTATTATTCTTCGAACAAAATAATACTCATTAAAAACAATGTCAAGTTATTTCTCTAAATTAAGAGTTTCTCCTGCATTGTCCAAACCGAGCCGATTTAAATATGTTGCAAATAACTAAACTTGAAATGAATATAATACTTGTAGGTCATACAAATATTTGTAGCTTGCGGAAATCTAAAATACATAGTTTGTTTTTTTTGATTTTATAATACAAACAATAACAAAAACATGTGATAATTTCAGAATTTACGTTGCCATATAAAATTAGAAAAGATTTGTTAAATGTTGTTGTTAAAAGTAAGTATAACTTAAAATTGCAATTTAATAAAATTTAATACATATTCCGGGTTTCTTCGATTTAATAAAAAGTCCAGAATATTCTGGACATTTTAAATGTCAAGAACAAGACAAAAATTCCGAGACCTTTTTCCGATTTTCCGGACAACCCTAAAGTTATATGAGAAATAACTCACGGCTAGTGTCGTTGAACTCGTGCAGGCGTGACGCGTTCATATTCTCAGTCGCTCGCCCTCCTGGAACAAAAGACAACACGTTTAATACATGTCCCTGTGTGGCCTTTTACACCGAGAGCTAGAAGTAACGAGAACTACGCCACGGGGGACTCTCCGGGCGTCAGCGGCCACGTGATGGCTTCTGGCCACGCTACCGTAGGTACCGTAGGGGACTTGCCTATGCCTACAGGCAAGTGAGTAATGGGCTAGCTCACTGTCTATCCGTCTTTTGACCACGACGGGCTGCGTCGACGGCGCGTTAGTGTTCTACGCGCGCCTCAAAGAGATGTCAGCAAAATTGCAGGAGCCCGCAAAGGCCAATGTTTGTTGAATGCGAGTTGGTCGAAAGAGATACCATGCCTCCGTACACAAAAGGCACATGCACATTTTAAAAAGTGGACATCTCGCCCCGGGGCGAGATCTTTCGTGGGCGGGATGTCCCATAACCCGAAGGAACAAGGGTGGGTTTTAGTCAGTAGAAGTCTGACACTCCCTTCAGCATTTTTACTATGCCTTGTATCAGAGTAGAAGTATTACAATTTACTTATATTACAATTTAAGCTCTATCAAGTTCAAACTAAAGATCTTGAAACAAAAAAATTCAAGCCATCAATTTAAATAGAAATATTAAAGTAAAAATCTGAAAGGTAAGGATTATCGACGTACACTTTCCATTATAGGTCAACAAAACAACTTAAACCTTTGAACACACGTGATTCGAGACACAATATAAAGATAATAGAAGCGCGACAGCCGGCTGTCGCTTGGTCGTCGAAAGGTTAAAAGGTAGTTCAACGATATTATGTGTAAAATGTTGCAAGCTCACACCAAACAATAATTAAATAATCAAAAAATTAATACTAATTGCAATCATGGAAATTGGTGGCAATTACATGAAACAGAACAAAGCCACCGAACTTCCAAAATTGCATTTAAGTTTTTAATTACTTAATTATTATTTTTCATTTCTTCTTTTATTTAAATAATTTACCATATATCACTCCCATAATTGAGACAAATTCATACAAACAGAAAAACATTATAATGTTTAACGATTAAAAATCGTACATTATTAACAAAAAATAGTTTTGCTCTCAATTTTCAGCTAGAATGACGTAGGTCTAGCAGCTCAAGGCTCTAAGAGTATACTAGTTTCTTCAAAGTTATATTGGCTTGAATTGTTTAGTATTACAACTACAAAGGAAAACACTATGACAATATTTCCAAGTTTAATTAAGCCAGTGATGTCTTGAAGTTTTTTGTTATGTAGAAAGAGAAGACTAATTTTACTATTTAAGGTGAATGTTATGTAATTTGCAGCTCAGTATCTGGATGTGTGTTGATATAGAATGATTTGCGACTGTAATAGGTCATTAGTTACAGAATTATAATTATTTAAATCATAAAAACAGCCCTCAAAGTGCATCTAACTCGATTGATTGTCTATTTCAAAAAAAAGCCATTCAATCGAGTTATATGCACTTTAAGGGGTGTTTTGATGATTTCAAAATCAATTTTAAGAAAATCTACTTCATAAACTGGTTAATGGGGGTGAGTAGTACAATTTTATTATGATTACTATAGGTCGGTTAAATTAATTCTGTTCTTTTTTTATAGATTATCCATAGGAAAAACAGTCAGGTGTAATAATTCCTTAAAAAGTGGCTTTTCCATGTACCTGGTAAATAAGTAACAGGAATATAATATATATAATGTCTATACATAACAAAACAAAAATAACAAAACCGGAACGTTTAAACTTTGCATTAAAAATTCTCACAAATAATACTTGATACATGTTTTACAACCGATGTCGAAGCCAAAAATATAGTGTTTAGAATTTTCGTCTGTTAGTTTGTATGTACTTTTTTCCGGGATCAATTTAAAAAGTCCTGCATAGATTCCTATCTATACTATCACGTGAAGACCTACGTAAGATCAACAAAACAGAGATGAGGGCAGAGCATTTTCTTGCTTTATTCCGTTAACGCGAATGACGTCGAGGACAGCGGCTAGTAAACAAAATTAAAAAATATTTTAATCTTTTCAAAGTCTTCCTTAAACAGTGAAAGCAATAGATAAAACAAGGTTGTCTTCAGCAGAAAATTATTTATGTGCAAATGTCGTCAGCATAAAGAGGCACTTTATTAAATTAAGATCTCCTGTGAATAGCACTGTCGTCCAACGGAGAGTAATCATAAAATATGGTTGTTTGTTTTTGGTTTAAATTCTCGTGAAATGCGGCAACGACTAAAGTCAACGAGACTATTTTGATAAAACCTTCTTCGGTAAATTCAGGTGTATTATCTAGTGGTAGGATAAAGTTGGAATTACTCGGTAAAGGTCCAGAGTTTTTTTTTATCTGTGTACTCATCTGTGACTTGGTAAGTTGTCATTTGTAAAGCATTAATAGTCATTACGGGTAGTCAGAAGCCAAAAAGGTAGTCAGTCAGTCTCTATACCCCTTGGTTAGACTGGTCAGGCTTTCTGGCTTCAAGCTATTCGTAACGACTGTCAAAGTTCTACGAAAGAAAATTGGGATCAACGGCTTTACGTGCTATCCGAGGCACGCAAGATAAACTTCAGAAAGTAAATATGGCTCTAGGCCATCACGAAATGATATCTAATAGGCAGTAGATCCATGTAAAACACTGGTTTTTAGTAATCCTGTTAGACTGGAAACCGACTCAAAGTGGGAAAAAGCCTACAGAAATGATGATACGCAAACTAAGCAAATATTACTGTTATGTTATTAAAAGCGTTACAGTAAATGTGAGACAGATGTAAGTAATTTCATCTCTTATACAATTTAAACAGAGTCACCGCACCAAAAAAAGCATTTATACAATAAATTATTCATTAATTTCCACGTACACAGGTGCGATAAATACGTTGTCGGTAAACAAAACGCAAAAACAGTTATCCACGGAAAATAATAACGTTTTAAATGGTTTGTTGACTCTTGATGTTGTTACGGAGCCACTTTGGAGCGCCGACATTTTGTAAACGAATGAAAACCGTTTTTAGGTGTAAATAGTTTAAATAAATTGTATTCGGTATTGTTGGGGCGTTTCCAGTTTTGTATAAAGTGGTGCTCGAGGTGTACAAGTGTTGCTGTTTGTATTAAAAATTTGAATTGTTTTTTTTTTGTGTCTCAATGAGAATGGTTGTGAAGTTTATTTATTTATTTAAGGATCTCCAACGAAGGTAATACACAAAACATGGCCAAAAAATGCATACATTTAAATGTAGGTGTACTCCTTCACTTATAGGAGACCACAGCATTCACAGTATAAATTAGATAATTATACTATAATTATAATTATACTAAAATAAAATAATGTTGACAAAATAATGTTTACAATTTGAATAAAAGAAAAATAATGACATAATGAATACAGTTAGATACAATAAGTTCTGATTATTGTTTTACTTCTTTAACACTTTTTATTGTAATAAGAATCGAGTTATTGTTTATGTTACTTAGTATATTCTTATTTATATTTTACTAGCTTTTGCCCGCGATTTCGTCCGCGTAGATTAATAGTTCCCGTTCCCGGAGGTGTTTCGGGGTGAAAACTATCCTATGTCCTTTCTCGGGTCCCAGACAATATCTGTACCAAATTTCATTTAAATCGGTTCAGTGGTTCAGGCCTGAAGAAGAGATAGACAGACAGACAGTCAGAAAGGCAGACAGACAGAGTTACTTTCGCATTTATAATATTATTAAGTATTAAGTACGGATTTGAATTATTATTTTTACATTTTTTTTTGGCGAGTGGGAAATCATTAAATGACTTCTCCCGTCCTGGGCGGGGCGGGAGGGCGTGTCAGACTTTTACTGACTAGATCCCACTCATGATCCTTCGGTTGCCTTTTATGTTTCGGGGTCAACATTCCGCAACCCCGGATTATTTTCACTTAAAGTTTCAATAAACCCATGTAGAGTGAGTTCGAGTAGTAGCCCTTGCCTTGCAGTGGAACTGTAATAAGCAGGAGTTATTAATATTAATGAACTATTCATTCATTAACTGAAATTGACGAACAAATCTTAACATTAAAAAAACATAGACACACAATAACATTACAAATTAAGACTGGCGAGCCGCCGCAGCTTCACGCAGGTGCTATAATAAATAATACGAGCCTTTTACTGTCCCACTGCAGGGCAAAGGCCTCTTCTCATACAGAGAAGGCACGTGCATTGATTACCACGCTTGCTCAAGGCGGATTGGCGATTTCGGACTTATTAACTACAAGTCCAGGTTTCCTCACGATGTTTTCCTTCACCGATGTTACACGGGTGTTATGAATTTTGAATATCTCGGCTTTTCTTAATGTTTTCTCTTAAAACCTTCTATCTGGTGGTACCGCATTAAAATCCATTTTGTAGTTCAAAATATCTGAGCTTACATACAGTTAGGAATCTTAATTTTATTCCATGTAAAGCTAACATAACACGTACTTTAGCACAGAATTATTAATTTCCTCTAGTGCTTAATACTAATAAAGCGAAGATAGGTTTAATATATAATTCATTAAAAACATAATTTACAAGGATTTTCCCTCAAATTTAGATGATTTTAATACGAAATATCGTTGTAAAACTCGTGTAGCAACCTTGGTATTATGAAATAGGAAATATTCTCTGCACGTGTTAGCAAATAAAAACGAAAGTGCTTGTCAAAAATAGTACATAATTGCAGCGGTTGAGAAAATAGGCATTTATGTGCCTATATATATTTTTTGACTGGATTACGTGATTGTTTGTTTCTGTGTCTGGCGGTCCTTTATTTGTCAAAGATGTAATTTATAATATTAGTATGGATGAACATTAGTTGTCTTGTTATCATAATTATAGTCCCCGCTTAGCTAGTGTATGAGTTGTTGCAAGATATTTATTTATTTCATTATAAAGAGAATCTGTGACCATAAATGCTTAGATGCGGTCAAGGCATGTATAATGTGTAAAACGATCCCACTTTTCTTGATTTTTCCCTATATAAGATGGCACTTTTTTTTTAAAGCACCTACGAAATACTATATGGTGTTGAATTACCTAAACACTTTTTTCATTACAGAACCTTAACATATTGCTTAATCCTTCAAACACACGTGATTTGTGACACAATAGAAAGACAATAGTAGCCTGACAGCCGGCTGTCTGTTGGTCGTTGAAAAGTTCTAAGAAAGTATAGTTTATTTAAAGTTTTACGCAACCGAAATCGCGGATTAAAATAAATTATAATAGCCAAATATTTATCTAAAATTGGATCCATTTCATAATACCAGTTGAAATTTAAATAACATTCAAACCGATTGAATTTTAATCAAAAACAGATTTTGGGTAGAATGTAAATATTTCAGTTATAAAACAATTTAGTAAATTGATTGATACAGTACGAAGTTGGAGGATTATATACAAACAAATTGTAATTAATAATTTATTCCTGTGCTGATCCCAATCGCTCAAAACAATGCTATCTGGATAAAAGGTTTTTGATACAACCTATTCATGAAATGTTACTGATTGATGGTTAGTCATTAATATTTACTGGGAAATCTATATACAAGGTGTAATTTTAGAATCCAGAAAACATTTTAGGAGGCAGTCATGTTAGTGATCTCGGCCCGAATCCGTACTAATATTATAAATGCGAAAGTGACTGTCTGTCTGTCTCTTTTTCACGCCTAAACCACTGATCGGATTTAAATGAAATTTGGTACAGATATAGTCTGGGACCCGAGAAAGGACATAAGAAAGTTTTCATCCTGAAAATTCCCCGAAAACGGGAACAAAAATTCCACGCGGATGAAGTCGCGGGCAAAAGCTAGTCAATAATAAAATGGGTAAGTGTTTTTTTTTATTTTAAACTTTATATCGGTACTAGCTTTTGCTCGCGACTTCGTCCGCGTGAAATAGTTCCCGTTCCCGGGGGATTTTCGGGATGAAAACTATCCTATGTCCTTTCTCGAGTCCCAGACTATATCTGTACTAAATTTCATTCAAATCGGTTTAGTAGTTTAGGCGTTAAGGAGAGACAGACAGACAGACAGAAAGACAGACAGACAGACAGAGTTACTTTCGCATTTATAATATTAGTACTGATTGTGAAAACATTGTTCTTAAAATAATTACAAGTTTTATTAATTGTTGACCAGGTATTTAATTATAACAACCTCCAGTTTAAATAATGCATTTTGTTTATGAAATGGTAAACTGATTGACTGATTGACTGACTGTTTTATCAACACACAGCCTAAACCGCCGTCTTAGAGTCATGAAACTTGGAGGGTGTGTTCTTTGTGAAGAGTAAGTAGCCACTATGAAAGAACTTTTGGAATACGTCTCCCATAGGGGTGAAATAGTTAATAGATGTGCGACATACTCCCGAGCATAGCTGCGGATAAAACACAGAACATCTATACCTTGACGGGAAGAACGACAACTTCATACAAATTTATTGCCTACACGAGAGCTCACTAGCGCTCCAGTTTTTGCCCTGAGAAACTCGCGAGGCGCGGGAATTTTGACTGGATAGGTACCTAGGTAGGTACTATAAGTAATTTCTTAGTTTTGTATGTATCCCTTGTAATGCATAGTCTTTATTTTGATTATGCATTACCTAAATGCTGGGATTATGATACATATTCGTATGAGAAAAACTTCAAAAATAAAAACTGGCTGTAGTGGAAATAAAATAAATAAAACAAAGTTTCTATACGTGCTTCAATATATTTATTTACTTTTTCATAGCTTTTTTCGAGACTTCTTCAACAAATTCCTACAAAATATAACACTAAAGCGTCAATATCGCACAAATAAAGTGAGTTTCTGTTTCGTAAACACTGAAAGCGTCCATATCACACAAATAAAATTAGTCTATCTTGTGAACACAGAAAGCATCAATTTCGCACTGTAAAGTCAAGATCACGTAGTGATTAACGCAATTATTTACAGATAACATTGTAGAACTGGCACAAAATATGATAATAAAAAAAAACAACCACAACAAAACATGTAAAAGATAATCAACAATCCGCCATACTAAAAAAAAATGTGTTGCCATTTAATTAAAAAAAAACTCCATAACAAATAATTAAAGGTTCTTAGTTTTATATTTTACTTAGCATTTTAATACAATTGAAACACTAAATATGGATTATAAGTGGCTAAAACCATTATTTTATAAAATATTAATGAACCTTGAAATGAACACAACTAATTATGCCTAATTTGCAACTACCAAAATAATGGCTATCTATTCATTTAGGCATATGGCATCACTGTGATATTGTCATCTCTTTTTTTTTATAGAGCGCTATCTCGTTTTCGCAACTTGTGCCCAGTGTAGGCATTGGTCACTAAGGAAGCTGACCCCCCCTGGGATAAAATAAGCTAGTTTATTATTAATATAGTTAAATGCAAGAATGATGCATTTATAAGGCCTAGCCCGATTTTTGTTTCAACGATGTCAGTGATGTCCAAGATAGACTAAAATATACATATTAATACGTCATTTTGTTAATAAAAGCACAACATAAAAACAAAAAAAAAACTGAACATTATAAGTACAGTAGTTTTTATATATTTTTTTATATTCAAAAATAAAATTCTAATAAAAAAATTATAAAAAGGCATTTGGCTGTAGTAGAAAGACTTACAACGCCAAGATCCAACAATGCAGGCTAATATTTTAAGACAAAAATTTCCCCCTTCAGGGCTGAAAAGTGTAAAAGAATGGTTGATAGATCTACGACCTAATTGGCCCAGTGCCTAAGCACTTGGCTGTCTATGGGTCAGGCCTCCTTTTGAGGAAATATGGTTCATGTCTCGCAAATCACAGACAATTTACGATTACGAATCTCAATTTTTTCTCTTTAGGATTCCTCTTTTGTTTATTGGGACATAAAAAGTCATAAGTCTTCCATTCGATGAGCGTGATGGTCTAGTAGTCAGCGACTACTAAGCCGGAGGTCGTGGGTTCGATTCCCACCCAGATTAAACTTTGTGTAATGAGCATGTTTGTTAGTTCCTGACTTGAAGAATTATTTGTCCGGTTAGATAATGTCAGGAACTACTCGGTTGGTTCGAATACAATTTATTTTTGTGTTGGATAGCCCATTTTTCGAAGATGGTTTGTAACATCACAACCATCAAAACCCTGGGCAAAACCGCGGGGGCCAGCTAGTACCGACCAGATTTTAAACCAATTAATTTAATCAACAGACAATTTAACTTCCTTAACAACCAAAGGTTTTTAATTAACCAATCACGATTAAATCATCCCAGTCTACTAAAGGAACAGTAAAAAAACTTTTAAATAAAACTATACTGGACAAAGGAGAGAAAACTAGACGCCAAGAAAGGGGATATAACTTGCAGGAAAACTACTTAAGTTACTTTATTAAGTACTAAACTGACACCAAGCTATCTTATCCCAGTAAAAACTTAATGTCTATAAAACCTAGGAAAGGTGGCTAATACACTGAGAATCCTCTATCATCGGGTTTCATCCGTTTTTTTATTTATTTGACAAGCCTGTTTGTCTGGTGGTTAGTGACCCTAACTGCTGTTCTGTGTCTGGGTGTAAGGTCGAAGCGCATCGAAGCGTCATTCCAAAACTGAACAAAACAAATTCAACCTTAACTCCACAGCGTAACGCACATATTACGTCTGAGATTTTAAAAAGTCGCGCGCATTCGCGCGTCTGCGCATGAACAACGCTCGCGTATACATGCGCCCACTAGCGAACCTACGCGTCATCGATGCCCATTACTACACGTAAAGGAGCGTATTCTGGCGAATACGCGCGCATTCGTGCGACTTCGCTTAAGTTGTAAAAAATTTTACGCTTCGATGCGCTTCGATTCTGCGCTAGTATAAATTGACCCTAATTTGTCTATATTACGTATGTATTACCCGCTGGATGCGGGTGGCGCAGGACCGATGCATGTGGAAATCTTTGGGGGAGGCCTTTGTCCAGCTGTGGACGTCTATAGGCTGATAATGATGATGATGATGATGACGTATGTATTTATAAAGTATATAAGTATGTATATCAGTTATCTGGTTACCATAACACAAGCTCTGCTTAGCTTGGGAACAGATTGACTTGTGATTGATTGATTGTGTGTGACTTGTCCCAAGATTCTTGCGTATTTTCAAATATATTTATTTTTCTCTATTTTACCCTCAAGGGGTCATATTGATGACGTTGTGATAAAGTTCTTAAAGGTTGTGGGTTCGAATCCAGGCAAGTACCACTGTGACTTTTTTAATTCATAATAATATGTACTTTCTAAAGTTTACATTTGAAATCACTGACACTCCGTGTCTCGGTAAACACTTGGTTGTGGTGGTAGAACTTTGACAGTTGTTACGTGTAGGCAGAAGTCAGATAGTCTAACTAATCTAACCAAGGAGCATCGTGTCGCGCAGTAACTGGGCTGTGGAGGTCAGTAGCCCAATTCACGTAATCAAAACCGTAGCGGTCTTCATCTTCATCATGGGCCTCCCTCTGGGAGGTTTGGTTTCCGCACTTAGTCTTCTTATACAGGACCATTGTACGTGAGCCACGGCGGCCGCTACTCCAGCCAGCCCACCTCCTTCCAGAAGCAGATCACCTTCCGTAGACTTCTCAGGGCATCCGGGAGTGAACTTGGGGAACCAAGAATCTCTTTCCGGACTTCGGTCACGACTGTACATTCAAGAAGTACATGCGCGACCGTCTTCTCGGCATCCATACACGCTCTGCAAAGAGGGCTATCTGTGATACCTAGGTTGTGGAAATGTTTGTTGACCGTAGCGATATCGTAGCGACTAAGTCGTAAGACCATTTTCGTATTCACATCCGTCAATCGAGTTACAACGACACCGATTTTAAAGTCGCTTGATCGAAGTGTCGTTGATGCGTATTCAGCTAATTAAATCGTCATTCAATCGTTGACGGATGTGAATACGAAAATGGTCTTAACGAGTCGCTACGATATTGCTACGGTTTTGATTATGTGCATTGGGCTACTGATAGGCAGTAGTTTTACGAAAAACCAGCTAAATGCGATAAGAGTGCAAGCCGAATCCTAACATTGGGAAAATTATAGGGAGATGTATTGTATACATGTTAAAATTATAATTATCTTTCACAAAGGCCAATGAACTTACTTGAATCGCAGAAATATATTTGGCTGTGAATTAAATTTCGAATTTCTATTATAGAGAAAATTATTTAAATATTTGAAGTTATAAGTAAGGCATTTCTTTGTATTCTAAAACCAATAAAGTTATTTACTTTTGTAATAACAGTTTTAGCACCGACATGGGTTTCGTGTCGTCTATTAGATGGTTTATTTTATTGTCATCGTTCCCTTATTTTAATTTATTTTAAGTCAATGAAAACGACTCTAGTCTTATACTTACGTTAGTAACTATTTAGTAATCTGTGCTTATACCTTTACAAATAATGTCATGATGGCTATTATGATCGCCTCTCGTGCAGGTGTTTGCGGAAACGAAATTTCAAATTCAGATGTGCTCTGTCAGTCTCGGTTATCAGTGTTATCACTTATTGATATTTGGTGCCGGTCCTTTTGTTCACAAACTAAACAAGTTCATAGGATCCTTTTGGTAAACTGTGAGGAACATCTAGTCCGTACTAATATTATAAATGCGAAAGTAACTCTATCTGTCTGTCTCTCTGTCTGTCTCTTCTTCACACCTAAATCACGCCTAAGTGAAATTTGGTACAGATATAGTTTGGGACCCGAGAAAGGACATAGGATAATTTTTATCCCGGAAATCCCCCGGGGACGGGAACTATTAATCCACGCGGACGAAGTCGCGGGCAAAAGTTAGTTAGCAATAAAACTAAAAACTGCTCACATTTATTGCTGCACTTACCCTTACAGTTAATTATCTCAACTATAACATTAACTAAAGCATAATATGGGTCTGCATCAACACTAGACTAGCCCGCAATGAAAAGTTTTATACAAATAAAGTGGCTTTATCTAAATAAAACTTCATTTTAATGAATGCTAGTCTCATTAGAGTAAACTTTGAACGTAGACTGCTAAACTACTAGGAGCCTGTTTATGTTTTTTTTTGATGAAATGTGCGAAAACATCGCTTGGGTCAAGCGGGGTTAAAAGTTTTCAGTAATTATGGAATAAACTTAATTAAAATGCCTCTTGTTTTTTTAGGACATCAGGCAATTTTCATACACTGTTGGTTTAAACTTTTATTAAAACTTTCACAGCCAGAAATTAAAAAAAAAACAGTAAAAAAGGCACATATACCGTTAATTACGGGTTAACCCTTAAACAATTTTTTTAAGTAATTTTCTTAGTGGTTTGTAAGGTCAGTGAGCTCGCGTGGTTTAATTCTTAGTAGTTGTTTAAAGTAGGCGCGGCTTAACTGTTGGGAATAATTTTGTGAGGAAAGCACTGTGAGGAAAAATAACTAAAAATGAAATAGTCTGCCCCTCGTACGGATATTACAAATCTTGAAAAATATTGTTTTTTTTTTCAATATATATTACGCATGCGCTTAGACCTTATTCCTGAATCACTTTATCTATTGACGCTATTTTTTAATTTGATAGAGAGACAATAGAACCTGACTGCCGGCTGTCGCTTGGTCGTTGAAAGGTTAATAAAAAAAACATTAATTATTTCAGGAGCTAAGCTGCTGAAAACAAAATCACATAAAACATACCTCTTGATGATATATTAACTACTCTTTATAATTAAGTAAAATTACGTTCTTCAAATGAAATCAAGAGAAATATCAAGAACATTACTTACGACCCTGCTTCGCCTATTCAGAAACTAATTGAATATCTTTACCATTTTTCCAAGAAACAAGTAACAAGGTCTCAGTGAACAGTTTTACCTAATATACCTACTATTAACTACTATTAGCTACTCACACCTAATTGGCTAAGCACTAAACGTGTGCGAACGTAACTAAGGAGGGCTTAGTACGTGTATCGGCCGCTAAAATTCGCCCGGTCCGGTCGAAACAGGAATTTCAATATAAATAATATTTTTGATGGATGTTTTGGACGATACTTTTTAAAGCTAGTTTTGTACGATCAGAATGAAAAAGCTGTTCATTCTCAGTCCAAAATAAAGTTAAAAAAAAATGTTTTTTACGGTGAGAATGAAAAGATCTATCATTCTGTACAAAATTAGCCAAAAAAAGTACTGACTGAAATAATATTAATAACTAGCTGTCCCACGCGATTTACCTACCTACATAGTTCCCGTTTCCGTAGGATTTTTGGGATAATTTTTATATCCTTTTACGTTCTTTCTCAGACTATGCACTACCTTTGTACCAAACTTCATTTAAATCGGTTCAGTAGTTTTGTCGTAAAAGCGAGACAGACAGACAGAGTTACTTTCACATTTATAATATTAAGTATGTATGGATGGATCTTCTTCTTTATTACGCATTCAGTTCTTGTGGAAGTATGGATAGTGAAATTACTGTTTCGTCTAGACCGGGCGAATCTCAGCCCAGCCGAAACACGTACGCCCTAAAGTGAAGTGCTATTAGCGTGACGACACGTAACGGCGGGCGGAGATAGGCACTCAAGTAGTCTGACACTGTACACAGTAAGTAATATTAGAACATTTATATACGTATTAGTAAAATGGGCTATAGGCTGTTCCGAGGGAATATTTACGAAGCTTAGATCCAGACTGAAATGGGCTATCCATACTAATATCATAAATGGGAAAGTGTGTCTGTCTGTCTGTCTGTTTGTCTTTCTTTCACGGCAAAACGGAGCGATGAATTGACGTGATTTTTTGAGTGGAGATAGTTGAAGGGATGGAGAGTAACATAGGCTACTTTTTGTCTCTTTCTAACGCGAGCGAAGCCGCGGGCAAAAGCTAGTTTCTTAATAATTAATTTGGTTATGTATTTTATTCGTTTGTTTATAAAATTAAATAGTAAAAGCGTTTCCAAAATTGTTTTAACGATCTAATAAACTAGATTGAAGTCGTGATAACTCAATGGTTAAGGCGCCCGCCTCTCGTGTAAAAAGCAGTGGGTTCGAATCCGGGCAAGTGACCTTTTCAGTCGCTTTCATAAAAGCTGATATCCATCTGAAAAGGGTTAGGCTGGAAACCGACCTTCTAAATATCTATAACGACTGCTTAAACCATCAAACACACGTAATTCGAGACACAATAGAAAGACGATAGCAGCACGACAGCCGGCTGTCACTTGGTCGGCGGAAGGTTAAATAGTTTAATAACACTAAAATAATCAATATTTAATAACACTAAAATAACTTGACTTTTACCCTTGAACGACCCGTTAATTTTTCATCTATAATAAATATTGAAATAGCTCACGTTGTGGTTAAAATATAGCCGAAGTAGCCCGACGTACAATTAAGTAATATAGTCCCGCCTTTAAGGCTATTTTTAATTCTCTTAAATGAGACTGATTCATTAACATGGGTCTAAAATTGCAAATTATACCCCAGCGCTACCTAAGCTCTCTTCAGCTATTTAATAATTATGAAATCCTTTGATATAAATACATACATAATATATGTAGAAGTAACTCTCTCTGACAATCCTTCGTGATTTAGCCCGTAGACTATGTGATTTTGATTTTGGAATTCCATCAACAACTAAATAGGGATGACGACAACATTAAAAAAAATGCCATTCTGTTTAGTCCGTCGGATAGACCAGCTAAAAATACGGGACACGTATTTTTGGCTTGATCAAAATAATAAAGAAATACAAAGATAAAGAGCAACAAAGTTTCGGAGAGGGGGCTTTTGACGTCACTGTCTTGTAAAAATTGTATCAGACCGGGACGTCACGCGAAACTTCAACGCACTGTATCGTCGTCATTTTTCATTTAAGAGGATAAAGAAAAAATACATGTCCAAAATTTTTTGATAATCTAACTGACGGACTAATTACTTTTTTGTCGTCGTCTCGCCTATTACAACTTACTTATCAATATAAAAATCTTCTCATTATGACTATAATAATATAACATAGCATTAGCCTATAACATTCCTCGATAAATGATATCGAGGAATGTTATAGGCTACATTTACATCACGCTTCGACCTACAATTTTTTTTTTGGGGAGTGGGAAATCATCAAATGACTTCTCCCGTCCTGGGCGCGGCGAGAGGGGTGTCAAATTTTTACTGACTAAAACCCACTCATGTTCCTTCGGTTGCCCTTTATGTTCCGGGGTCACGGTAACTATTATAAACATTCCGCAGCATACAGATGTATCCGCTACTAGATCAACTAGGGTGAAATTCACTTTAGCTTTTGGTAGGAAAAGTCTTCTAAGTTAATTGGGAAATTATTGACAGCTTTATCTTACAAAAAGTGCCAAGTTATAATTTTTTCCGTGATTAAAAAACTTATAATTGGTTTAACGATTAGTAAAAATCACCTTTAAAATATTTTTGACAGAAGATTGAGATTAGAATGAGAACGTTCCTCAAAGTTAATGAAATTGCTTTGTCGAGATTCTTTCAAAAACCACTGAACCAATTTTTATTCAAGTAGATATGGAATAAACTTCATCACCAAAGAAGATTTTGTCTGGCTTTAACTTCGTATGATTATCCCGTTTCAGAAATATTTATCCGAACGAACTGGCGGACAAAAGCTAGTATTAAAATAAAATAATCTACCGCATCGTAAACACGATGAATGCTGACACATACGAAAAAATCAATTTTCGAAAATAGAAACTATCCAATTACTGCCACCGCCATATTGGTTATGTCAGATGACGTCACCAATATGTCGGCCTGTCATGGCGCCCGATGGAAACCATTTTGAAACCATGTTATCGTTTACGGCCAGTAAGTATTCGGCTTTTGGGATTACTAAATTAGGTAGAAGTTTTTCGGTAGATTAAATTTATCGTGCGTGTATTTTGCTTGTTTTTTGATATTGGAAATTTGGATAGTACCTTTTGATATTAGCGAACGAACAATTTGTTTACAAATAAAACGCGTGTGGTTATATTACCAACATTCCATTTGTTCAAAAAATATATCTAATAAAATACCTACTACAAATATTTACTTTTAATTAACTGTGGCGAAGCCATTGAGAAAATCGGCGAAGCCCTTGCCGTTTCGCTCGACATCTCAAAGGCTTTTGACAAGGTTTGGCACGCTAGTCTCCTTAGCAAGCTTCCTGCTTATGGCATCCCGGCTGACTTTTGTAGCTGGGTATCAGACTTCTTGACGGGACGGTCGATCAGAGTGGTCGTAGACAGCTGCTCTTCGAACCTTATGGCCATAAATGCCTGTTTTCCTCAAGGGTCTGTCCTTTCTGCAACCTATTCCTGCTCCATATAAACGATATGCTAAATCCTAGCATAGTCGGTTACGCAGATGACAGTACCGTTGTAGAGAGATATCTGGTCAGCGCAAAAGACAGTAGGGACGATATATGTTCACAGAGAGAGGCCATGGTAGAGCGAGTGAACTTTGCCTTGAGTCGTGTGTCCCAATGGGGCCATCACAATCTAGTGCAGGTCAATGCCGCCAAAACGCAAGCGTGTCTGTTCTCCGCTAAACGGAGCCCATTCGATCCGGCCCCTACTTTCCGAGGTGCACCTGTAAATGTAACCGGCTCCCTAGAACTCCTTGGCATGGAGTTGAGTTCTGACCTCAACTTCGGCACTTTCATCGAGTCCAAAGCACTGACTGCGGCGAAAAAGCTGGGCATCCTTAACAAGGTTAAGCGATATTTCACGCCGGGACAGCTTCTAACGCTTTATAAAGCTCAAGTCTGATCGTGTATGGAGTATTGCTGTCACCTATGCATTGGATTCGGTAGAACGCAGAGCCAGGAGGTTGATTGGCGACAAGAAGCTGGTGGCCCAACTACAACCTCTAGCACATCGGCGTAAAGATGCCTGTCTGGCGGTGTTTTACAGATTGCACTTCGGTGAGTGTGCTCATGAGCTACACGAGCTCATTCCCCCGTCTCCGTTTTACCACCGGACATTTAGACGTACGGCGGGATACCACCCTTTCTTGGTCGATATTCCTCGTATCCGCACGCAGCGTTTCTCGAATTATTCCTTTATAATGCGCACCGCAAAAGAATGGAATTCGCTGTCTGTGTTCCCAAATGCATATAACCCAGATGTATTCACGAGACGAGTGCATAGGCATCTTTTGGGTGAGCTCGCTCCATCATAGGCCCCAACTATGCCCTCGGGCTTGTCTGAGACCAAGAGCAAGCCCATATGTAATAAAAAAAATAATTACACATCATCGATTAAAGCCTAAAATTTGTAATATTTTAGTAAATTTTTAGATAAAAATATATATCAAGCCTGTTTACATTTAGTTAACTACCTGAACAAATGGAGTAAACAACTCGTCGTTATATTATTAGGATATTAAAATTTCGAAGAGTTGTTTCATAAATAAAATGTTTAATTAGAAAATAAATATTCGTTAGAATGCAAAATATTACTTGTATACAGTAAATTAATCTATGTGAAATAGTACAGGTCATTTTAGTCTTCATCACATCACATTACGACCTAAAATACAACTAAAGGTGTTAAAGTAACTAAAGGTGACAAATAGTTTGTGTTAAAATTCAAAGGACAGATGCAAAATTTTACGGTCACCTTTTAATTACGTTTAATAATAAAGCTCTATAATTGTGTCCTTTTATTATTCAGAGAAGGCACGAGCATTGATCACCACTCTTGCTCAAGTCGGATTAGCATTTTCAGACTTACATTAATTACTAGCGACCCACCCCAGCTTCGCACGCGCTAAAAATCTTTGGACTTTTCTATAGAATATGATGTTTTGTATACTTCCTCATGAATCATTGTCTATTGGCGAAAACGATATGAAAATCTGTACATGAGTTTTTGACATTGCCAGATTTTTTTTAATGATCAAAAGTGGCGTAAAATACGTAGTAAAGTAAGTTCAAAAGTTTTGTTATATAACGATTTGATCATTTTTTTCACCGGTACCAATGAGAATAAATTAAGAAACAGTATAGAAAGCACAAAAATATATTAGCAATTCTAAAAACATGTCAAAATTAGGCACTCATACCAACCACTTCAAATAACTCCAACACATAAAACCAGGCGAAAATATATGTACAACATTAACACGCTACATTACATTAATTACTTAAAAAGTTAACTCAATTAAACCACGTTGGACCGTCTTCATTTAAAAGTCCATTGGAATGAGCCGTCAGATCACTGACGGTGAGAGGTCCTTTGCAAGCGAGGTCTCTACCTTTTAGATTATCAAATTAATTAATTAATTTTAATGTGTTTGAATTTTCCTGACTTGCATGTTCGTGACGGCTTTACTGGGTTCCCGGCCCTTAAGCCCATGTTATAGGAGGGGCTGTTTTATTTTTTAGGTAGGAATGAGGCTAATTCTTTTACAAATTCTTTTCAAATTCTTTTTTTTTGGTAATTTTCATGCAAGAATAAACCGTACCTTTTGAGTTTATCCAGCACAAATACAGAGTCAAACAGACAGACAAACATTCTGAAAATTATAATATTGGTCTTGACATCGGTTTTAGAACATGTTTCAAGTATTAATTTTTTAAATAATGAGTTGTACACTTTCGACTTTGTTACGATTTTATTAAGTCAGACTTTATTAATAGTCGGACAGTTTGAGCACTTAATACGGCCTATCCAAGTATCCCTTTTTGGCATTGTTCGTCAAGACGTTGGGTTCTTCACGTTTTTATTTAACCTAAATGAATACTAATGGCGAAATAAATAGGCGCTACTAAGCACTGACTGTCTTAGCTATGTTCCATCTCTATCATGCACCTGAAGTTTGGCAGTTGTGTATAAGTGACAGGTATAGTGCTAAGGCGAAGTACTTGCTAAGTAACGTCTATTTATCTTGCCCTAAAACATGCTTGCACTCAATGATGTTATAAGTAAAAAAGTGTAGGTAGGTTACCCAAAAGAAATTCTATCTTCAAAAACGGCACACTAACGCACACATACATTACACGTCAAAGTAGGATGACATGATTGATGTAGTGCGAGTGAAAAAAGAGATAAACGTCAAATGTCAACGCGATACTTAGTATCATGTTGGTCAATTGGCAAACTTTTAATGTGCCACTTTATGACTGCATAATAATATAACCTATCTACATTTTTTTATATATAACTTCCTGGACCGTGACTATCATTAATAGAGCAACAGTATTAATGAAAAACTTTCCATACATCCTTCTTATACTTGTGTCAGCACGAACTTATTTCAATACATCTCGGTTTGCTCAAGGTTTAACTGTCCAGGGCGCCCCCAAAGTACAATTTAAGTATCGGTAACGGCTATTTCAATGCTTGTTCACAAACACGGTATCTTCAAAGTTTATCTTCGTCTTGGGAACAGCGCCATCTAGCGATACATCTGGAACTACTTTAAAGGCGCCATAACAGATAATTACATAATGTCTTTTCTATGTTTATTGACTGTTCTCTAGGGGTACGATATCCCGTAAGTGTTTAGGGATAAAGGGGAATTACGATAGGGATGTAAGGGTATCCGACACATAAACATAATAATGAAGAGAGATTTAAATGTATTTAATTACAAATATAAGCAATTTTAATATAAGTATGTTTTTTTTTTAAGTTGTATCCTTCCAAACTATTTCTTTTGTTTCTTCTTTTAATAGTGCATCGGCCATGTCATCTCAGAGTGCCTAAGGCATTAAGATCGTCTTTGTACTTTAGTACGTAAAGTTTGAACAAATAAAGAAATAAGAGAAAAGAGTTTTTTTAATCCGTAACAGGTGGAACTTTTGACTTAGATAATGACGAGACCTTTGACGAGAGAAACAGAACATTCACTAATCGCTATTTTACCCATACACGCACCTGATGAAGTTAGAACCAAGTTAACTTCCGTCTAAATAATTGCTCAATAATTGGTTGCTTTGTATTTACCAATTGGATGCGAATAGCTGAAGATTGGGCTAAGTGGCGTGCTTTGGGAAGGCTTATGTTCATCAGGGGACTGATGCTGATAATGATGAAATAATTGTCTATTGGTCGCACTTGCGAGTGACCGTAAATGAACCGTGAAGCATCGCACTTGCGGGAGACGTCATTTGATGATTTCCCACTCCCCAAAAAAACGGGGAACAAGGCAGTAGAAATAAAAATTGAATTTATCGACTTATGGTGGTTGATATAGCATCCATACTAATATTATAAATGGGAAAGTGTGTCTGTCTGTCTGTCTGTCTGTTTGTCTTTCTTTCACGGCAAAACGGAGCGACGAATTGACGTGATTTTTTAAGTGGAGATAGTAGAAGGGATGGAGAGTAACATAGGCTACTTTTTGTCTCTTACTAACGCGAGCGAAGCCGCGGGCAGAAGCTAGTACTAAATAAACAAAGTGATAGAAGTAGACGGATATAACCGGTATATAATAAACTGTTTATGATATAATAAACTGTAGATTCAATAGCCGTTTGAATATATACGTGTTCTTCAACTGAGGAGACTGCAAATCAGCAAAAATACGATAGGCAAGCCTATTGGAGCGGCAATCACCAGTCACCAAAAATCAGGGCAAGAGTGGATTTGTGTAACCTAACCTAACCTAAGCTAACCTAACCCGGCCACTGGACTGATGTAGGCTGAAGATGATGATAGAAGCAGTTAAAGTTTAGACTCAATAATAAAATTATTGCGTTATGTAAATTTCCATCGCTCCATGTAGAGAACAATATATTATACTAGCTTTTGCCCGCGACTTCGTCAGCGTGGATTAATAATTCTCGTTCCCGGGGGATTTCCGAGTTAAAAACTATCCTATGTCCTTTCTCAGGTTTCAGACTATATATGTACCAAATTTCATTCAAATCAATTCAGTGGTTTAGGCGTGAAGAAGAGACAGACAGTGTTACTTTCGCATTTATTATATTAGTACGGATTAAGAAGAATCTGCTTAGGTAAAGATTTGGCAAATGGTAAGGGCGATGACAATCATAAATATGTAAAAGTTTGTTGGTGTTAAACAATAATAACATGAATTAATAAGATTGAAAAACTTATTCCAATATCCAATGTTAAAAAAAATCGAAATCAGTCACAAAAAATGCAATTCTATGTCCAATTAATAAACAGTTTTCGTCTTTGAAGCTTTTTACAAATAAAAACAACACAAACGCTATTGTAATACGTAGATACTCAAGGGGCCGCAACTCGACTACCGGCCACCGTAGGCGCGGTTCTGCGGATGGCGAGCGATGGGTAGCTCGCCGCCCGGCTAGGACCAGGACCGCGTCGACGGCGCGTTAGTGTTCCACGCGCGCCTCAAAGAGAAGGAGTCAGCACAGGAAGGGGCCCAACAGGGCCAACGCCTGCCGGGGTTGCGGAATGTTTATAATAGTTACCGTGACCCTGGAACATAAAGGGCAATCGAAGGAACATGAGTGGGTTTTAGTCAGTAAGAGTCTGACACGCCCTCCCGCCGCACCCAGGACGGGAGCAGTCATTGGATGATTTCCCACTCACCAAAAAAAAGGGGTTTAAATAAATCAAAGCTAATTATAGCGTAAGCCCCTGAGATGTTAACAGAGTAGTTTGAAATAAATTATAGCAACCTTCAACTGCGTACGTTAGAAAGCGTGCCCATCTAACTTTGAAGGTAAACACTAACCAGCTTCAATTAGACGGTAGAAAAACTTTTAATAACATAGTAAATGAGGAGAATATACGGAGGTAAAAATGTAACTGGCGAAACGCAAACAAAAAGAGGGGTGTTTTAAGTTTGATCACTATGTGTGTGTGTCTGTCTGCCTGTCTGTGTTAAATGGCTGCATCGATTTGGATGCGGTTTATTGAAAGTATTTATTACTTATCTGATAAGTATTTATTAGTTATCTGGCGATAGTTCATCAAAACTAGTTCGGCCGTTTCGAAGTTCCGAACTCTTTTGTCGGCTGCAATTGCAATCCTAATAAATTCCGGAAGCTTTTTTTTTTAATTAAAATTTAATTTTCATTGTGAAAATATAGAACTAAAAGTGTGACACTGATTCTAACTAAAGCTTACAAGTATTACTCTACAATTAATTTTATTTTCCATCTATAACTTTTTATTATTCTAAAATGTAATATTCTGCCGTCCGATTACTAAAAGGCCGTTAAGTGAATAAACCTCATTTTGAGATATTGACTAAAACGTGGGAATTAATGTTTCTAGACATTGGTCGGACATACAGCCAAGTTTGTTACACCAAAATATTTGATATCTGATAAGCTTTCTTTCTATGGGTTTTAATGAGTGCTAAGTTAAATTATATTGTTTTAATTAAAGGTTTTGTGTTTTAGTGTTGTTTATCTATTGTATGATGGGGCCTCTTACAATACTAAAAAACGGCTGGCTGAAGTACAGCCGTCTTATAGCGTTGTAACGCAATTGTAACCGCCATTCATTTACTTTTGAGTCACAGTTTAATGCATTTTCAAAGCTAAATAACAGTTAAATCACTTAACCGTTTTTTAGAATAGTAAATTGATTGAAACTCAATTAGCTGTACTTGAGAAAAATCGTTATTAGACTTTAACTGTCTATGTTATTGTTTAGAGATGCTAATATTATACATATTTCTGATCTAAAATACAGTTTCTGAATAATACGTGCACAATAACTGCCTTTTAGTTTTGGAATTACTAGCAAATTGATATTGCTCTAAAGACAAATGGACGACTATGTGTTAAAATTTGGGCTAGTTATTTGTGCTTTTAAATGTGTGTGCGTGTAAAGTGTAACAGTTAGATAATTAAAACAAAACATACATATTTCTACTTAAAGTACGTTTGATCAAATAAAGAAATTAAAACAATTATTAAATATTAAAAGAGCTCACAAACATTTGTGGGGGATAAAAACAGAAATTAACCCTAAAAGAGCAACCAACATAATTATAAAATTAGGACTAGCGGCATTGTATATAGCTTATAAAAGAAATAACATGTAAAGGGGTTAAAGTATTAGAGTTTTAAGTTGAAGGCGTCAATCACAAACCAATGTAAACCAATTAAAATCGCATTCAAAATGTCACAAAGTTTGTTACATAATAAGGTATTTTGTACTTATTTTATATTCTTGTTAGAATTGGATTAACTTATTCTCTAATGAGATCAATAATGTGTTTATAACATTATGTATATTTATTAAGCTACGCTTAGAAACTAAATCGACATTATAAAAATAATTAATATAAAAATCCAACATTAGAAATTGGATTGGTTTTCTTTAGCCGTGCTGTTGCATTCCACACATTCGGGCATATCGTGCCAGAATTTTATTTTGTGCGGTGCGCTAATATCTTTTAAAACGTTCATTATTGATGCTTTTCTCGCCTTGTCAATACCTTTAGACGCTTGTGGTGTGGCGTTGTCGTGCATAAATGTGAACCCGTTGCCGATAAAGTGTGAATAGGTCATCACGTGAGGCTGATGACAGTTCAAAGCAGGTAGACTTGGCCCAGGAAGGCAAGCTCTGCGCACCGTCCACGAACCACCACCATAACTGACCCTTTCTTCAATGCAGCTTTGTGCAAAGCGTTTTCCATCTGTTCTGTAGACCTTGTTCCTTCCGTCGTTACCATAGAACATGATTTTACATTCATCAGAGAAGAGAACTGCTCCATTGGAGGTATGACCAATTTAGGTGCTCGCGTGCAAAATCAAGGCGCGCTCTTCGATGGTCTGCAGTTAATTTCGGTCCATTTGCTGGCTTGTGTGCAGTCCACGTTCCTTCAACCTTCTTCTAATTGTAGAGTCACTTACAGCGACCCTTTGTACAACTTGAAGCTGCTGCTGCAGTTGAAATGCATTAAGGCGCCGGTTTCGCAAAGAAGTTGTTACAATAAATCGATCATCTCTCTCAGAAGTGACCCGATTCCTGCCAGATCCAGAACGGCGCTTGAACAAACCAGTCTCTCGATAGCGGTTGTACACTCTATGAACAGATGACAGGCTTAGATGCCATGTTCGAGCCACAACACGCTGACTCTGAATCCAGCAATGCCACCACTTAGGTGGCTTCTGTGGGCGAAGTATCCATATGTTTTAAAAAATTAAAACTTTTTTCAGACGTCTTAAAGTCACAGTAAACAAATTAAAAACAAAAACGTTAAAGATAAACGCATTTGTTTTAGTTTTTGAACGTGAAATGTTCTCCAACTGTAGACGCACATTTGTCTTAAAATAGTGATTCATTTCATTTAGAGGATAAACAAATGAACTCCTAATTTCGAATTTTAAATTTTCGCCCACCATTGTAATGGCCAGATTGCCAGCTATACAATAACGTATTTTTTTTCATGCAATGAAAACTCTTTTAGTATTCAATTAGGTGTTTCAATGTTTTAAGAAATTAAAACGAAGGTGTTTCGATTTTTTTGATGAGAAGTGCATTTAAACAGAATCCTTACCTCCCGTTCGTGGTCATTTTTGGCGGGAATGTGCACAATCGCTCACAGACACGTCTTACCCGTCCGCTGAGTTCCGAACAACTGGAGTGCGCGAGGTGCGGGGGTATCCGTTCGCGAAGGTAGATAGACGTCTTTTAGCGTTGGAACGTCACTTAGCCGTATTTTGTATTGTATTTGTTGTCATATTATTTGAAACAATCACAACTAAAAAACGGTCACTGTCTTTTAGAATTGTATAATCTCCAGAATCACTTTGGCTTACCAACGCCTACCCAGTTAAGTGTGAGTAACGGTTTTGTAGACTGGTAATTGAAGAAAACTGTCTTTTAGATGATGGAAATGTCAATGCGCCTTGTATGACAATAAATCATTAAAAAACCTTTAAAGTAATTTAACGGTTTACTACTGTTGTACTTTCATTTAACCGTTTTCTAAGATTGCAATTTGTATTTATATAAGTTTTAAATAAACGGTTACGAGCGTGTAGCCGTATTATAGTGTTATAAAGTGACATAGCCGTGTTTAAGTGTTGACCGATCGCGAAAATAGTGCAGTTAGCCGCGGGGGTGATCTCCATATCTCTGACCTAAATGGAGATAGAAAAATATGACCCAGACTGAAAGATAGAGAAAATTTTTCTCTATCACGTGGTATATATAACTCAAATTTGACTAAATGTCACTTAACGGCCTTTTAGTAATCGGACGGCAGTATTACGCTCCTATATTTTCTTTTTTTACAATCACTTTTGCTATTCCAATTCACTTTTGATATTGGCAAAATATTCGACATTGGCTTTGCTTGAAGTATTCCCGTTTGTGCACCTATTTTTTGAGCAGCAATATTCTCCAATAAATAAATAAATAAAAAATAAATAATAATAAATAAATATCCTCTGACATCTTACACATGGCCATCTGAACCCAAGCTAAGCAGAGCTTGTGTTATATCAATCAGACAACTGATATACATACTTATATAATTTATAAATACATACATATTATAGATAAATTACACCCAGACACAGAACAAACAATTATGCTCATCACACAAAGTTTGTCCTGGGTGGGAATCGAACCCACGACCTCTGGCTTAGCAGTCAGGGTCACTGAATACCAGACCAACAGGCCCGTCAATTAAAATATAGTTGAAATAAAGCGTTCAATGTATAAGTTTTCAAACGGGAAAATTCGTTCCCCCTTTATAAAATTTCTACCAATCCATTTGTTTAGCATTGTTAATAAAATAAAGATAAAAAGGGTTTTTTGGGAAAATTGTTTAATAAGTATATAAACAAAGTGTTTATGAATCGGGCACTTTCAACATTTTACGAATTCAACATTTTGCAAATTCAACATTTTAGTCCTGAAGGCTTATGTATACTCTTGTGCGAATTAAGTGCCTTCAATTATAAATCAAGCAATATGTCTATTACGAATGTTTCAATTATCTTTTTGTTACGCTTCGTCAAATCAATAAAAACAATCCGTTATTATTTTCCTATATTATCTCTATTCCCTTCTGTTTTATCTAAACAAGGTAATTTATGTAACTAAATATTTGTACTCCAAGTAAGTTGCTAGAAATATTTAGAGAGTAATTTAATAAATGGTCGTAAATTACTTGAGCGCTGGTTTTAATGAAGTATAATATTCAGTCTTGTTTTTATAAGCTGGCAACATACTTTTTAATTTAATTATAACGGGCTATCAATCTTCAGTTCTTTTTAAGATAAAATAGTATTTTAGTCACATACAGACTTCTGACATCCTAAAGGGTTAAAAATACAGACAAAACTTTCACACACCTACTAGTACGCTCCTTTTAACCACCAAGCGACAGCCGGCTGTCGGGCAGCTATTTGTCTTTAAGATAAAAATCTAGAATTATATTATACTTTCTGTAACTTTTTGACATAATTTAGGATTGTTAGCTTTATTAAACAGAGCCCTGGTCTCCACGTGGAGCAGTCACCATAATGCCTTGATTCGATCAAAGTTACACATACACTGCGGGGCAAAGAGCTTTTCTGATACAGAGAACGCAAGTATTGAAGAAGTTAATTTTCCTTCACCGATATTCGTGATTTCCAATATACTCTTTTAGTAATTAAGTATTAGTAATTTAATCTATCTATTTAGGTATATAAAATGGTGTAGTAGCCACTAAGCGTTATAATGAAGTAGCTATGTGTAATAAAATAATGGACCTTTTGTTGAGTTTATGTATCGGCTCAGTAACCTCACTCGAACACGTCTTCACTCCGCGGCGGCGGGTAGCAGACTGACACTACTGACAGACTGCCTCCCCCACCCCGCACTCTGCGTGAGAGTGTAGGCACGAGACGACAGATGTTTGACAGTGTGTGTAGTTGTATGGTTGTGTGTGTGTCTGTTTGTATGTTCGTTATGATCGTGTATGCTACATCCCTCCCTTATTTTTTTTTTTTATAAATTAATAATAATAATAATAATAAATATTTGTATTTATGTTAATCATCATCATCAATTTGTGTTACTTTTAATTCCCGGTGTATAATAATATATTAATTACATTACAAGCCGATTTTCATCGCTCTCATCGGACCGCGACCGACCCTATATCACCTTCGTTTCGAATGTATAGTATACTATTATTAATTCTAGTCAGTAAAATGACATTTCCAGTGTTGCAGGTTTCTAGTCCCAAATAAATAGTGATGTGGCACCATCGAGCCTTTACAATTAAATCTTAGTCGAGATTTTTCTCTTCAATATAAATTGCCAAAAAATATTACATGCAATTTACTGCAACCAAACAGAAGACACCCTCGGTAGGTAATTTAATCTATACTAATATTATAAAGAGGAAAACTTTGCCTGTCTGATTGTAATGAATAGGCTCAAAAACCACTGGACCGATTCTAAAAACTCTTTCACCATTCGAAAGCCACATTATCCCTGAGTAACATAGCCTATACAATATCACGCTATGTCTCACGGGAGCGAGGCAGTAACCAAAAAACCCAAAGGAACGAGGGTAAAACCGCGAGGAACTCTAGCTAGCTAGCTAGTATTACATAAAATACTGTTATATTATTTGTTTCTGGCAAGGTCCATATTTCCAAAATCGCATCATTCAATACGGTATTTATTCAATATTTACAATAAAAAAACGCTTTGATACCTAATAAAATAAAGTGCGTGACTAAATATCTAAGTCTATCATTGCGGAAATCACCACTGTAGCGGGTCACCCTTTTTGGTAAAAATCGTACTCTAGTGTAAATACCGCCCGAGTCATTACATTTGTTTACCTGTAGACAATGGGATATAGTGTTACGCAATTTAATGCATTTCGTAAATTCCTGTGATTAGTACTAGCTCAATGGCCCGCAATTTTATGCTTAATTCCATGCCTCGCAATTTAATGCTTAATTCCATGCCTCGCAATTTAATGCTTAATTCGTTACATCGCAATTCAATGCGTTATTATTAATACTAGTAACGCAATCAAATGCCTGGTCTTATTATGTTATGTCATCGCAATTTAATGCCACAATACATTTTTTTTTGCAATTTAATGCCATGTTACAAGTATATTTCTTTTTTTTTTTTTTTTTACCGGTACACGTGATCTACTTGGACGTGTGACGACAACGACAACAACCTCATTAGGAGTACTTCAAATCAATATCAACCGGGTTGAAACTGAGGCGTTTCCAAAATTTAAAGACATTTAGTTACCAATCCGATTGACGATTCAGTAAAGCCCGTTGCTCAGCCATATCGGAGGATATAAGGCTATAAGGGGATTCAGAGCCTCGATGATATCGTGATCAAACCTCTGAGAGTTAGTTACATTACATGTTGTTCTGTTTTTTTTTCCATGACTATTCGACAATTTTCCTTTCAATTTCCTTTTCCTCCTGTTACTTGAGTACTGTGCCATTTGGGGCTACCTGTTGACAAGGTAACTATGTTGCTTATTTATAGATTTTAACACGCTGTCGCAATCTAATGCTAGTAAGCGGCCACTGTGCATGACTGTACCCGTACTATGATTAGTACGATACGTAAGTATCTATCTATGGCCGCGGTACACCTTCCGCTCTTAGGACGACACGTAGTCATCACGGCAAACACAGTCTGTGCTCACATAACGAAGCGTAAGTTTTAAACCGTGAAAACTTCGCAATGCCAAATATAAATAGATATGTCCGCAATTTAATGCTATACTGGCAATATCCGCAATTTAATGGTTATAAATTTTATACTTTTCTTTCAAGCCTCATTCCGTACCGCAATTGAATGCTCGGTCGCAATTGAATGCACGGTCGCAATTGAATGCTAGATCGCAATTGAATGCTCGGTCGCAATTGAATGCTCGGTCGCAATTGAATGCTCGGTCGCAATTGAATGCTCGGTCGCAATTGAATGCTCGATCGCAATTGAATGCTCGGTCGCAATTTAATGCCCAGTCGCAATTCAATGCCCAGTCGCCTTTAATGTTTAATTTTGCGGTGCCCTTACAAGGTGCATGTTTTAATACTGTGTCATGTTGTCACACCGACCCCACCACGAGTGCAGGCGTCGCCATCTTTCCACGCCGAGGACCGCTCGCCCCGCACCCTGGACTTCGGGTGCCTATTTAAGATGAAGCGGACGCACGCTCGCCCTCACTCCTGCGCCGGCGACATCTAAGTTAAGTGGCTCCACACATCATGACGGGAGTCACGTCGATCAGTTCCTGTAATCCTGAATTCTTGTATTTTTCTTGTTACAATAAACCTTTGTAAACTTTTGTTGTCGAGTGTGAATTTATCTCCACTACACATTACCTCTTTTCACGCCACAATGTTTAATTGCATGCCTATTATGCAGTGTTTTATATTAAAAATAAAATATAAATAAAAAGCCTTTATTTGATCCTGCTACTTTAATAATAATAATAATAATAACATTTATTAGGCAAAGGTAGAGGTACAGTACAGTTCTGACTTAGACGGTGAGCCACAAACTAAGCATAGCTTGTATCTTGTGGCTCTAGAATTTAAAAAAAAAAAAAAAATACCAATATAGTACCAACAAAAATAATAGTAGAAGAAAAACAAGTAAGTAATAAATGAATAAAGAAAAAAAAAAATAGAACAAATATTGTGAATGAAATTGTAAAAGAGACAGCGTAATAGAGTGGATCGATGAGTACATAAGGGAGTGAGTGAGAGAATGTGTTTAAGGGTGTGTTTGTGTGGGTGTATGTGGTGAGTTGAGTGCAGGTACTAAACCAAGGCTTCGGTTTCGTCATAGGACAGTTTTAGAAGGGCCGTAGTTAGGATTTTTTTACAGGAAGAGGCTGAACTATTTCTTAGGTCACAGATTTTGCTGACATTATTGTAGGTGTAGGGGTGTGAATAGTGAGTGCAACGTCTAGCTAGTTCAGATGTATAGTTGGGTAGGGGTACTCTGTGTACACGCCTATTTGCGATCTCATTGAAGTCAGGCCGTGTTTTTATTGTCGCGTGGATTTTGAGGGTTGCTTTTAGTATGAAGATTTGTCGTACTCTCAGTACTTGGAACTCCTGGTAAAGTAGGTCAGTTGGGAACCTGTAAGGCTTTTTTAACGCAACTTTTATCAGTGCCCGTTGTGCTCTCTCTAGAGTTATAAGAGTACTTTTGCCAGCGCGTCCCCATATAGATATACAGTACTGTAATATTGACTGGCAGAGTGCAAAGTATACTGTTCGCAAGATATCAGCAGGGGCACAGTCGCGGAGTCTTTTTACTACGTGGATTAACTTCCGCACTCTCGATGATAGAGCACAAATGTAAGGCTTAAACGTAAAATTATGGTCTATTATTATTCCGAGGTATTTGACAGTATCAGTGTGCTCAAGAATGTTACAGGTACAGGGATGGTATGACTGATGTGGAGCGGTATTCTGATTTTGTTGGCAGGAGTGTATTTTTAAGGACAAAGATGGTGATGAACGTGAGGAATTTGTTTTGGAGAAAGTGATGTATTTACTCTTGTCGATGTTTAGTGTCAAAAGGTTTTTGTCAAGTGAATGAGCTATTTGTGAGAGTCCTCGTTCAGCTAGATGGTGTACTCGTTCCCAGGACGTGTCGTGAAAAACGATGGCGGTGTCGTCAGCATAGGAAATAACTTCAGCATTTTTAAGAGGTAGATTCAAAACGTCATTTATGTAGAGCGTAAATAGTATTGGACCAAGAGTACTGCCTGAGGGACGCCAAACGTTATAGGAAGCAAAGTGCTTTGGTAGTTGCCTACTCTGCAGTATTGGTAACGCGAAGTTAGGTAGCTGCGAAACCATTCTAATGGTGTTCCTCTTATTCCTATGGCCTCTAGTTTCTTTAAAAGCAAACCGTGTGACACGGTGTCAAACGCTTTTGCCAAATCAAGAAAAACACCGATGCAACATTCTCCCATTTCTATATGGTGAGAAACTTGATTTGTCATAAGCGACACCGCGTCTTCAGTGGATCTACCCCGACGGAATCCAAATTGCCTATCTGAAATGATATTGTGTTTCTCTATGAAATTTACCAATCGTTTGTTTACTATTTTCTCTAAGATTTTGGATACTATGCTGAGTAGAGCAATAGGTCTGTAGTTTTCTGGCATGTCTTTGGGACCGGTTTTGTAAATAGGAGAGACAGCAGCAATTTTCCATGAATCGGGGAAAACACCCGATTCTAGACTTAGATTAAATATGTGTGTAAGTGGTTTGATTATACTTTTTCGGCAATTTATGAGAAATGGGACTGTCAGTTGATCAGGTCCTGGAGAGCTATCTAATTTCAGATTGTTTATAATGGAAGAAATTTCCTCTTCGTCGGTTGGGTACATGTAAAAGGATTGAGAGTTAATGTTTGAAACTGTGTGAGATTCTATTAGTGCATCGTGAGTGGTTGAAAGCTTGTCCAGGATCTTTGTGGCGTATTTTTCCCCTACAGAAACAAAGTGTTGATTACAGTTGTTAAGTGAGGAATTTGGAGAACTGTTGGAAGAAAGAAGTTTTGTAGGGGGGTTGTGCTTCGTGGTAGTTCCACATATGTTTTTTATAGCAGACCAAAGTTTTTTGGGGTGTTTCTGGTTTGCTTCAATTACCTGCCTGTTATGCAAGTTTTTGAGCTTCCGTAGCAGGTCGTATAAGAAGTTCCTGTATCTGGTATAAATTAAATGTTTTGTGTGATCATCAGGGTCGCTTTTGCAGTCGAGGTGGAGTTTGTCGCGATGTCTCATGCACCTGATTAATCCCGGCGTGACCCACGGCTGGATATTGATCATTTTGCGGTTAGTTTTAACTGTTTTTGTGTGATTGGTAGTAGCTCGGGAAATGGCGGCATTGAAGTCGTTTAAGGCAATATTTACACACGATGAGCTGGTAACCGAGTCCCAGTTTGTGTTAGCGATCTCAGCGCTTACAGCAGCCCAGTCGATCTTGATTTTCGATCTTTGTTTGTTTTTTAGGCGTTCTGGTTTAATAGGGACGCTACATAAGGCCAGGTCATGGTCGGTAATAGGTAAGTCACAAACGAGACCAAAAGGAAGTGTGGATGATTTTATGTAGATGTGGTCAATGCAGGTGCCGCATCTTGTTGGGAGGGATATGGCAGGCGATAATCCGTGAGAGGCCATAAGGCATGTGTAATTAGTTGTTTGAATGTTACTTGGATCATTTATATTAATGTTGATGTCGCCGGCTACAATGAGTGTTTCTGGGTTTTTGAGGCTGTTTAGGGTGGTGTCAAGGGAATTGAGAAACCGCTCTGTATTGGTGAAGGAGGGAGACCGGTAGATGGCTAAGAGACTTAGTTTGTTGTTTGATTTTATAAGTATACTATCAGCATCGACAATGTCTGTTTCCACAGCAACAATACTGCTGCACCATGCTGTTTTGGTGTAAATAACTATTTTACTTAAACTTAGTCATACTATATTTAAATATTAGCAAGATCCCTAGGTTGGGTGAAGGCCTCTTTAAATAAAGCCCACTTTTCTCTATCTTGTGCAAGTTGCCACCAATTTAGACCAGGTACCTTTTTTATTTCGTCCGCCCAGCGTGTGAAGGCGTTTTATATGTCAGCAAATAAAATGTCTTGTAGCTGGAGCCGTTCACCGCATGATTCTTTCGGCCATTCTCGGAGAACATTTAATAAGTAAGCAGAACATTTAGCAAGTGCGACTGTGTGCATGCGTAGATTTGTAATGGTGACTATAATTTTCTCCCACCCTCTGTACAACTAATTGATAAAAAACAGTGTTTTAAACATAATAATAAAAATTCAGTTTATATATTATGATTTTAACATAATATTCTAATTGGGGTGTCTGGTGGTGTGTGTTTATTCCGGGTCATGTTGTATAATTAACTAACTTATATATTATATTTATAAATTGTTTTAGACTTTATTTTTTCATGACATTTACTATTTAAATATTTTATTTTGACATTTACTATTTAGATTCATTGCTAATAATTAATATTTGTACACCAGTCGTGGTAAAACATGTTGATACAATCGATAAGTAATGTACCATCTATAGTAAACATCCATTTTTGCATGTATTATTATGACCTACTTACACATGTTTTGACAAATAAAATGATCTTTATCTTTATCTAACGAAATGTCTATGCAACTACTTCATAGTAGTTTACATATTGTATTAATGTATTTTAACGTACATTTTTGACAGCTTTGACATTGTATTCATACTTAATTTACACATTGTAATCATGTATACTAAATAATTGTAAGTAACACATTATATATGTGTATATTTTTTTTAGATTACATATGGGGTTTCTTTCCCGTTCCTCCCCACACAAAACTACTTCTTGGAATGGGCGACTAGCTAAAAAATATATTTATTTTTTAATGTAAGAGACGTTCCAAAATGCTTCTATGGTCCAATGGAAACAAAGGTTCTGACTTTTGATTTTTGACTTTTGAACTCGCAGCCAAGTTGAATAGGTACTTAGTTACTTTACATTTCCTTTTATTTTCTTAGTCAAGAATGTTTTTGACAGTCACATCAGCTAGTAACAATGATAACAATAAATACCTACACACTTTATTTTATAAGTAAGTAACGAGTTAATACTGTGAACCTATTCATTCAATTTAGATTAGTCACTATTGTCTACTTACTTAAATTTACTACCTAACGAATTTCGTGAGGTTCTGTGAGTAACTTCACCTATTAAGTACTTATTTTTCTCATACCGCAATATGTAGATAATTAATACTGGGGCTAGAACTTAGGAACGTAAGTAAATAACTTTTAGGTTATTCACCCCACCACTTGCATAACAGAACACAGAGAACATTATTATATATGAAACGAATGAAACAATATCTGTGAAGAAACCCCGCGGGTAGTCACCTAAAAATCACTCGTGATCGTTAAGTTTTATTTATTTAATAACGATTGTAGTCTGATCGGATAGTATAACAATTTTGTTTACGCGTTTCCCTTTCTTTTCTTTTGTTATTAAGAGTAAAAATCCTTAAAATACTAACAGTTTATCTCGTCGTGTATATACAGTTTTTTTTTTTTTTTTTAAAGCAACGAAAGCATCTACAGCGATATGAACATCTATTCAGATAAGCGTTGAAGCCAAAATTAGCGATATACGTATGTATACAGTTTTTTTATGTTTTACCAATAACATCATTAACTAATTAACAGTAGCAATCCCTACGCAAAAGTAGCAGCTGTGCGTTATTTGCCGGCCATAAGATGCCTTTTGGTTAACTAGGCGAGTTATATTATAAGCTTATTTGTAATTATTATGCTCTGGGTAGGCACGGCTATCGAGAGACTTACATAATTAAACATGGTTTAGTATCTTTTATTTTGAATGTGTCATATCTAAACAACATTGCACATATCCTTTATATCACTGGAACATTATGTACAAACCGAAATATGTACCAGTGTTTAACGCGCAACCGGTTTAATCCAAGCAGTTGGTACGCCGATAAATTGTTCATCTTTTACAATAATTGATAGTTATTTCATAAAATGGTGTAACCATGCGAAATTGTTTCTTTTATTCTTTATTGCAATTAAGCGTACGTTCAGTGGAACAAAGAAAACAGTTTAAAATGGTTTTTTTTTTCTTTTAAGCTGCGATACAATAATAAAAGTTAGATTAATAAAATTTTAACTATCCGAGTGCGGATTACTTACTTTTCCCTTTTTATTTAAATAGGTCAAATAAATTACTTACAGTTTTTCCTCGTCGCCACAATGTAGTAGCCACTAAGCGTTATAATGAAGTAGCTATGTGTAATAAAATAATGGACCTTTTGTTGAGTTTATGTATCGGCTCAGTAACCTCACTCGAACACGTCTTCACTCCGCGGCGGCGGGTAGCAGACTGACACTACTGACAGACTGCCTCCCCCACCCCGCACTCTGCGTGAGAGTGTAGGCACGAGACGACAGATGTTTGACAGTGTGTGTAGTTGTATGGTTGTGTGTGTGTCTGTTTGTATGTTCGTTATGATCGTGTATGCTACAAATGGTAAACTGACTGACTGATTGTTGATATATCAACGCACAGCCCAAACCGCTGATTCAAGAGATATGAAACTTGCAAGGTGTGATCTTTGTAAATAGTAGGACGTAAGTAGCGAACATTTTGACATTAAAGAGCTTCAATAAGGGATGGAAGTATAGGCATAATTCGGCGGTATAATTATTAACCTTTCAACGTCCAAGCGACAACCGGCTGTCGGGCTGCTATTGTCTTTCTATTGTGTCTCGTATCGTATCACGTGTGTTCGATGATTTAAGTAACGCAACTAAAAACTGCAGTTTTATAATTAAATGTAAATCTGAAAGCCTAGTATGTGTGAGGGCATAGTTAATGTGTAATTTTTATTTATTTATTTATTTAGAAACTTAAGCTACCATTACAGTTTCCCAATGCGGTAGTTTAGTGAACTTAGTGAAATCATACATATCCGATCTTATTATTATAATTTAACAACTCCACCACAGCTTCGCATTTAAAATCAAACCGTGTCAGGGTTGCCATCCCATTTAATACAAAGCCATAAATAGACGAATAAATACATTCATGTCCATACATTTCACCCTCAAAGATATAAAATGAAAGTCATTCTGTAGCATTTATCAGCGGCTTTTCCTAAGCCATCTTCATAGTAATCTTAGCGATGCATTTCCGAGTTATTGATTTTACAGCGCTTTATAAAGCGATGGTTGGATGCATTCAGCGATTTTTGTGCTGAATATTTTCTCGATGAAAGTGGTGAAGTAGTTTCTTTATTATTTATTACTAGCTTACTCGTGATTTTGCAGTGAACGGTTTTTGTTCAGGAAAAATTTGTTCAGTGTTTTGCGAATTTAAACTTAGGGTTTTTGTAAACTAGTTTTTGAGCTTAGTCTAGGATTATTTGAGTTTGTTTGAGTCAAAATAAAGTTGAACAAGTACATGCGAGAGGCAGTTTTTAGAGCAGTTATAAAAGTACTAAACTGTTTGTACTCATTCGTGATAATTTGTACCTTGATTGAGATTTGAATTAAATATTTACAGGGTAGAAAATTTTCGTTTAGTCCACTCTCGACCCCTCGACCTCTAAAAAAAGATTTGCTCATTGGTTTCCTCTCAACCCCTAAACCTAGTTTACTTTCGACCCCTAGGGGGTGTTACTAACGACAAGGGCGTATTATCACATTTTAAATCTTCGAACACACGTGATTTGAGGCACAATAAAAAGACAATAGCAGCCCGACAGCCGAAATCATCAAATGACTTCTCCCGTCCTGGGCGGGGTGGGAGGGCGTGTCAGACTTTTAATGACTAAAACCCGCTCATGTTCCTTCGGTTGCACTTTATGTTCCGGGGTCACGGTAACTATTATAAACATTCCGCAACCCCGGCAGATCGAAAGGTTAAACTTCGCCGACGAAGTCTGTACTATGGTACCCAAACAACTGATATACAAATTCATACATATGTCATAAATACAAACAATATAAATAAACAATACCCAGAATAACCACGTCATATAAACGGCCACAACAAAACAAAACAATATCAACATACAATTACGAAGCAAACGAATAACAAAACCTTATAACAATATAATAAAAATACCACGAAATTGAGCGTCGTGGACAAAAGCACCTAAATCCGACGCCATAATCCAGTTCAGGTTCACTCAGTACGGATTAGCGTCGCCTTTTGCCGTCATACAGTAGGTGCCTTCTACTTTTACTTACGTACAGTAGTGTAGCTAGGTGAGTTAGGGCCCCAGTGCAAAGTATAGGCGGGGGCCCGGTGTAAAGTATGGACGGGGCCTCTAGACAAAGAATAGATAGGCTCCCGTTACAAAGCTTATACGTGAAGCCAGACTACAGAGAATGACTAAATGTATGACTAATGACGAGCAACTGGCGATTATTGTTATTTTTAACGACAACAAGGTATTATTTTAATTACTAGCCATTATTGTCCCACGGCGGGGCTAAAGCAAAATATATCATTTTCTTGCAAACCAGCTCGAAATGAATATAATTATTATGGTTATCAATACTAATTTAATATTATAAATGCGAAAGTAACTCTGTCTGTCTGTCTTTTCTTCACGCCTAAACCACTGAACCGATTTGAATGAAATTTAGTACAGATATAGTCTAGGACCCGAGAAAGGACATAGGATAGTTTTCATTCCGGAAATCCCTCGGGAACGGGAACTACTATTCTAGGTGAACGAACTAGCGGGCAAAAGCTAGTCGAATATAATTGAAATATGTTTTGAGTAATTTTGCGGTCCCTTTGAACTTGGGGCCTCTGTACATTGCACCTCCCAGTTCCTCCCTAGTCCATCACTGTACAAGTCATGGACCGTTTGGTGCTTTTTGTCTTTGATGCAAAAAGTGGAGTGTTTAAGTGGTATCAGTGACAAAGCTTTGCAAAGAAGGCGGTAGTTGGAACGATTTTGAATGATCACTTTACGCTGTACGATTGTATGGTTAGTTCTGACAAAGACGAGAGAGAATTCTTGGTGAATATAAAGTACTAACTGTCGCCTGGGGCTTTAACGCTTTGCTTCTGTAGATTGTAGCGGGATATCGCGCAAACGTGAAGAAAATCTCTGCTCCCAGAAGTTAGCTTGTATAAACGAAAAGATTTATTTAAGTTCGAATTTTTTGATAGTATCGTTAAGCGAAAAATAGTTTATGATATGGGAATATTTTAGGGTTGATATTTGATTTTGATAATTATGTTGGCTATTTTAAACTTAATTGCTGGATACTTATAACAATCCAAAAATCATAGTAAACTATCACACCTATGTCAAATTTTCTCAGTGATGATAGATCAATTCCAGTACAATATGATATAGTCATTTTCAAGTTACTTACGATTCCACAAGAGTGTATTTAAGGTCAAGTTGCAGATGAATAACCCTTGCAAAAAGATTGTGTCTATGCGAGTGGTCGCCGTTTTGTCTTTGGTTGGGCAATGACATGCCTGACAGATATCAACAGTGTCGTCCATTACAATTTATTGACTGGTCATTATTGGTCATCATAACTTCATAAATTATTGCACAGATGAATTCCTTCCTTTCGGTTAGCTCAAAAATGTCACTGAAGTGCCTTCAAGATACAAACGCCGTAAAGTATACGTCGGGCCCTTGTAGGACTTGATTTTTGTGTTTATTTAATTCGTGATTAGTTTTTATGTTGTTTAATTCCTAATAACATCAGACCCTGGGGTTCCAGACTTATGAAAGACGTATAGGTTCCCCAGGTCACTTTAAATGAACCGAGACACCTATTACTTATAAGGCATTGTTTTTATGGCACAGCGCAAAAACAACAAATTTACTAACAATTCTATCCAAAAATACCCCAGAAAAGAAGAAATCCAATGAAACATACTCCCAGTACAAAACTCAATAAAAATAACGCTCCATACAATATAACCGCAGTGCTAAAACATTCAGTCTTAAAAGAGCTTTATTGCATCGTTGGGGAAAATAATAAAACTATATTATTACAATGTATCGTTCATTACAGCACTTAACTTGGCATTATCACAATGAACCGCCACAGAAGGCCAATAAGCTTCGCGAAATGATTTTTCCTGTTAAAACGCGCGGTTGAATAAGGCTGAGAACTCACGGGGCGGTTTTTGCCCGCTCTCTTAGCGGTAGTGGGATTATAATGCATGTAAAATGTGGCTTTGAAGACTCTTAGAAATCTACTGTTTGAATAGAGTAATTGGCTTAAACTTTCTGGCTGATTAGCTCTTTTACAATTCAAAAGTGCTTTAACTCTACACTATTTTATTATAACTGGCCTTTTATATGAATAAAACCATTTTGAGTTTGACTTAAACAGTTTTAGAACGCTTGATGCTTGCTTAATTAATGCTAGCGGTTTGTGCGGTTGTTTGGCGATACATGCTTCACTTGAGGGCAAATAAACGGTAGGTACCTAAAAGTGCGACATCACTTTTGGCAAAATCTATGCGTATTGGATGCAACGCAATATGGACCTTATTCTACAATATGAATTGTATTACCCAATTGGCACAAAAATTTTAAGATATACGCTAAAAGTCGCAACAGAAAATAAGCAATAGTTTTGACCCTGTGGCACAACTATCATATCCACTTATTATCTACTCCAGTGTGATTGTATCTTTAGAAGTGATTTCGCAGATAAGTAAAGTAAATAGGTGTGCAAATATTTTCTTTCGGGTGAATGAGATTAGTGGCTATTTTAGGAACAGGAAGCCAGCAATGCGAAAAAAAACTGACAAATATTTACCGTTGATTAAGTACTACATACTTAAGTGGCAGTGGGAGGGGCAACTATAACTCGTAGAACTGACGGCCGTTGGGGCGGAATGGTTCTCGAGTGGCGACTGTGTACCGAAAACGCAGCGTGGGCAGGCCTTCCGCAAGATGGGCCCGCCAGGTCCCGTTGGATGCCGGTGGCGCAGGACCGATGCATGTGGAAATCTTTGGGTGGCCTTTGTCCAGCAGTAGACGTTTATCTTTAGATGATGAAGTACAATATGACGGCAAATCTGGCAGTGTCTTAGCGACAGAATGCCACGTTGTGTTGCGTATTCGATTCTTGGTAGTCATTCGTAAATCTTTGACAGTTGTCATGGGTGGACGGAAGCTAGTCTATTCAAGAGGTTTCATGTTATTCAGTAACTGAGTTGTCTGACCTGCAATCGTTCCACATAAAACATTGATATTTAGCTAGATTTGGTTAAATTAGAAGCCCATCCTAACAACTGTAAAATGGGCAGGCAGATATATTTAAAGATGTTTTTTTTTAATTACTCACACACGATCATCTGATTCTAAACTAGGCAGAGCCTATGGTAACCAAACAACTGACATACATACTTATAAATATAGATACATACATATTATAGATAAATTACACCCAGACACACAACAATCCATCATGTTCATCACACAAAGTTTGGCCTGAATGGGAATTGAAGCCACTCTCTTAGCTTTGCAGTTAAGGTCACTAACCACTAGACCAACAGGCCCAACTGTTTTGGAACTGCTTACTTGTATAAGCCAGACCAGGTACAACGGCGGACGAAAAGTCCGCGGTACTCATTTATTAGTACTACAATAAGGTTGCACTTGGTCCGTGCAATACCGCACCTCGCCTGGCGGACTGCAAGCGGACAAAAACAACCCAATGACAGTAATAATAAGAGCGCAGCCAGACTTTTTGTCAGCCATTGTTCCTCGTCTTCGCAGGCTCTATATCAGGGGTAGCCAACTTGAGTAGACCTAAGGTATACTGTTTACTAAGGAAACCCTGTGCGATCTACCAAACACATACCTGGAAATTGCCAACTACAAACCTGAACAAATATTTATATTTTTTGCCTGGCTTCGATCGACTGGACTAGCATTCGCGATCGACTGGTTGCGGCCACCCCTGCTCTATATGTATATGTGAGTTTTGTACTAACTAAACCTTCTGTACACCTATTTATTATGTCTCAATACTAGGCATTCAATAAATACATTGAATGCCGTACCGGTATATAGCGTACTTACAAGACATATTGGAACGGGATTTAGTGTGGGGGCGTTAATACTAATAAATATTATAAGAATAGAGATTGAAGCCAGATGTTGCCACACGAGATCAAAGATTTTTTTTCTATAGGTAGGTAAATATAGGAGTTGGTTTTTGATAATAGTTATTTTTATAGCATGGCGAATAAGCAGATATCCCACCTGATGTTTATTATGTGGTCACTGCCGCTTATAGACATTTGCAATACCAGAGGGTTCGTATATGCATTGTAAAAATAATTTTCGAGATTAAATTGCTGTTATTAAAAACTGATGTCTCTCTACTTGGAATTTGTCCTGTTACACAGGATGCTCTTACGAACATCATTTATCTATATATAATATTACTTATAAATTATACAGATAAGTAAGTAGGTATTTATATCAGTTGTCTGGCTACCATAGCACAGGCTCTACCTTGTTTGGTATCAGATGGCCGTTTTTGTGTAGTTCCAAGAACATTTGTCCAATAGGAAACGAATTAATAGACGTAGACAGTCAGCGCAACAATTAAACTCTCAACCAATTCGCCAACGTTTCAAACACAAATAAAAACCAAAACAAACTGTATTAAAATATACTTAAATTTCAGGCAACATATTAAGTCAAGTTAGTTAAGTTGTACTCTAACATATTGTTAGAGTACAACTTAAAAAAAAAAACACCAAACCAAAGTTATACAATTTCTAAAACTACAATAAAAGTCATTCGGACATAACGTTCGCAAAACACGGCTACTGAGCCTTCCGCGCTTGTGCTCAATTTTACTACAGCGGACGCGCAAATCGTAACACGGATGAAGGAACATGTTCGCTTATATGAATTCGGTTTTGAAGAGTTCCTTTCCACCGGACCGTTGCTTGTTATATCAGGGAAAGTAAAATGCTTTTGATATTATTATGTATCAGGACTGTGCAGTTTTAGGCTTTTTGTCGGGCCTGTTGGGCTGGTGGTAGAGTCCCTAACTACCAAGCCTGAGGTCGTGGCTTCAATTTTCACCCGGGACAAACTTCGTGTGAGGAGCATAATTGTTTGTTCTGAGCCTAGGTGTAATTTATGAATAACATATACGCACCTAGGTGGTTACCATAACACAAGCTCAGCTTGATTTGGGATCAGACAGTCGTGTGTGACTTGCCCCGAGAAAATTATTTATTTTGCTTTCCGCAACTACGCGAAGACAATATTTGGTCCTTATGGTAGTGGTGCGACTTGTCTTGCCACCGGTGTCCTGATAAAAAGTAGACGTAAAGGAGATGTTTTAGAAATATATGGAGCTTGGGCCAGCACTGTGTACACCTAATGTAAATATCACTATAAAGTATAGTTAACGGTTTTTGATGTTAATTCCTCATATTTTGGCTTCGTTTTTATGTATTTTCAATTTAACTCGGTCAAGGAGAGCAACACAGCTACTAATAATTATGGTGGTCAGCAATAAGCGAAATGTCATTTGAATTTGAAAAAAGACGTTTGAAAAAAATGAATGTCAAACGTCAAAAATAGACGGATGCGAAACTTATAACTGTCAAAGTCGTCAATCAAACGTCATAGCACCACTGTCATGGCTACTTTAAAGAAGGGTTAACTCACTAAAAATCTTTGGAAATAATTAATTAGTTATTTACAATTTTACTTTTATTCAAATTAATTTAATAGGCAAGATGACAAAAAAATGTAATTAGTCCGTCAGTTAGATAATCAAAAAATTTGGGACACGTATTTTTTCTTTTTTTTCGTAAACAGAAAATGACGACAATACAGTGCGTTGAAGTTTCGTGAAACGTCACACCTTTGTATAATTTTTACTGCGGAGTGACGTCACAAGCCCCCTCTCCGGAACTTTGATGCTCTTTATCTTTGTATTTTGTTATTAATTTGATCAAGCAAAAAATATGTGTCCAGTATTTTTGGACTGTCTAACAGACGGACTAAATAGAATGTCATTCTTTTGATGTAGTCAACATCCCTATTGTATTTTTATGAAAATCTATTATTTTTTTCCTTTTTATCTATGTAGTGTACATAGTGGTGGCCCAAAATCAAACATCTCCTTTTTGAGACATATTATGGTCGCTATGATTTTGTCGCTGGCCAGCAATTTGGTTGAGCTACCATGTCGACGCCAGGCGAAATACCCTGTAGAAAATGTCACCACCATATTGTTATGTTGTGCAATGTTTTAATTTTATAATTATGATTTGTTTATAATTTATTTAATTATCATTAACTATATTGAGCCGAAAATGATAAATAAATATTAGTAGAAAGCATTATTTTTTTTGCTTTTTTTATATAAATTGCAAGTTCTTAAATATGCGAATTCGAACTTAGAACTAAAATGGTCAAATTACATATTTTTATTGAAAGGCATAATTTTTGTATGTTTTTTTACTGGTAGACTCATGGAAATAAGCAGGAGATGAATTTTGCTAAAATCTCTAACAAGACAACAACGTAATATTACCAAAATAGTCTAATAATAATATCCCGATTACTAAATTAATTACCACAAACCTATATTGAAATACTGTTCGAAAACACTTTGGAGCCAATGGGAATTTTCCTACCAACGTTTTTTGGTTAAGTCCCTTCGGAATTTAATACTGTACATACAAAAGGAATTTTAATATAATCCAATAAAATTGTTATATTAATTTAGTGGGATATAATAGGCTGGAAATAAATTATGTCCGCTTGTGTGACTTTTGGTATTTCATCAAGTAATGAACAATATTGTGTTGATGCGAAATAAAATTAATATCTTCAAATTGGTTTTACAGGGCAGTATTTCACTTTTGTCGTAATCTCTTTTCTCAATTGAATAAAATATAGTTAGCTTTAGAAAAGTCTAAATCGAGGCCTTATTTTTATCATGCGGGTGCGGCTGCATGCCAGTTCCGCTGATGGAAAGGGACAGAGCTATACAAGGCGTCTAGCCCCATCTCGTTCTCTCAGCGGAACTACTCTCGTTTTAAGATGTCATGGTAGGTCTCTAGGCGACCATGTTTGTTGCGGGTAACCTATCGTATCATGCATATTTTTTATGTTATGCAGGCCACACGGACGAGTGGCTGGAGTATCCATACTAATACTAATATTATAAATGGGAAAGTGTGTCTGTCTGTATGTTTGTCTTTCTTTCACGGCAAAACGGAGCGACGAATTGACGTGATTTTTTAAGTGGAGATAGTTGAAGGGATAGAGAGTAACATAGGCTACTTTTTGTCTTTTTCTAACGCGAGCGAAGCCGCGGGCAAAAGCTAGTTTTATATATAAATGATAATATTATCAAATGGTTGGCATTACTTTTAATATTTTTTGTAGTGTTAATGTGTATTTATTTCAGACACACATTATTTTGTTTATGAATAAATAACTATATGACTAAATGGTTGGATGAAACATTTCTAATTAACGCCAGATAACCTAGATAAAATAAAACCACATTCAAATCACTTCATGCGTGTAAGAAATATAACGCCACACAAAGACACCTAACTTACAGACACATATGCATAGCCATGAATCTTACACCTCTTTTGACGACCTTAAACAATGCCAAAATAATTTTGAACCCGTTTCAGAAACAACGCACACTGGTGCCAATTCTCTTGTGCACAAACTAACGCAAATTTAAGTTAAGTGCATCTTTCTCTTTCCGTTAAATTAAGAAAAGGACAGAAGATCAACTATTAGTTAAGTCCTGTCAAATTTAGACACTCCATAGATAATTTAGACGCAATTTAAAGACATGGCGTCTAAATATAAGTCAATTTTCATCAGGCGCTGTCTAATTTGACAGGATTAAACTAAAATGTATCTTCTGTCCTTTTCTTTAAGAAATGGAAAGAGAAAGTTAGTTTGTGCACAAGAGAATCGGCACCACTATGTACAAAACTAAAACAAAGCCATCATTCCCTATTCATCCTCAAAATTATCCCTAACTCAACGCAAGTGTCTTTATATTAAAAACTAGATGCTCTTAAGTTCCATATGTAAACATTTATGTATGTATGCACAGACGGCGACGTGTAATGTGCAATCTAACGGATTTACGCGAACACCGTGAAATTGCCCACACTCGCGAAAGGCACAGATGTTGGGCATATTTTGACAGACAGTGTTATTGGGAAATGTTAGGTCGACCATGACAATAGACGGAATTTTATATTTGGATAGAGCGGACGCATTTTTGCAATATCATGGTGAAATGTAAATATAGAGAAAATGTTCGACACTCAAGACCAGAGTTAAACGTTTCTCTTTCGAACGATGTACACTTTAAACAGTTGACAATGTTGAATAAGATTATATCAATTTCATATATATATTGTTACGAGCTGGGGTTCGGGATAAATAAAAATTACAGTTTTAACCGAAAAAAAAAACACGATAACTTTATTTAAAATTTACAAACACAAAAACACTTCACTAACACAAAACACACACTTCGTATCGCAGTCGTAGTTCCGCTTCGCGGCGATGTTCACTGTTTCGTTCCCAAAACTGAACTGAGTCCCGCGCCGATCGTGCGCTATTTATATCGTCCGGTCACAATTTCGGGAAAGTTCCACGACGTTCTAGAACGTTCGATGGAGTTCCGAGGGGTCATTCGAGAAACTTCCAGATCATTGTCGATCATTCGCGATGTTGCTGGAATGTTCTCGAATGCACCTGGGTACCTCGGGTTGTCGAACTTTCTAGAAAATGTGACCGGACGATATAAATAGCGCACGATCGGCGCGGGACTCAGTTCAGTTTTGGGAACGAAACAGTGAACATCGCCGCGAAGCGGAACTACGACTGCGATACGAAGTGTGTGTTTTGTGTTAGTGAAGTGTTTTTGTGTTTGTAAATTTTAAATAAAGTTATCGTGTTTTTTTTTTCGGTTAAAACTGTAATTTTTATTTATCCCGAACCCCAGCTCGTAACAAATTGGTGTCAGAAGTGAGGGATAAATTATGCCTGTTTTACCGAAGGACGACACGGAAGGAATCCGTACGAGGAGCCAACGCCAGCAGGAGGTGGACCAGAGGCGATTTGACCCCACCTCGGAGCACGTAATGGGTGGCAGCCAGCCGACGACGGAACCAGCGTCAGCTCAGGTATCTGGTGCTTCTGCATCATCGACCACCATGGACCTTTCTGCTCTGATGGTACTGCTGCAGGAACAGGCCCGCCAACAGCAAGAGCAAGCCCGCCGTTTGGAAGAACAGCTCCAGCGGGACAAAGAAGAACAGGCCCGCCGACAAGAAGAACAGGCCCGCCGACAAGAAGAACAGGCCCGCCGACAAGAAGAACAGGCCCGCCGTTTGGAAGAGCAGTTACAGCGCGACAAGGAAGAACAGTCTCGCCGACAGGAGGAACAGATCCTCCTCATCAAGGACTTGCACGCAACGTTTGGCAAAGACATCGGAGCCGTAAAGGAGAAGGTTGAGCTGCATGAGAACCGAATCTCCGAGGCAGAGAACCGTATCTCCGGAACCGAAATTAAGATTGCTGATCTCCAAAAAGCGTTTGGGTGTCTGAAATCTGGGGACGGGTCTGCGGCTCCTGTGATTGCCGCACCATCGGTGCGAGGATTTAAAGCCCCACCTTTCGACGGAACATCTTCCTGGTCCGCGTACAAGCTTCAATTTGAAGCTGTCAGAGAAGCAAATAGCTGGACGGATGCGCAGGCAAAGACCGCACTCACCTTGGGCCTACGCGACCAGGCGTTAACGGTTCTAGAGGCACTCGGCAACAATGTCACGTATGAGCAGCTAATTGAAGCTTTAGAGTCTCGGTACGGGGACGCTCATCTGGAGCACGTCTTTCGTGCTCAGTTGAAAGATCGCGTGCAGCGCAGCGGTGAAAACTTGCAGCAGTGGGCTCTTGAAGTGGAAAAACTGGTACGAAAAGCGTATCAGTCAGTGCCTACGCTCATCGACGGTAATTTGGTTCAAGCGTTCGTCGATGGCATACGGGACTTTGAAGTCAGAGCAGCTGTGAGACTTGGGCACCATGAGACTTTGAAGGCAGCCTTGGCCAATGCACTGGAGGTGGAGGCAGTGAGGCAAGACCACCGTGCCCGCATCAGGGAGATATCAACACCTTCACGTGACCGTTCAAAGTACAGTCCCACATGCTACAATTGTGGGGAGAAAGGTCACATTCGAACGAGTTGCCCTAAGCGAAGAGATTCCAGCGAAGATCAGACCCGGGAAAGAAGTGCGGCTGCTGCCACCGCTGAGCAGCAGGGAAACGAGTAAAAGCCAGAACTGCGGGGCGGGTGCTGGCTGGTGGTCAAGGAGCCCCAAGGATATCGATCTCACAAGCCCATGATGGGAACAGCCTGATTATCAAAGGTGAAGTGAATGGAAGACCATGTAAGTTAACATTGGACACTGGAGCTTCTCGCACGGTCGTCAGTTCCCGAGTAAATCGTCATCTTGGGGACTTCTTCAGCAAGTATGACCACATAAATTTGGTAACAGCTACCGGTCAGCACATACCCGTCCGAGGCGAGAAGGAGGTGAAGTTGAAGCTGGGTAGCACAATTTATCGGCATAAAGTCATCGTGGCTGATATAGAAGACGAGTGCATCCTAGGATTAGACTTCATGCGACAGTACTGTTGTAAGATCGACGTGAATCAGGGAGTCCTGAAGTGTGGTTCGGAAGAAGTCTTCATGGAAGGTGCACCGTCAGGGAAAGTGCACTGCTTGAAGAAGACTGTTCTTCCTCCCAGGTCGGAATCGATAGTTCCAGTTAGCCTCCCACGCAATACTGGACCGAAAAATAGATGCATTCTAATTGAAAGATTGGACGAGGACCTCCCATGGAAGATGGCACGGAGCTTAGTACGAGCAGTTGATGTTGCAACTGTACGCATCCTGAATCCAAGTGAACAAGCACAAGTTATCCAGAAAGGTACGTTGATGGGTACCTGTGAGGAAGTAGCATGGATGCGTAATTGCCAACATCCGCCTTCTCGAAACGTTGCTCAAGATGCAAGTTCTCACATCTTGAATCTTCTGGAAGATTGTCGCACAGAGTTATCTGCGAGAGAAATGGATAAGGCTAAGAAGATGTTACTTCAATACGCCGATATTTTCTCTGCACATGACGCTGACATAGGGAAGACTGGATTAGTTCAGCACAGAATCAACACGGGAAATGAATTACCTATTCGTCAGCGACCTAGAAGGTTACCACTGGCAAGAGAAAAGGAAGTAGACGCCATGATTGAAGGGATGGTAAAGGATGGTGTTATAGAGCCTTCATCTAGTCCCTGGTGTTCTCCTGTGGTCCTGGTGAAAAAGAAGGACGGCAGCATGCGGTTTTGTGTGGATTATCGTCGGCTGAATGACATTACAAAGAAAGACAGCTATCCATTACCCAGGATCGACGACACTCTTGACACGCTTTCAGGAATGAAGTGGTTTAGCACGTTGGACCTAAAAAGTGGCTACTGGCAAGTGGAAATTGACCCTAAAGATAAGGAGAAAACCGCATTCTCTACGGGAAAAGGACTTTGGCAATTTAATGTTATGCCATTCGGATTGTGCAACGCTCCTGCAACTTTTGAAAGGTTAATGGAGCAGGTACTCACTGGTTTCATTGGAGACGCCTGTTTAATCTATTTAGATGACATCATCATTGTGGGCCGCACATTTGAAGACCACCTTCAAAATCTGGAACGAGTGCTGTCTAAAATCCGAGGAGCTAATCTTAAGTTAAGTCCAAAGAAGTGCACCTTCTTTAGACAGCAGGTTAGTTTTCTGGGGCACGTTGTGTCTAAAGAAGGAGTGCAAACGGATCCAGAGAAAATCGTCGCTGTCAAGGATTGGCCTATTCCAAAGGATAAGACGCAGGTCAGAGCATTTTTGGGTTTGTGCTCGTACTATCGAAGGTTTGTCAAGAATTTTGCAGACATCGCCAAACCATTACATAAACTTACCGAGGAGAAGAGACCTTTTTGTTGGGATGATAGCTGTGACATGGCTTTTGAGGAGTTAAAGAAACGATTGTGTAATACTCCGATTTTGGGCTATCCTGATACAGAAAATGAATTCATAATTGACACGGATGCGAGTAATACTGGAATTGGAGGTTTGTTATCTCAGCGAAAAGGAGATCATGAAGTAGTCATAGCTTACTTCAGCAAGTCGTTATCGAAACCAGAAAGGAACTATTGTGTCACGAGACGCGAACTCCTCGCCGTTGTGAAGACTTTGCAGCACTTCAGCAAGTATCTACTGGGACGCAAATTCCACCTTCGAACTGACCATGCTGCGTTGAAGTGGTTGCTGCAGTTTAAGAATCCGGAAGGGCAAGTAGCAAGATGGATTGAATTGCTGCAAGAGTTTCACTTCTCAATTGAACATCGTAGCGGAAAGTCTCATGGTAATGCAGACGCTTTATCACGAAGGCCTTGTCCTGAAGATTGCAAGCATTGTGTCAGGCAAGAAGCTAAGGAAGCAGTTCCTGTCAGAATGCTAAGAACAGACCTTAGTGATGAGTGGAAGGAAACTCTACAACATGCTCAGCAAAGTGACTCGGACATTAAACCAATCCTCGAATGGATTAAAGCCAATGCGGCTAAACCGAAGTGGTGCGATGTTGCAGCAATGAGTACAGCCACAAAGAGCTATTGGGCACAGTGGGAGAGCTTAGTACTCCAAGATGGTGTCTTGTGCCGTAAATGGGAAAATGCTCGTGGAGACAAGTGCCATCTGCAAATGGTCGTGCCGAAATCGAAGGTACCAGAAATTCTTCGGCTCTACCACGATGGAAGTTCCGGAGGTCACATGGGGGTAAAAAGGACTCTGTTGAAGATCCGAGAACGGTTTTATTGGATCCATTGTCGAGAGGATGTTGAAGATTGGTGTCGCAAATGTACCAGTTGTGCGGCAGTAAAAGGACCTCAAACACGCAGCAGAGGAGCACTGAAAGTGTACAATGTAGGAGCCCCCTGGGAACGAATAGCACTAGACGTCGCTGGCCCATTCCCTGAAAGTGAAAGCGGAAACAAGTACTTCTTGGTTGTCATGGACTATTTCACGAAATGGCCGGAAGTATTCGCCATTCCTAATCAAGAGGCTTCGACAGTAGCTGATAAATTAGTCCACGAAGTCTTTTGTCGGTTCGGGGTACCCCTGGAAATCCACAGCGACCAAGGAAGAAATTTCGAATCTCAAGTTTTCCAGGAAACATGTCGTGTAATGGGTACTCATAAAACTAGAACCACGTCATACCATCCACAATCTGATGGAATGGTGGAAAGATTTAATCAAACACTGGAAAGATATCTGGCCAAAGTTGTAGCGAGCAGACAACGGGATTGGGACAAGCACATACAGCCGTTTCTTCTGTCCTACAGAAGTGCTGTTCACGAAAGCACAACTGTGACACCAGCCTTTGCAAACTTTGGAAGAGAGTTGCGATTACCGGCAGATTTAATAACTGGCATCCCCCCTGATTCACCAAGCAGCATAACAGATTATGCAAATGACCTGCGTAACAAGATGAATGACGTATATGAGCATGTCAGACAGTCAGGCCAGCAGATGTCAGAGAGGATGAAAACTCGCTATGACCGAAAGATGAACAATAGTGGATTTGATGAAGGCTCACTAGTGTGGTTGCATAACCCAGTGCGTAGCAAGGGGAAGTCTCCCAAGCTACAGGCAAAATGGGATGGACCATACCGAGTAGTGACCAAGATCAACGACGTCACCTACCGGATACGTAAGAGTACGAGAACTGCGCCTAAAATTGTTCATGTAGATCGGCTGGCACGATACTACGGGAATAATGATGCTCGGGACGAGCATGTCTTAGGAGGGGGCAGTGTTACGTAGGTAGGTATAGGTGACGTAAGTGTCGATTGTTCCGGGTACATTTACTAGAAATTTCGGGAAAGTTCCACGACGTTCTAGAACGTTCGATGGAGTTCCGAGGGGTCATTCGAGAAACTTCCAGATCATTGTCGATCATTCGCGATGTTGCTGGAATGTTCTCGAATGCACCTGGGTACCTCGGGTTGTCGAACTTTCTAGAAAATGTGACCGGACGATATAAATAGCGCACGATCGGCGCGGGACTCAGTTCAGTTTTGGGAACGAAACTGAACTGAGTCCCGCGCCGATCGTGCGCTATTTATATCGTCCGGTCACAATTTCGGGAAAGTTCCACGACGTTCTAGAACGTTCGATGGAGTTCCGAGGGGTCATTCGAGAAACTTCCAGATCATTGTCGATCATTCGCGATGTTGCTGGAATGTTCTCGAATGCACCTGGGTACCTCGGGTTGTCGAACTTTCTAGAAAATGTGACCGGACGATATAAATAGCGCACGATCGGCGCGGGACTCAGTTCAGTTTTGGGAACGAAACAGTGAACATCGCCGCGAAGCGGAACTACGACTGCGATACGAAGTGTGTGTTTTGTGTTAGTGAAGTGTTTTTGTGTTTGTAAATTTTAAATAAAGTTATCGTGTTTTTTTTTTCGGTTAAAACTGTAATTTTTATTTATCCCGAACCCCAGCTCGTAACAAATTGGTGTCAGAAGTGAGGGATAAATTATGCCTGTTTTACCGAAGGACGACACGGAAGGAATCCGTACGAGGAGCCAACGCCAGCAGGAGGTGGACCAGAGGCGATTTGACCCCACCTCGGAGCACGTAATGGGTGGCAGCCAGCCGACGACGGAACCAGCGTCAGCTCAGGTATCTGGTGCTTCTGCATCATCGACCACCATGGACCTTTCTGCTGGCGTTGGCTCCTCGTACGGATTCCTTCCGTGTCGTCCTTCGGTAAAACAGGCATAATTTATCCCACTTCTGACACCAATTTGTTACGAGCTGGGGTTCGGGATAAATAAAAATTACAGTTTTAACCGAAAAAAAAAACACGATAACTTTATTTAAAATTTACAAACACAAAAACACTTCACTAACACAAAACACACACTTCGTATCGCAGTCGTAGTTCCGCTTCGCGGCGATGTTCACTGTTTCGTTCCCAAAACTGAACTGAGTCCCGCGCCGATCGTGCGCTATTTATATCGTCCGGTCACATTTTCTAGAAAGTTCGACAACCCGAGGTACCCAGGTGCATTCGAGAACATTCCAGCAACATCGCGAATGATCGACAATGATCTGGAAGTTTCTCGAATGACCCCTCGGAACTCCATCGAACGTTCTAGAACGTCGTGGAACTTTCCCGAAATTTCTAGTAAATGTACCCGGAACAATCGACACTTACGTCACCTATACCTACCTACGTAACAATATATATATATTTTTCTTTTCTACTAATTATTCTTTAATGCCGATTGTCTAGAGGTGCTGGCGGGCCAATGGTTAATCTTTGTATTTTTTAATCCACTTCAAAAATAGAGGTTCTCTGGTTAACCTGTATGTTATGTATATTTGTTTGCGATTATCTCGCTTTAGGCTGAACCGATTCTTATGCGGTTTTAAGAATAGTATTTGTAATATGACACATTTTGTATTCAGTACATTCATTTTGTGTTGGATAGCTAATTATCGAAACTAGCTAATTATCGTAAAAAATATATTTGATATTTACATAATCATATTGTACTAAATGGTGACATAACACTACGACCAACAGGAGCGGAACAGTAGCCACAAACGTAGTTAAAACCAAGGAAGACAGCGTTTTATAAACATTAAGAAAATACAGAGAGAGAGAGTATGCGGATCAAATTATAGCTAATCAACATAGTATAATTTCGAAGGACTCAATCCACAACATCAAGGGTATCTTCCGGCATGGGGCGTCGTCAGGCGACAGCCCAGGGGGGTAAATTGATACAAAGAGGAAGACTCATTAAGTTTGGAACTCATCAAGGTTGCCGAATTTGTGAAAGAGCCGTGGCCATAGACTGACCATAGCCTTTTGTAGGCAATAGATGAAACATTGACGTGTTTTACGTAAAAGTTTGATATTCCTATCCGCTCGCCCAGAACAGAACAACTTTTACTTAACGCTTAGAACAGTCATTTAATAATTTCTCATCTAAGGCCGTATACAGAAAGAAAGCTAGAAACTTATAAGCGCTTGCCGACTTATAAGCGATTACCAGCGCTTGTCAGCGCTGATAATCCGCGCAGTAAAATATAAGAACACGCGCCGATAAGCAGTGAACGGTGCCGACAAGCTTCAACATGCGCTTGTCGTTGCCATAACAACTGCAAGCAAATCATTCCGACATTTTGCTTAGTCTGCTTCAACCTGCTTCCTTTGTGTAGAATGGACCAGCGCTGACAAGCACCGGTAAGCGCTTATAAGTTTCCAGCTTTCTTTCTGTATACGGCCTATGATAAGATACGGAATGAGACAATGTATGAATAAAAAAAAACCGGCCAAGAGCGTGTCGGCCTGTCGGGCCACGCTCAATGTAGGGTTCCGTAGTTTCCCGTCTGTCACAATAAGTGTTTCCACTTATAAGTTTAAAAAAAGGCTTTTGTCACGTTGACATACTAAGTACGCAGAAATTATTTTGTACAACCTTTTTGTCTTTTTTGTACAAAAAATGTTCTTTCTATCAAGTTCAAAATAATTTTCCTAGAAAGCCCTTATAAAGTTCTACTTTTCAGATTTTTTTCATATTTTTTAAACCTAAGGGTCAAAAGTTAGAGGAGGGGGACGCTTTGATTTTTCCTTTTCGAGTGATTATTTCCGAAATTATTGACATTATCAAAAAATGATTTTAGTAAACCCCTATTCATTTTTCAATACCTATCTAACAATATATCACACGACAGGGTTGAAATAAAAAAAAACAGTTCCCTCTTTACATATAGGGGGGCTACCCTAATAAAACATTTTTTTTTAATTTTTATTTTACCACTTTGTTGGCGTGATTGATATACATATTGGTACCAAATTTCAGCTTTCTAGTGCTAACGGTCACAGAGATTAAGTGAGGACGGACGGACAGACAGACAGACATGGCGAAACTATAAGGGTTCCTAGTTGACTACGGAACCCTAAAAAAGTGGAAAAGTACAATGAGGCCTATAACCTACGTGATAACAGGTTTGCATGGAAATCTAAAACCAGTCTAAACGTCAAATAATAATTGCATCTTTTAAAATTGCACCAGTTTTGACAACTGCTAAAATCAAATAGCATTACCTAGACATAAATAATAAAACCGTAACTAAGTCAAATATACCTAGTCTTTAAAAATAATACTTGGTACTTGTTCTACAACTAAAGCCAAAGAATTATCAAGAAGTCATGTCAGCACATCCATACTTAACATTATAAATGGGAAAGTGTGTCTGTCTGTCTGTATGTTTGTCTTTCTTTCACGGCAAAACGGAGCGACGAATCGACGTGATTTTAAGTGGAGATAGTTGAAGGATGGAGAGTAACATAGGCTACTTTTCCCATTTAATCGAAAAACCCACCACATCCAAATTTGTAACACAAACTTATGATATTCGATACGATATTCCATCTATAACACTCAGAAACATGACTGTCCCACACAAAGACAATACGTCTATGTCAGCAGTGGATCTATATTACTCTTGTACTGTGTCTGAGATGTCATCTGACAAAATATCGATGTCTGTGGACGACAGTCCTTTATGGATGTCTAACATTTGTTTTTCTTTTTAATAGCTGTGTAAAGTTCTTTATTGAGGGTTTATTCAGAAAGTTTTTGATGATAATTTTTATATGATTTTAGTTTTGTCATAACCAGCTAACACATAATCTATTAATGCCCGGAACAGTTCTAATAGTTACGGCGGCACCGGAACATAAAGGGCAACCGAAGGAACGGATAAGGGCGGGAGAAGTTATTTGATGATTTCTCATACATAAAAAAAACCGGCCAAGAGCGTGTCGGGCCACCCTCAGAAGTTTCCCGTCCGTCACAATAAGTGTTCCCACTTATGAGTTTAAAAAAGGCTATTTGTTACGTTAACATACTAAGTACGCAGAAATTATTTTGTACAACCTTTTTGTCTTTTTTGTACAAAAACTGTTCTTTCCATGAAGTTCAAAATAATTTTCCTAAAAAGTTCTTATAAAATTCTATATATCTGATGTTTTTCATATTTTCTAAACTTATGGTTCAAAAGTTAGAGGGACACATTGTTTTTCACTTTTGGAGCGATTATTTCCGAAATTATTGACATTATCAAAAAGTGATTTTCCCCTATTCATTTTTAAATACTTATTCAACAATATATCACACGTTAGGGTTGAAATAAAAAAAAAAACACTTCCCACTTTAAGTACTTATAAGGGAGCTACCTTAATAAAAATATTTTTTTCAATTTTCATTTTACCACTTTGTCGGCTTGATTAATATACATATTGGTACCAGCTTTCTAGTGCAAACGGTCACAGAGATTAAGCGAGGACGGACAGACAGACAGACATGGCGATAGTATAAGGGTTCCTAGTTGACTACGGCACCCTAAAAATTATTGCCAGTTACTGTTATAGTAGATAAAAAGGTAGGCCATGTCTTTCTTTAAAGTTTTTTTTTATTCTCTTCCCCTAGTCCGAAGTAGATGTGCCCCCTGTATTCTATACCTTAAAATTTTAACAAAATGTGATTCAATAGTTTAGGTGTGAAAATGTGACGTTACAAATAAATAACTGTCCTTTACCCTTATTATAGCAATTTAAGTCAATAACATATATATATATTTAAATTCTATAACTGTCTCGCTGCAGGGCAAAGGCCTCTTCTCATACAGAGAAGGCACGAGCATTGATCACCACGCTTGCTCAAGGTGGATTAGCTATTTCGGACTTGTATTCATTCACTACAAGTCCAGGTTTCCTCACGATGTTTTCCTTGACCGATGTCTGTGATATGTAAGATAATAATATATGTTCTATTATATTTAATATATTTTTTAAATATAATAAATCAGGAAGTTGTATTTAATAATCAAAATCATCGTTAATATGTATTTAGAAAAACCAAAGATTTATGAAGTGTCATAGATATTTACTTTAAACTTTCGCGTTGCATATTAATACTGTACTGTTCTACGGGATTTAACGCGCACGTACCTTTTTTTATTTGTTTTATGCTTGACGTTTCGGCAGGGTTACACCTGCCATGGTCACAAGCAGACAATCAATCAATCAATCGATCAGTCAATCGGGAAGAAGGTTTCAAACTGTCAGCCACATGGAATCCAGTGATTGCAAAAATTCAGCATCGCGATTTTAAGTCGACAAAAAAACCGGACACAGTGAGTGTAGTGTGTACGCGGCCTTATAGTGGACAATCGTCAACATTGAGGGTAGATGAAAATCTATCTTCATCGACGGAGTAGTGTCGCCGAACAGTCTGCTTGTGACCATGGCAGGTGTAACCCTGCCGAAACGTCAAGCATAAAACAAATAAAAAAAGGTACGTGCGCGTTAAATCCCGTAGAACAGTACAGTGTCATAGATATTCATGATCGAAGAAATACTTACTCAACTTAAATGTTAACATGTTAATCCGGCGGCATGAGACATAATTGCTGATCAGTTAAGTTTGTTGGTTTATTTATTTCTGCTGATATTAGAAAGATAAAAACTTTGTTTCCCCCGCTCTGACTTGACAGATCATGACTCGTGTGTTGACGAAGGAATCAATAAATCTACCACATTTTGTTCTTGGTTCTGTAGGAAACAAAATTAAAACACATCACCAAATCATTAAATACCTTAATGTTTATCTTTGAATAGATATAAAAGCGTTTTTGTTATTAATACTCTTGTGGTCTTTATTATTCATACAAATTTCTATTCGTTTTGGCCGGATAGAAGCCAAGATTGATAAAATATACCCTAGGGCACACGGCAATACTGTAGCTTTTTATCAGTAAAAGATTTTTAGTAATATGATAAGCACTTTCAGAGATTACTACCTACCCGTTCTGATAAAAATTAAAGCTCTTTATGAAAGAACTTGTTCGGAGAATACTACTACCTTAGATTATATTATCTATAATGTAATGCCCTTACTAATAATCACTGTGTAAAGTTATGCAATGGATAAAGCCTGTGTAACCATAAATTTTTTGACGTATAAACCTGTCATAACTTTATGCAGCGTTTATTAGTAAGGCGCTAAGACTACAACCTTACTACAACTATGCCTATGCAATGTTGTTTTTCGGTTTGAAAATAAAACGTATCGTCATATAGACAGGTTACTTAATCACATGACTATAGACGACTTTGACTACTTAACTTCAAGTGAGCTGCCACGATGTTTATACCCGATGTTATAAAAACAATACAAACAAACGAATCAAATTTCCCGTTTTTAATAATAATAATATACATTTGACTGATAAATCGCGCCACTGCCAACAGCGATATCCATGGCTTTGTCTGATAGAATCTAATGCTTGCCGGCTTAATATTAAACTGTCTTTTTCAAGTGTTTTATGGTACTGAGATTGAAGGTATAGCCCGATAATGGCTGCGTTTAGGTAGCAATAACGATAAGTAGAAGAGAAATTGGTTATAGGCTTACCCGTTATCACATGGGACCTAAGTTTAGCGTCGTTTTGGTGATATATCGGAATAGGGTTCTTCCTGGAAACTTCTGCAACATTTATTTAACCTTTCAACGACCAAGCTACAGCCGGCTGTCACGCTGCTATTGTCTTTCTATTGTGTCTCGAATTACGTGTGTTCGTAGGTTTAAATCTTCGAGACTAGGCCATACGACGTGAAGGCTAGCCCGGATGTTATTCTACATGATTGGTTGCACAAAAATATTGATTATATCTTATTGTCTGGGCTTTAAAAGAGACGATGATCCTGAGTTTTTTTTCGGCATTTCTTCTTAGAGGTAGTCAGTTAAGAAATGCTGGCTCCAGCTAGTTTAAAAACAAATTGACGTGTAAAAGTGATTTTAAATCCTACTTGCATAATAAACAATTTCAAATCATTTCGTAGAGCCGATCTTCGTTTTTTACCGTACTCTGAGGTGCGTTTTCAGTTTGTATAAATAAAATGTGTGGTACTACATATACACAAATAACAACGCCTGTCCGTGCGGAAAACTACGGGCGGTTTAATTATGCGTCTCCGTGCGGCACGAAACGAGATACAGCACACCGAACACCGCAATACCAAACCAAAATTTATACAGAAATCCGTCATTTTGAAAGCGTGTAGTCTTTTAAAATGGTGAAATTGTCAATGCCATATTAATCGGCATTAAACAGGCCGCACATTGGGCATACATTTGCATCTCAGTAAATGTGGCGTCACATTTCCAACGCGACATATAGCGCCCCAGTATGTATATCTGATTGCAGGGCCACACGTTGAGGACGCGGAAGTAACAATTGTGGCGCAACTATTGTTGCGGGTATCTTCGATGCGCGCAGATCGCGGCGGATTTGTTTAGCACGCACGATCCTACTATTAACATTGCCAAGCTATTTAACAAAAAAACTTAACAAATTTCAAATTTCGAAGCAAGATAACAAAAGTTGCCAACACAATAAATTAACCCTTTAAAATATTACAGGCACTACTCGTAAAACATAAACGGTAGACTTTAGAAACAAAATAGCTAATAATATTGTTTAGGATGAGTTTTTAACTGCGGTCGTAAACTTGAGATTGGCGGAATATTTTCATGGCTCTTCAACAGATGTACTTAAGCTGAGATAAACCATTGCAAGATAGCAGGAGTTTATCATATTTTAACATGAAGAATTTTTGCTCTTTGGCAAGATTTTTTTTATGGGTGTTATTAATTTTATGTCAGCGCTTTGGATTTTTTAAATCATGTAATTTTGAGGGCTGTGGGTGACAGCGGTTGATAAGATTAAATTAGATATATATTTTTTATCGCTGTCTCTTTGCTGAAAGAAGATAAAAGTAGTGTCTTAGATGTCCTTTATAATGAAGTTAATGATAATGTAATCCAGAAATAATAATCTTGATTCTTAAATGCTTCATTTTTTTTTCAGAATGGTGGCGCAAATGCATGATAACTAAACTTCTTAATTGATCAAAAATGTACATAAACAAAAACTTGTTAAATGCGCAATTGCTATGCCTAGTTATTTTTAATATTTTTAATAGAAAAAAAGGCATGACTAGAGATTAACTACAGCAGACTCTCTCAGAGCAGAGCCTGCTTGTGACCATGGCAGGTGTAACCCTGCCGAAACGTCGAGCATAAAACAAATAAAAAAACCGGTCAAGTGCGAGTTTGACTCGCGCAACGAAGGTTCCGTTAATTTGTTTTTTAGTGAAATAAGTACAAATTTACGGTTTTCAGAGTTTTTCCTTTACTTGTGCTACATGACCTTGCTTCTTGCCAAATTTTACGATTCTAGGTTAATGGGAAGTACCCTATAGGTTTTGAGTTTTGATTCCCTTGAAAATGTCTAAATTATGCAATATAAACCGCCGTATCTTTTTATTGCGTTGATTTAGAAACTTGATTTCTTCACTGCTTTGGGAGATAGCAGTTTTGAGTATGTGATATTAATTTCAGCTTGATATCTCGACGCGTTCTTGAGAAAAAGGTTCTTGACAGACAGACGGACAGACGGACGCCTGATGTGAACTAACTTCAAATTTACGGTTTTCGGAGTTTTCCCTTTACTTGTGCTACATGACCTTGCTTCTTGCCAAATTTCACGATTCTAGGTCAATTGGAAGTACCCTATAGGTTTTGATTCCCTTGCAAATGTCTAAATATGCAATGTAAACCACCGTATCTTTTTATTGCGTTGATTTAGAAACTTGATATTTTCACTACTTTGAGAGATAGTAGAGCTGAGTATGTGATATTAATTTCAGCTTGATATCTCGACGGGGTTCTGAGAAAAAGGGTCTTGACAGACGGACGGACGGACGGACGGACGGACAGACGGACAACAAAGTGATCCTATAAGGGTTCCGTTTTTACCTTTTGAGGTACGGAACCCTAAAAAGGTACGTGCGCGTTAAATCCCGTAAAACAGTAGATAAAATATGAAAAGAATTCATCAAAAGTATTAGGTACACATAACAGAAGCCATATTATAATATCCATAATGGCCATTTTTGATAGTCTCGGTCTGTGGACATGATAAGAAACTAATAACCATTTTTCAATCCGAAAGCCAAAAGAGATGAGAAATGCAAAAAAAAAGGGTGGTAACGCCTGGACCATCCAAAATTTGACGTGTTTCCGGACCCCGATGACTTTGTTTTGTGTTTTCCCGTATCCGAAATTAAATGGTGTCGCTGTTTTTATTTTAACGCAAGAATTCGACGGTTTTCCGTTTGTGGGTCGGAAATCGGTGGAAAATTACTGACCCACATTGGTTTTACTTTGTTGTTTTCGTGTCTACACGAGATTTTGAGTTTAGGCAATATTAAGAGTGTGGTTGCAGAGTTGCTGATAGTTTCCTGAGGTGAAGTGTGAGCTTAAAAGAAGGTGAAAGAAAGTTCTTACAGACTTGTCCAGATTTTGAAAAATATAATTAAAAAATGTACCTCGAATAGTTCTAAAATATAAACAATATTTTTTGCAAACATTTTATGTTTTCAACCCTCATTTAAGGGACTTTTAGTATGTGTATTACCATACCACATTACCTTATGGATTAGTGGAAGGTTTTTTTTATATTTCAGCGATAATGTGTATTTACAGTTTATGTGTATTACCTTATATAGATCGGAGTTAATGACTAAGACATTCTCTACCTTATTGGTTGTCCTTTAATGAAATTTGTTAGAAATTACAATGACAATATTTCATAGTATACTCGGTACTTATTCACATCATACTGATATATGGATATCAGTATATATTATCGGTATAGATATTTTTATCAATACAAAGTCTACATCCAAGAAACAATATGCACTTTACGATCTCTGGCACATATAAGAAAGACAAAGCTTCTTTCCCGAAAACTCTAAAAACTTTTCCCATCTACTCTAAAATCAAAATAAATACAAATAGTCGCAGCTACTTTGTCGCATCGTTTGTCGATCGGAAATGGGTCAGCGATGCATTCGTGGCGGGTGGCCAATAGTCGCACGACATTCTTCGACAATTCGTGAGTAAGTAAAATGGACTCAGTGGAGTAAATGTACTGACTTTCACTTTGACTTTTCTGATAACCAGATTTTAAAATGTATAATTTTTTTGAATTGTCTACCAATGTTCAACCCTTTCTCATGACATTTTTGGGCACGTTTCATGAACTTTCCAATTAAAAAAATAGCCATATTTTAAAATTGAAAATTAACTATCCGTACTAATATTATAAATGCGAAAGTAACTCTGTCTGTCTGTCTGTCTCTTCTTCACGCCTAAACCGCTGAACCGATTTGAATAAAATTTGGTACAGTATAGTCTGGAACCCGAGAAAGGACTTAGGATAGTTTTCATCCCGGAAATTCCCCAGGAACGGGAGATATAAATCCACGCGGACGAAGTCGCGGGCAAAAGCTAGTGTATAATATGTTAGATCTATTGAAACTGTACTAGTATTCGATTCTGTTCAAATCTTGTCAGAAAACTAAATCCGATAAATGTAAAAAAAAAAAACTTTTTAAATATCTTCACCGTTATTGCAGCGCTTTTTTTTATTAATGTTTAAAACTGTTTTTAGAAAAATGTGGTTAATTTGCAAAGTGCTCCGTTCAAAATGTGCTCACTGCAGTGAGTTTTGATGCAGAGTTTAGCCACTCAAACTCCAACTTCCACATTAGAAGAAACATCCGAAACAAAGAAAAAGATGGTGGACACAATGTTATTCTTTGCATGATGTGATGTTAGTTATCAACATGTGTAAGGGTTACACTCAACAGAAGCGATGATAGATATGTTCAATTTTCTTACAGCTATCTTGTAGCTGGCAGCGGTCATCCACGAAAACAGCGGGTAAATTTTCTCGTGTTGTGCTTTTAGTCTGCTGCTTTGCCCGCGTGGATGTTAGATGTAAAGAACTTTATTTCACATAAGAACTTAAAACTAACAGTTCGCTTACAATGAGATACTTATTATATTAATAAACCTCACAACCCACCTCTAAGGTGTCGGAAACATTATCTTACTGATATTATAAATTGTGAAGGTTTTTATGTACAGTCAGCAAAGCCAATTTTAATCCCTTTACGGTTGAATTTCCAACAATTCTCTTACTGGATGCTTACTATTTACAAATAACACACCCTCCAAGTTTTATGTCTCTGGGTCAAGCGGTTTGGGCAGTGCCTGATATATCAACAATAAGTCAGATAAATTATAGATTACTTAATTTTCTTTTTTAACAACCAATGACGACGCTGTTCAACTAAAAAACTAAGGAATCCAACTTGGAGAACAATGACTTCAAAAAAAGAAGGAGGTTTCTCAATTCGACCGTATAATATGCTTTTTTGCTAATTAATTCATTACAAGTAAAAGAAAATCGATATTTTTTACAAAAAATAATTACAAATAAATAAAAAAAAAACTAAACAATAACAGCAACGAATTCATAAAACAGAATCCAAGACAGTTACAAAATATTTTCTGCCAAAGACTTTTTTAATCCCGACAAACAATTGCGAAAGCTGAACATTAGTTACGGGGACTAAGAACAGTGACCCAAATAATTGAATTGAACTAAATTCAATCAACTACGAAAGGATTGTTTTCAACAGATTTAGAGTACAAAAGATTTTTTTTGAAGACTTGCTGTCATTTGCAGGTCCCAGAGAAAAGAAATGAAAAGAATTTGCTTAAAGAAAATGTCTAGGAAAGTATTTTTATAGGTTGTTTGTTTTGAACGGTGTAATGAAAGGAGACCTTACCGAGTTTTCTTTGTGATGCAAGATGGGATCTGTCAGGTGAAAAATATTTGTTCTAAATGTGAAATGTCAATGTATTATGTCACAAATGGAATGAATGTATACACCGACAGCAAAATAGGAGGTTCTTTATCTTTGATTTGACTTTAGATATTTATTTAAGCGAAATTCGTATTTGTATTCGCGGACATAATATAATGTATTTACTCTGCTTATAATCAATTTGATCTCTAGATTATGACATAGAACGGAAACTTTGAACCCATCTTTAAGAAAAAAAGGGATGATAATAAAAAAAAATACCAGTGAGATTGAACAACTGCACGAAAATGATTATAAAAAGAAGGGTCCGTGGCTTAGGCCCCCAGTTGTCGACGCACCTAAGCGGCATGCTATAATATTTACATGCGTATTTCGATAATTTTATTCTTTTTAATGGTTTAATTACATAATTTCATTAAATAATAACAAAACATTCCTCAACTCACCTATCAACTGTCCAATGTCTCAAGCGTGGCCGGATTGCCAGTTTAAATGACAATGCGCAGTTTTTATTAAACAACTAGCATTTGCCCGCGGCTTCGCTCGCGTTAAAAAGAGACAAAAAGTAGCCTATGTTACTTTCCATCCCTTCAACTATCTCCACTTAAAAAATCACGTCAATTCGTCGCTCCGTTTTGCCTTGAAAGAAAGACAAACATAAAGACAGACAGACACACTTTCCCATTTATAATATTAGTATGGATGTCTGTAATGTCTACTTAATATGTAATGAGTCTCAACTGAGATGACAGAGGTCAGAGGTCATTCTTAGTCTTCCACATTTATTCAGCTCTATTATTCAGATTATGTCCATAGAAAATAAATAAATATCTTGGAATTTCTCACACCCGGCCATCTGATCACAAACTAAGCAGAGTTTGTCCTATGGTGACCAGATAACTGCTAAAGATACTTATATATTTTTAAGTACATACTTAAATTAGAAAAATAATAATAAAAAAACCACAAAAAGATACAACAACCTCTTGTGGTTATTGGACCTAACTGCATAGCCTTAGGTCGTGGGTTTCCACCAAGGATTAGTCTCTGTGTGATATGCATGATTGTTCTGTGTGTGGGTGTAATTTATTTATAATGATATTAATCAATAGATTTTATAAATGTGTATATCGGCGGTCCGGTTACCATAGTACATGCTCAGAACATTTTAAATCAGAAGCTTGATTGACTGGTAGAGCATGCCTTAGCCATTAAGTCGAGGTCGAGTCGAGTCCTGTGTACATTTGCGTATAATAAATAGATAAATAAATGACTGTATGTTTTGTCCCATGATACAAATATATTAATTTGACTTGACACAAAATTTTGCCATAAGTAATTTATTTAAATCATATGATTTTATTTATTTCAGAGTATTCTCTGAAATAAATAAAATAAGCAACGCTGTCCCTGGTATTCCAGGGACAGCGTTGCTTATTAAAACGCAAAGCTACAATACGCTTATTCTCTAGCCACACACGAACTCGCTCGGAAAAATTGCGATGTTCACTCCCATTTGCTGCAGAATTTCAGAAACTATTTGAATGAAAGTCGTTGTTTTTATACGCTAATACATACTTGCATATTATACATTCTTGCATATTATACACTCTTGCATATTATACGTTCTGGCACAATATGCGAGAAAGTACAATAATACTTTCTCGCAAATTGTACGAACGTATTTCGCGCACTGTTATTTTTAACTTCGAAACCTTTTTGTTCTTGATATTTTGAGCTGAACGAATAAAAGCGTATTTTGAGGCTGAAATATTGTTTTCAGTTGAATAAGACTGGTTGTTGTATGAAGACTTTTAAAGATCACGTTTATTATTTGTTGAGGTTATTTTGTTAAAGTTATTTAATTACAGAGAGCTGATGGAACTGGCGCTCTTATTAATAATCGGTTTAAGCTAAAAACATAACCTTTGTATGGCATGATCTTCTTTAGTTAATACTAGCTTTTACCCGCGACTTCGTCCGCGTGGAATAATAGTTCCCGTTCCCGGGAGATTTCCTGGATAAAAACTATCCTATGTCCTTTCTCAGGTCCCAGACTATATCTGTACCAAATTTCATTCAAATCGGTCAAGCCGTTTCCATGCTATGTCGTGACAACGGAAAACGGGTTTCATCCATACTTACTAATATTATAAATGGGAAAGTGTGTCTGTCTGTCTGTCTGTAAGTTTGTCTTTCTTTCACGGCAAAACGGAGCGACGAATTGACGTGATTTTTTAAGTTGAAATAGTTGAAGGGATGGAGAGTAACATAGACTACTTTTTGTCTCTTTCTAACGCGAGCGAAGCCGCAGGCAAAAGCTAGTTTTTATATATATCTAGATTATCCGCTGAGGGGAGAAATTTTTAGCTGTTCGAGAAAAAATTTGGAAATAATAATTGCGGCACATTTTTAATAATAATTACTTTCTGTTTCCTGAGTTCTTTCACCCATTTTCATAAAAACCTTCTTCTACCATTTTAACCAATTATAGATAAAACTAGCGTTTGCCCGCGGCTTCGCCCGCGGCATAACCTGCGTGAATGTTATTACTTCTAATTCCTTTTTTACCCCTTTGAGGTTGAAATTACCAAAAATCTTTTCTTTGTGGTAATCTTCTTAGCACAACGAACACACCTTTTTAGTTTGTCTTTAGGACCGGCGTTTTGGTTTGTGCTAGATATATCACCAGTCTGTCAGTCAGTTTACAATATTATACTTTAAACTTTCGCATTGCACCTTTTTTGTTTGTACGGGATCTAACGTGCCCGTTAGATCCCGTTTAACAGTAAAGTATAGTTTACCATAATATTTACATAGATTTACTTAAAGCAAAAAAAAATTACTGCGTAAGAATCAAGTTTCTAGCTTCAGTATTTTTGGTTGTGCTTTGATAACACCAAAAAGCCTGTCTATTCATAAATAGAGATTAAACGTTTATGTGAATATAATAGCATTACGACCGTAATTAAAACTAAACCCTAAATGGATATAATAATTTGATATTTCACAATATCAAATTATTATGAGCAATTATATTGTCATTACCAAATTACCGTTACAAAATTTAAATCAAACCTCGTTCCATTAATATTATATGCCAATTCAAACTTCGAAACTCCTATTTCAAATTCAAAAAACACCGATCGCGACCACGAATGGCCCAATCACGGCCCGTAATTTGAAATATCGAACAAAAAGTTCTTCGAACCGTTATTCATTTAAGATAAAAGATCTATATCCCTCTCTGGGATGACCTAGAAACTGAATGGCGCATTTTTTTTGCATTTCATGATGCAGAAAGCTTTATTGCACTCATTAGTCCAGAGTTTTTTGTACTGTGACTACTGTATTCAATGTGCATGGGTTTTAGTCTTCGTGCGTCGTGCATACGGTTATTAAAAACTGTGGGCTGGTTTAATTAGTAGAAGTCAGGATTTTCGCAAATGCCTTTGAACATTTTATACGTCTTTTTTTGTTGAAAACGGATTTTTTAAAGAAATTTAATGTGCATAGAATGAAGCTAAAAGGAAGAATCATTTAAAAAGTAAGTAAAGTTTTTATGAATTAAATCATGAAATTGACTAGTCTAGTGAATAGGCTAGATGACACAAAAAAGATTGTCAGTTAGATTATCAAAAGGTACCATTTGATGTGTGTTGCTTCAATTTACACGGTTTTGGGGAGACACTTTTAATATTCTATGAAGTTAAACTATGATTAGTAAATAAAATTAATAATTGCGTGTACGTCCTTGTTACTAGGTAGTAAAAGCCTGATAGGCAGTCGCTGCTTCTAGAATATTCTCATATGGAACCAATCCCACTTAAATAGAACAAGTGTCAATTATGGATTTAAAAATCCACAGTCCTCGAAGAAATTGCGATTTCAGTTAACAAAAGAGCTGATCTGAATTAGATGCAACATGGCTAAGAACCATTGCTTATAACCTACTATCAAGTGAAAAAAACCGCATCCAAATGTGTTGTTGACAGACACACATATATAGCGACCATTTTTTTAAGTCAGGGTTACAAAGACTAGGGAGACAGATATTATTTGAAGCTGGAAAATGAGAATTGACATAATGCACGCCCCACTAAATCTGACCTCCCCAGCCTTATAAGCTAGTCGTCTAAAAATTACCATATTAACACGAAAATGCGATGGAAAGAATCAATGGAAATTGTTATTTGCATGTAAATTAGGGGCTTAAAAATGTTTTTAGGCCAACGCTGGAAAAGAAAATTCCCGTAACCAGTATTAATAGGGATTCTTTACAAAGCCGTTTTCATTTGTTTTCGAAAATAAGGGCATAGCACCTAACGCGGCGGTAAGTAGGATCTACGAGTAATTATTATGAGATACTTCCTTTATTATTTAAAAGTAAGTGAATGTTATGGGCTTCTGCTGTTTTGTGTTTAAAGGAGGGTCGGTAATGGTAATAGTACCGACCTGTTTACTGCGGGTTGAAAGTATTAATCATTATTATGGCACTGTGTAAAATCTATAGTGTTGACCATCGGGAATTCAAACCCAGTCCAATCCGACGACCGTTTTAATCCGACACGTACCTATATCACCGATTGTGTCTAGATATTTCGGAAAATATTTAACAAAATGTTGGTTTGATTACAATTTACTCTTATTCGAAAAATTCCTACAGAGGTTCTTAGTACTCAATAGTCAGACAGTGCTCTATAATCCGGCATCGCTATGCAAAACGTTTGTCGAATTACTGGGGGCCACTGTGATTATGAATTTTTTTATAGCAGCACCTAGCATATATCTCTGAGTAATTTTATTAAAGAAAATAGTGCCAACTTTTTGACTTTTTCACTTAAGTACTCTGTAACAGCCAGGCGTGTCTATGGAGTTGAATAACAAAAATCAGTGTCATTTAGCTCAACCATACAAGGAACCGAATGATGCATTGCATTATACTGACATTGTGTAAGAATAACTTGGGGTCAGCAGTACTATTCTAAAGAAACACATCCACTTTAAAAGTCTTCTAGTAAATAATTTTGCAAGTCACCGGCAGCGATTGTGTTAGTATTACTTACTATTCTCGACTCATTCATTTTAAGAATACGAAACTTGAATCTCACAGTGATCTTGCCGCGAATTCAGAAATGATTTTGCGAAATGAACGTTCAGAATTGCATTGTTGGTGGCCGTGTATGTGTATTTCCAAAATACTTCTTTATATTTAGATTTTAAACCTTATAGCATTCGCGTTTTGGGCCACAAGAGACTGTGCGCTGCCCATATTTAAGTTTCGTATTCCTACCTCTATTAATTATCTTCCCCGATGTTTCATAAACCCTATATCTATTAATACCTTTCCTAGTCCCATGGGCAGCCATTGTGTCTACAGATATATGGAAACGGTAATTTATTAATTAATTAATTCCGTATGTAAATAACTTGTGTTGTCTTCCGTAGGTATTGTTGGTTTTATTGTGATATGTTTGGTGTTAGAAAAGAATTAAAAACAAAAAGCTTTCATCAGTCTTTTTATCACTTATAATAAAATGAACGTCTGTCAGTTTTATAGAATTTAAGAATAAAAAAAAACAACGCCCTACAAGTTATTAAAATCGCGAGGATAACAAACGTGTTGATAACTTTAAAACGGCTACACCGATGTTGATAAAAACCTGTGTAATATGTGCATATTATAATAGACAAAAGCCGGGATTTCCAGCGATTTGTAACACCCGAGTGAAGGTCGCAAGTTTTTTTAAAAAGAGAAATTTTCAACCTCTTTGAATTTTATTCCTTCTCTGTGCTTACTTACGACGTAAAAGGAACCCGTATGCAAATTTTCTCAGCCTGAGCGCCAGTAGTTGGCTATGCATTGATACGTCATACAGTCAGAAAATCTCTTATATATTTAAAAGATAAAAGTTTGCTGCAATTCGACTTTAAAAGGCTCAGAAGCGAGAAAATTTTCGACTATTCGTAGTATTTGAAAGGCAAAATTGTAAGTTTGTTTGAAAAAGATAATGGTAGCAGCTTTGGAATTGTTCGTCTAATTTAGATTTTTTTAAACTGCTAGCGCCTTACTAATAAACGCTGCATAAAGTTATGACAGGTTTATACGTCAAAAAATGTATGGTTACACAGGCTTTATTTATTGCATAACTTTACACAGTGATTATTAGTAAGGGCATTAGTTATTTTATTATTTGAATTCTATCTGCCAAAAGTTTAGATAATGCTGGCATCAAAAAATTACAGTTGGATTAAACAATTAATTAACGACGAATTTAATTAAACATAGAACTTTGTAAGCTACTGCCATTTATAAATTTTAAATTAATATTTTTTGAAGTGAAAACTTCTTTAGCGGCGTTGAACACTTTTTCTGTAATGGGTATAAAATCTTAAACTCGCGTCAGGACACGTGACCTGATCGAAAAAGCGTAGGACGGATGGATAGTAGACAGCTATAATCAAGTTTTCACTTCTGCCGGCACTCCCGGAGTGCAACCCGTCTTTTTTTTTAAATATATCAATGGCTACAGCAGATAAATGAAAAGAAATGAAATGAATGAAACAGATTTTTTTAAATCCTGAGAGTGAGGACCAAAAAAGAAAATAAAGTGATCTTAAAATCGATGCGATTACCAGGTTTGGCTGCGTCTTGGCCTAATTATCATACTCGTCCAAACATGACTATCATCTTTCCGTTACTATTCTATTACTATTAATAATAAATTATAAAAACATAACCCTCTTTTCAGCAGTCGGGTAAGAGTACTAAAGTAATAGATTTTATCTTGAATATATTAAAAAAAAGAGAGGCCCAGCCAACTTAAAATACAGGCTTAGTCTCTCACAAATATTAAAGTTTTTATGTCTCGTTTTATAGTTTACGCTAAAATGTAAATACTCGTGGAGGAAAAATAGGCTTTTGTGTTCCATTTCCTTTTTTTCTAGAATTTAATGAAATTGTGAGGATATTTCTCCGTTTTACCACAGGACATCCAGACGTGCGGCAGGATACCATCCTTTCTTGGTCGATATTCCTCGAATCCGCACGCAGCGTTTTTCGAAATCCTTTATTATGCGCACCGCAAAGGAATGGAATTCTCTGCCGGCGTCTGTGTTTCCAAAAGCATCTAACCCGGATGTATTCAAGAGAAGAGTGCATAGGCATCTTTTGGGTGAGCTCGCTCCATCGTAGGCTCCGTCTATGCCCTTGGACTAGTCTGGGACCAAGAGCAAGCCCATAATTATAAAAAAACAACTTCTATTTTTAGACAGAACGATAAATTATAACTTTTAACATACAAGGTTAAAGTAACACTTTTTTACAGTCCAAAGCTGGTTAATAAATGAACGGAGATTCAATAATAATGCTCACCAAACTGTACGATGAATTTATACAAATAAATGTGGTAAAATTGTTTGTTTGTACAACAGGTAATAAATACCTCAACTTACTTATTCTGTTACAAATTTTCCTGTTATCCTTTGACTTATGTTACTTGCCTGATACACAAATAAAATCACAGACAAACAAAACTTCAAAAAACAAAATAAACGTCATCAGCATAGCGAAACACGAACACGATACACGATACATTCTGCAAAATAGCACTGTATAGTATTACACAGATTGCAAAAATACAGTACCTCAAGGTTGGTATCACTGAATGGAACGATACACGAATTTGAATTGCAAAATGGCTGCGAAGTTGGGGTACTGCCTGTAACTATTTCAGTTATCTATGTATGTGCAAGAGCGAGAATAGATCGGAGTTCCATGGTCGGCTTATAATGGAATGTTTGGCGGTTTTCTTTTTTAGCCTTTCGGCGTCCAAGCGGCAGCCGGCTGTCGCGCTGCCATTGTCTTTCTATTGTGTAACGAATCATGTGTGTTCGAAGGTTTAAGCTGTGGAAGTTTTTGAGAAGAGTTTACAGGTAATTGTAAATGAGGATGCAATGGAGGTGTTTTTTACACTTACGCACGTTATGAATTTACAGTTTGCCTAAAACATAGCCACTTCCATTGTCTTTTTTTCAGAAATCAGGTTTTGGGTTTTAAAGTTATGAGCAAACGAGTGAAAAGTATGTCATGATAAGCCAGAGGTTAAGGCACTCGCCTATTATGTGAGAGGTTCTGGGTGCGAATTCGAGCAAGTACCAATGTAACTTTTCCATTCATATTATGGTCCTTTCAAAAGTTTATCTCTAAGACATCACTGACATCCCGTACCATCATCTAGACATCACTGAGAGCACGTAAAAACCTCTAATCCGGGTTGACATTCGTAGAACTTCGACAGACGTTTCGGGTAGAGTAGAAGCCAGCACTCAGTTGTGGATTGTATGATAAGCAGTCGCTTCACGTAAAACACTAATCCGATTACACTTGGAGCCTACCTTAACAAAGTTGGGAAAAGGGTACGGAGATGATGATGGGGAACTGAGCCAAAAGTTCCACATCTTACATTAAAATGAAGGATCTTGCAACCAAATGGGCGTAACTGCCAAACAATTGCTGTCGGGATTTTGTACATATGCTAATTTCGCTACTAACTGATTGCACGTTGTACGATGCCAGCTCTAATTCACATGTTAGGCAATTAATGTCCCAGTAAAATCTTATCATGTTGCAAGCTGGATGCTGCGTCTTAGGTAATAAATTGAACAAGATCTGGTCTTCAATGCTGATTTATTCTGAATTACTGCTTTGTCCAAAAGTGGTGTAGTAGGACATTATTTGACTGCGATTAACGGGTTTGTTGGTCTAGTGGTTAGTAACTCTGACTGCTAAGCTGGAGGTAGTGAGCTCGATTCCCTCTTAAAAAGTTTGTGTGGTGAGCGCTATTATTTTTTCTGTGTCTGGGTGTAATTATTAATGGAGTGACGTCACGGACGCCGAGTTGACCACTGTTCGTGTGCGGTTGTTATATTAAAATAAATAAAACAAGTCTTGTTATTGCAACAAAAAGTGAATTAAATTTAATAAAACACTATAACAGATCACATAGATTGATATCCAGTGTGTTAGTGCAGTGCATATAATAAAATATCGCTAAAAACTTAAAACTATTTACAGTGACTATAACATTCACAAATTTACCTACCCTAAACACTAAAAATATAAAAAAAAACAAGTGAATAAACTCTAAACTATCTGCAAAGTGTTGCCCGTGCCTATTCTTCTGCTTATCCTAGTGACGTCTCGCGGTGTTATGGTGATAGTACTTAACCATTGATATTCCTATAGAAACCATAACATTGAAAACTATAAACAGCGACATCTATCGTCACGGCTCAATATTAAGATCAGCTGGTTCAATCAAAATCAATTAATATCACTATGCCGGCAGCAAAGTGTGGAGGTTGTGCAAAATACCTTTCGCCGATAGAGGCCGCTAAATGCAACCAATGCAACGCCTACTACCACCGCGCCTGCGTCGCCCTCCCAGCTGTGGGTCTCATCGCTGCCACCTGGCGCTGTCCTGAGTGCAACAGGAACGTGGTGAGGGACAACAAGGCCGATACACCTGTGCGAGGAAGGACGACCATTGTACACGCGGAGACATGCACCCCTGAAGAGCTCATGGATACAAGTCAATTGGACTCCTCTGCGCTCAATGTCACCTTAAACTCTTCCCCGGACTTCGCCGCTGAGCTGCACCTATTTAAAGAGGAACTTCGGAAAGAGTTCCGCCAAATGCATCTCGAACTGCAGCAACTACGAGATGAAATGGCGCAGTTGCAAGTTTCCCTCAAGACGTCGGACGAGCGCATGGACAACCTGGAGGTACGACTGAGTTCTATGGAACTCAAAGTAGAGCAAAAAGTCCTCACGTCAGATCCGAGTCTTCATAATACCATCGCTGAATTGAAGATGCAGCTCAACGAACGCGATCAGGAACTGTTCAGCAACGACGTAGAAATCACCGGGATTCCTGAGAGCAAAGAGGAAAGCACCTTCCACATTATAAAGACTATGGCTGTTAAACTCGGAGTTAGCATTGATGAGAGGGACGTGGTTCATGCCGAACGGGTGGGATCTACACTTCGTAACAGAATAGATTCCGCTGGTGGCAACAACTCTGCCGATCCCGCTGTGTCGAGGCCGCGAAGTATAGCCGTGCGCTTCGCTAGGCGTGCGACGCGCGATACACTGCTCCGCGCGGCTCGTGTGCGCCGCGGCCTGTGTACGGATGACCTCGACATACGTGGGTCGTCACCGCCGCGTCGAGTCTACATCAACGAGCGCCTCACCAAACAGAACCGCCAGCTCTTCTATCTTGCTCGGCAAGCAGGGAGTAAGCAAAACTGGAGGTACGTGTGGACGAGAGGTGGGAGGATCCTGGCCCGCAGAGTGGATGGAGACAAGGCGGAGCGTGTCAGATGCGAAGATGATGTCGTCAGAATTTTTGGACAATAGTCTGTTCGCTCACTAATCTGATTTGTTTATATAATTCAATTTGTTCTCATGAGCCTACAAAGCTGTGCGTGTTTCCTGTAGTACCTTTTGGCAATTTTCTTTACCATCAAACTATATATATTTACAATTCTATTTTAAGGAAATCTTTTTACTATCAAACTATATATACAATTTACAATTTTATTTTAGGAAAATCTTTTTATAATCAAACTATATTTAATTACAATTCTATATACATATTTACAGTCGCACAACCAATTTTATCTGTTATTTTTACCCACATTAATGATATCAAATCAAATTACTATTTACTCCACATCTTATCTTATACTCCTAATATAATATTTACAAACTTTACTATTTACAAATATCATTCTTATTCATTTTTATTACATAAGTTATTAATTTATATATTCCAAGATATGAAATTGTTTATTCCAATTATTTATAATATTTGTAACAGCAATGTTAATTTGATAACACTTATATTTATAATACTGTACATTTTTAAATTACACAACTTACTAACTCACAAGATCCACAATATGAAGTCTTTGTTTGCAAATGTTGCTAATACCAACAATGATTTTAAATTATTAATGTGCATTTTTTACATGAAATCTTTATTTACAATTTTCTATATGAAATCATTATTTATATTATTTTACATGCAATTATTATTCACTATTCTTTATATTTACAACCTTTTACATAATGACATTACTATCACCATTCGATTATTATTTTCAATTCCTTGTATTTACAATTTTAATATCAAATACAATCTCTTTAATTTCATAATTTATATCATGGTATCATTCTTTACAATTTTAATACCTGACTGCAATGCTTATATATTATGTAGTCTGATTCAGTGTTTCCACATCGCTGAATACTTTACCACATTAATTAGACATGCCTGAAAAATATCTTAAGGTTGGTTTGTTAAATGTTGGCTCCCTTGGCACTAAACATGATGACTTTATAGCAGCGGTGGAAAGACATTGCTTTGACATAATAGCAATAAACGAGACTTGGCTTCGACAGGGTGAGGAGGGGCGAGCTCCCACAGTGCCAGGCTACCTCCTGCGTCACACGCCGCGACCACTTTCTGTGCATGGGGGCCGCGGGGGAGGTGTGGGGTTCTATCTCAAGCGCGGCCTAACCGCACGGACCTGGTCTGCCCTAACGGACCCTAGGTATGGGTCTATCGAGCAAATGTGGCTTACCGTTACAATAAACGGAAGTAAAATTGCTATCGGCACAGCCTACCGCCCGCCTCGCTCTGACCTGGATCTCTTTCTCGACGCGATTACAGACTCCATCAGTTCTATGGTAAACTGCGACCACTATATACTGCTTGGTGATTTTAATGTAAACCTCTTGAATGTTGACGGTCAATCGAAAAGAGTAGATGAGTTTTTAAAAAGCCTTAGCCTGCAGCAGTTAGTCAGCTCTCCCACTCATTTCACAGACCACAGTGAGACGCTTATCGATCTTGTGTGTACCAACCTCAACCCCAGAGGGATATCTGTCGAGTCATTTGGTTCAACAAACGGGCACTCGCTAGTTATTTGTGAGTTTAACATCAGGTGTAGCAAGTACAAACCTCACTTAGTAACATATAGACCACTCAAACATATAAACAAAGATTTATTGGACCGTGACCTGTCACACATAGACTGGAATGACATCAGTAATTTGACAGATGTCAATGTTATGGTTCAGAAATTCAATATGTACATTTTGAACATATTTGATTTGCACGCTCCGATCAAGTCATGTTTAATTAAAAAACCTTCCCTCCCTTGGATAACGGACACAATTAAGTACATGATGCATTTAAGGGATAACGCACTTGCCACATTTCGTAAGATCAAGTCAGATTCAAAAAAAACATATTATAAGCAGTTGAAATCACTTGTATCAAGTTCTATATTCAGAGAGAAGGTTGCATATTTTAAGGTAAATATTAATGAAAAAATTAAAGACCCAAAAACGCTTTGGAAAAATTTAAAAAATACCATACTGCCGTCAAACCAAATAAATGACCTTCCACAGCACCTCACTGATACGGATCAAATAAATAAACATTTTCTGAACGTTCCTGGTAATCCCTCTAGTAGTATGTCGCGGGTAGCTTACTTTATGTCTCACCGTTTTAGCGATGCCACTTTTACACTGCACCCAGTAGGTACCGAGGAAGTAATGAGATATTTTGGACAGCTTAAATCAAACGCTGAAGGTTGTGACAAAATAACCCTGAATATGCTTTTATTTACACTTCCACACACGTTGAAAGCAATTACTGACATAGTAAACAGCTCTATACTTTCCTCAACCTTTCCTGACGCCTGGAAGACTGCGATGGTTAGGCCAATACCCAAAAAAACAAATCCGTCAGAGTTAAAAGACCTTAGACCAATAAGTATTTTGCCTTGCCTATCCAAAATTGTTGAAAGGGCTGTTTACAAGCAAGTGTCACAATACCTGGAAGAACAATCTATTCTACCTGAGCTTCAATCGGGCTTCCGTAGGGGACGCAGTACTTCTGCAGCTCTTCTGGATGTGACAGACAATATTCTGTCTGCGCAGGATAAGGGCATGTGTACTATCCTTGTCCTACTTGATTTTTCGCGGGCTTTCGACTGCATTAACATTAAGCTGTTCTTATCTAAATTAAATTACTACGGCTTTGACAGCCAAACGACAAACTGGTTTAATAGCTACCTTAGTAACCGCCAGCAGCGTGTCGAAATCCGCCAAAGTAATGGCTTACATCTTGCATCGTCTCTCACTCCTGTTGATAGGGGCGTACCGCAGGGATCGATTCTCGGCCCTCTCATCTTCATCCTGTACTGCGCTGACATTATAAATTCTATTCAGAGCTGCAGGTACCACATTTACGCTGACGATGTTCAAATGTACATTTCGTTCAAACCTAGCGAATATGACAGTGCTTTGAAGGTCTTGAACGATGATCTCGATAGGATAGCAGCTTGGGCAGAAAGCAACAGCTTGGTTCTCAACCCGGCCAAAACCAAATATATGTTGTTTGGTACAAAAAATCAAATTAATGCATTACCGGCAACTCTTAATGTTACCTTGCTAGGCAAATCGGTAGATCGGGTAAGTGAGGCGCGAAATTTGGGCCTAAATATGGATACAGGTCTGCGGTATGAAGGGCATGTGGCAGAGTCAGTCCGGAACTGTTTCTATCGGCTTAAGGTCCTATACAAGATAAGGCCATACTTATCCGAGGAACTGCGCGTTCAGCTGGTTGAGTCGCTGGTACTGTCAAATTTGAACTACGCAGACACAGTGTTCGGTCCTCGGCTCCTAGCTAGAACCGACAGGCTTATCCAGAGAGTACAAAACGCCTGCGCTCGATTCTGCTTTGCAATCCCGTACAGAAGCCACGTAACTCCTTTTTTAAACAAGCACTCTATTTTAAAAATGAAGTCACGCCGGAAGCTACATTTAGCGTGCCTACTATTTGGGGTTATTAATTTCAAACAGCCGAGTTACTTGTTTAAAAAGCTGAGCTGGATTGCAGGCAGAAGGGAATGCGCGGCCAGACAATGCTCACTGCAGCTGTCTACCGAACCACACAAAACTGCGGCCTTCAGAGGTAGTTTTAGATATGCGGCATCCAAATGCTGGAATAATATCCCACCCCCTATTAGAAATCTAAAAACACTAGGCACTTTTAAAAGAACATTGCGTAGATTTCTTTTAGATACACAAAGGGATCTCGATATGGTTGCCGCAAATACTTCTATTATATAGTTGACAGCGACAAAACATGTCTATTTTCTGTTCTTTTATATATGTAATTTTATTATGTTTGTTGAATTTGGTCGTGACATATTATTAAATGTACTTACGTGGATACTTACTTGTGAATAATGAACACACATAATACTCTTAAAATAGCATCACTTTGCAACTAACACAGACTCTTTACTAGTGATTACACCCACACAAATAATTTAAATTATATATCAATATTTTCCTTTTACCCGCACACTATTTTGTTATTTAAATCTTTTTTTTCTCCTTTTACTTTCGCCTTCTTGGCGTCCCTGAGTCACCTGGTTCCAGCAGAATACCAGCGTCAGGTATATGCTGAGCCTATACCTGACATATGCTGAGCTGGACTCCCATTTGGTGCAAACCAGAGACACGCACTGCTTAGTCACTTTAATTTTATTTTTTGTAATATTGTTTTTATTTTGTGTATGTCATGTGTTTTGCTCCGAATAAATTTCTTATCTATCTATCTATCTATCTATCTATCTATCTTTATCTATTCTCTTTAATTATGTATGTAATTATAAATTCTTTATAAAAGATTGATATCAGTTATCTGGTTACCATAACACAAGCTCTGCTTATCTTGGGATCAGATGGCCGTGTGTGAGAAAGAAAAAAAATGGTTATTTAATTCCAATGAGGACTACTTTATCCAGAATTGGAATAGTAGAGGACATTTTCGATTTTTGACTAAGGGACATTGTTCAACAAACCTAACTTAGGTTTCATTCTCACACAGTCATACCCTAGAATACGGCTAATAAAACAAGTTTAAAAAGGATAAACATTATGAAATATATCAGGAAATGCAGCCAAGGATAGTTGAGCCATTTTACGACACTAGCGCCGTAAACTGTTTTCTCATACCGCATTTTATGACGGAAATAAGCCAGCTCTCAATCCGAGTTAGCACGTTCGGGGTAAAAGGATCTACTTTGATTGTGTTAAAAATGTTATTGCTGTTGGCAATTTTGTTTCGTTGTTGTTGGATTTTAATCTACAATTACGGGCATTAATAGGTATCTCTTAAGACGGAACTCAGTGTTAGTCAAGAATGTAATGTGAAATAAAAAAGAAAATGATGCTATTGACAATTATTTGAGGAAACAGATGCCAGGTTACACTTTCTCACACCTCTGGGTTTAAAATGGGTAGTAATAAAAGCTTCGACAAATAAAGAAGAATTGTACTTACTCAAAATATTAAATTTACTGCCTAAAATACTAACTTCCCAACTACTTTTTTCCAAATTAAAATGACGAAACGACCGAATGAGATACTGAAATCTCCGAAAAATAAACATGAACGTTTATTGCTATAATACTTTTCTAACAGCATAAATTACGTTCAACTAAAAACTCTATTAATTTACCAATTCTAATCTTACCAAACCTTAAAATACTCTGTGCGCTGGGTCGACGGAACCCCGCTTCGCGGGGCTCCTATTTCTGGGTGGTTTATAAAAAAATAACCACTCGCTCACACGACCCCGCCATCCCCTTCTAACCTAACCTATCCGAGTCGGGGTGCCCTAAAGTCTAGATTGCAACCAGTTTTCATCATTATTGAGAGTTAAAAAATAAATTTTGATAACCAACAATAGAAATTAAAACAGTTCATGCAAGTTGTAAAAATATGATTATTTTGACGAAACCTCTGTTGTCGGTAACTTAGTAATTTGGTCGGAGATTTAGTTTTCTATTCGGAAATTAGGATTTTTGTCGGTAATTCATTATAACGCTGGTTAATTAGAATAATAGTCGGCCACAGATCGCTGGAGATTAATTTGTTTGTCGGAACCATTATTATTTCCCGTTTAAAATACGTTAAGAGGTCATCGCGCGAAAATGACGTTAAATATATCTTTTTTTCCTAACCTGGAAATCAAGATCCTCACTTGTTACACATTACACGAGAGCAAAGGGAAAATTCGCCATTGTAATAACTCATATATTTTTGCTGTTGTTTTATGTGTATTGTTTTTCTTGTGCAATAAAGAATAAAGAGAATTTAATCTTATAGTAACCATATTAAAGTTTCTTTACATAGAAGAGCAGTATAACTTCTGCATTTCTAAATGCAACTTGCCTACCAAAACTTATAGTAAACTTGTGATTTCTCTAAAAAGCATCGAATTATCATTAGCTCCCTATGCTTTTCCCAATTATGTTGGGGCCAGCTTCCAGCCTAACCGAATTCAGCCAGATACCAGTGTGTGACGTGAAGTGACTGCCTATCAGACCTCCACAATCCAGCTACTGGGCGACACTATATTCCTTGGTTAGACTGGTCAGAATGTCTGGCTTCCGACTACTCTTAACGACTGTCAAAGTTCTGGAAAAGTCAACCTCAATCAACGCCCTTATGTGTTTTCCGAGGCTCGCGATGGCAGTACATGCATAGGAATTGAAAAAGTTAACTTAGTACTTGCCCGGATTCGAACACACTACCTCTTACACGAGAGGTGGGTGCCTAAAACACTAGACCATCACGACACTCAAGGAGCATCGGATATTGTTACAAATGACGATGACGAGATGACTTAATACCTATATCCAATCGTTTATTAAGAAAACTTCATGAGACCTATGAGATCCATACATAAGAGAGAGACTTGCAATAATTTGCGCTTTACGGCTTGTGCAAGAAGATGGGTAGGTACTTAAGATAAATACTTTTGAACTTAAAAGTTTTCCTTATGCTTCAACTTTGCCTATATTCAGTTCCTGAATTGAAACTTGGTGTTGGTAACAAAAGTCGATTGACACTGTTACTTTGACTTCAATTGCTCGCACCGCTTTGCCTTCTTAAAGATAAATCTATAGATATAAAACGGTAAACTGACTGTTTGTTGAATCATTGCACAGCCCAAACTACTGGTCATAAAGATATGAAACTTGACGAGTGCGTTTTTGTGAAAAAAATAATAAAAATAAAAGTAGATTGCCACAAAGCTCTGGTACCCAGCTGAATATGGTGAGGCTGAAAACCGACCGCAACATTGTTGGGAAAAGGCTAGGGAGATGATGAAATAGCCATAATAAACGCAGTTTAGAAAATTCTAACCCATAAGAGTTAAAAAAGAAACCACGCGGGCGAGGCAGCGGGTAGTTAGTATGATATATCTCACATACTCTTTCTCCAAACTAGAACACAGCAATGTTGTATTTCTTTTCCTTTTCTTTTTTAATTTTCTCCAACAAACTCCTTTCTGCTAACAGCACATGAACTGGCACTAGGAATGTGTTGGAGCATAAAGTTTCTAGACCGGAATAATTATGATACAATTATTCTCATCTAGCAACACTAAAAAAACGTTTATATGCGAGAGAAAGTTAGATACTAAAGTGCCAGCATGCACGCGCGTAGCCCTTGTTGACCTTTCCACTTTTTTTTACTTTTTATCTAAAACTATTTTCTTAAAAACACTGTTATCCAGCTGAATCCGGTTAGGCTGGTAGCCGATCCTAACGTAGTTGGAAAAATAGCTAGAGAGATGATGATTATGTTAATCTATTTTTAAGAAAATTAACGCGTTCCTTTCCTTAAGTCCTGCAAAATGTACTAATTTTCAGTTCAAAATTCATCAACTTTGTCACTATAACCAACGCTAAATTTACGCAGACGAACTCACATGCAAAAGTTAGTTTTGAATAAAGGAGTGATCAATCTGCTTACTGCCAATAGCGTTTTCTCGAGTCACTGACGATATTAGCTTTGTCGAAGGCTGAAAGTTCGTTTTTAGTCAAGTCGCACTCCACTGTAAAATGTTCATGTATTAGGAATTTTCTCGATGCTTCGGCGCTGTACTGTAAGTGAATTTTAAACTATTTCTATTGCTAATTTCTTTGTCCTGCTTTGTATCGATATTATGTTCTTTGTTCTTGAAGCTGGAGAGTATTTTTATTCATTTTTGTATATTTAAAGTAAGATAGATTCAGTTGATGAAACTTTGCATAAAAGGGCAGTAGGAGTGTATTTTTTTAAAAACTGTTTTCAATTACTTTAAAGTAATTGAAAACAGTTTAATAATTGATTAGTAATTAATTTAATTAATTTTATTTTATTAGGTAATTTTAAGATTGAGAATATTTTTTTTTGGTGAGTGGGAAATCATCAAATGGGTGCGGCGGGAGGGCGTGTCAGACTTTTACTGACTAAAACCCACTCATGTTCCTTCGGTTGCCCTTTATGTTCCAGGGTCACGGTAACTATTAAAAACATTCCGCAACCCCGGCAGGCGTTGGCACTGTTGGCCCCTTCCAGAAGATTTAAAACTTCTGTTCTTCTTAAGCAGTTCTGAGATGATTTTATAAGAGCCGTAATTATTGTATGAACTTCACAAGAGATTTCCGAAACTTTGCTTACGACTCTCGAGAATAGAACCTGCAAAAATTATTTGTTATTATGAGCACAATCACGTGTTTAAGTGTCGTAAACTATATACAATATTGATATTTATGTGTTGTGTTTAATTTATATTTCTTTATCAACAATAATTCGCGCTTTAAAAAAAAATTCCTAAGATTTACATGTAAATAATAGACAGGCCATATTTACGAATGTAACTAACGCCTTCAAATGTCAATTATTGAAACAAAATTGCGGCCAACTAGTCAAACGAATATGAATCGTATTTTCAGTACGCCATGACTCAAACTGAAATAGCACCACGCTCTGACAGGTACATATTTTCTTGAAACATCTAGGAGTAAGTATATTTATCAGTATGCTCTGCACATGAAAATAAAATCTGAATAACAATATACCGTCTTTCAAAATAAAAGGAAATTGACACTCAGAACCCTTTTCTTTTATAGTGATTAGCATATAGACAGCTTTAATGCTTTGTACCCGTTCTAGTCAATATATTTGACCCAGATCGTTTTTATTATGTTCACTGTAATGGTTTCTGAACGATCAGAGATCAGTTTGGTGTTTTATGTGAGTTGGTATTGAATTTTATCTATGTCGTTGGCTGTAGGATTAGAAGTTTTCTTGCTTTTAGAACTACTATGGTATATGGGTAAAGTCATATGCCCTTACTTAATCACTGTGTAAAGTTATGAATGTTATGTTTATAACAGTTACTGTGACCCTGGAACATAAAAGGCAATCGAAGGAACATGAGTGGGTTTTAGTCAGTAAGAGTCTGACACACCCTCCCGCCGCACCCAGAACGGGAGCAGTCATTGGATGATTTCCCACTCACCAAAAAAAAAAAACAAAAAACCTGTGTAACCATATATTTTTTGACGTATAAACCTGTCATAACTTTATGCAGCGTTTATTAGTAAGGCGGATAGTGTTCTAATTTTATTAAAAATTCATTAGTCATATTTGACAGTTCTTAATGTACGCTCTAATAAAGTAAGGAAAACAATATTGCCGTGTAAAAGTGTAACTTATTACTTATTTACAAAATAAAATCTTTTAAATCTATTTTTTTTATTAAAAAACCACTTTGCTCCCGAAGTTACTTACATCGCGACTTTTGACGAGCTGTCAAATAAGTTTATTACTTCAATTCGGTTGAATCAATTTTGATGAAACATACCTTTAAATGTCACTACTTAAACTACTTTAAAAAATCGTATCCAAAACGGTTTACCCGTTTAAGAGCGATATATATTATAGACAGACAAACACAGCGGTCAACCTTATAATTTTTTTCATGTTTTTGCGACGGGATTTAAAAATACAGTAAAACTAATAACATTTTAATCATCCTCAAAACATAAAAAGCACGCCTGACCGTTTAAAATCTTGTTCAAATTTTATTGACCACTGTTCACAGTACCCATAAAACTGGATATAAAACGCCATAAACGAATGTTCGCTACTTACAACACACTTCACTGGTTTATTTTATGACTACATACATTGTAAAAACATATTCGAATACTATGTATTTCTAGACCAATAAATAATTTTCGATATATATACTTTTAATGCTTCTTTTAATATAATTTGCTAAAAGTTTACTATTTTTATATTTTCAACATTAAGTGCTACAAAAATATAGTTAGTATAATAGTTATTTTTCCTTACTTTATTATGATTTTAAGACTATCATAGGACCAGTGGTGGTTAGTTTTTTTACAGTGAAGGCATGAGCATTGACTACCGATTGTTCAAGATTAATTTATAAGTCTAGCTTTCTTCACGATGTTGCACACATAGAAATAACATATATAATTAAAAAAAGTTTAATTTTTTCTTGCCGTTTTAAAATCGCAATATGACACAAAAGATGCGGTACAAAAGATTGCCTTACCACTACGCCATTGCTGTGTAGATTGCAATCACATTTTTTTACGAATTTTCAATAAATTATTGTACCTGAAAAAAGAAAAAAAATGGTTATTAATTTGACCAACATGTTTAGTAGTTTTGTACCAGAAAAAAATGGAAATAGTTTGACCGACATGAAATTCTTCTTTATTTTGTTTTATAAGTACAAACTGGACACATTTTTGGAATGACGGATATTATGCGATGGCGCGAGTAGCAACCCTTTCGAAGAAGCTCTTAGATGGCTCTTGTAAGCCTTTCTATATCAACCCGAAAATTTAAGAGAAAATTCTCGAGTCTGCGGTGTTGACGCTGTATACGAATGTAGATTTGTCATTTCTTGGTTATTATATGGTTTAGTATATTTTTTTTGGCAAATAGCTTAATTTTTTCAGTATCTAATTTTTTTTTTTTTTTTTTTTTTTTTTTATTACAATGGGCTTGCTCTTGGTCCCAGACTAGCCCGAAGGCATAGACGGAGCCTACGATGGAGCGAGCTTACCCAGTAGATGCCTATGCACTCTATTCTTAAATACTTCCGGGTTATATGAATTTGGAAACACAGACGTCGGCAGGGAATTCCATTCCTTTGCGGTGCGCATTATGAACGATTCTGAGAAGCGCTGCGTGCGGATGTGAGGAATATCAACCAAGAAAGGGTGGTATCCCGCCGTACGTCTGGATGTCCGGAAATAATATGTAACTTTGAGTTATATATTATTTAGATACTGGAAATTGGCCAACGGCTTATATAATAGGCGAGACGACGAAAAAAAAGTAATTAGTCCGTCAGTAAGATTATTAAAAAATTTTGTACACGTATTTTTTCTTTTTTCTCATAAACAAAAAATGACGACGATACAGTGCGTTTAAGTTGCTCGTGACGTCACGATGTGATAAAATTTTTGCTGCATGATGACGTCAAAAGCCCCCACTCCGGAACTTTGTAGCTCTTTATCATTGTACTTTTTTATTATTTTGATCAAGCAAAAAATACGTGTCCCGTATTTTCGGCCGATTTACAAGACGGACTAAACAGAATGCCATATTGGTTATGCTGTCGTCATCCCTATTAAGACAGGTAAGATAATTATACAAAATATATAATTATCTTACTTATCTTATTTTTTTAATTAGTTAAAAAAACTGTGTAAAATAAAGGGATGTAGACGGGACTGATATATGGGCGAAATTCGCGCACTGAATTTAGCTTAGCCATATTCCCGTCTCTATCATGCACTTGGCGTTTGAGAGTTGTGTAACAGTGACAGCGTAAGCCAAGTCATTGCTTAGTAAAGTTTATTTATCTCGCCATATGAATCGAACAAAATAAAATGTTTCTGATTTCTGATCGAACGAATCTTCGGAAATTAGATGAAGCCACATTATTTAATTATTTATAATTTTTATTACAGTTCTTGATAAACCAGCCCCCTGACAGATGGACTGACAACTAAGGTCAAATCTAAAATTTATTATAAAATAATGGATTTTGACACGAGTTAATTTCCAACCAAAACGCAAGCAAAGCTGCTCTCAAAAGCTAGTACACAGTAAATGAAATACAAAGTTATCACAACGTCTTGACGACCAAGAAACGTCTACATAATGTATACAGCGAACATATATTATTTATGAACAGTTATAAAATGGCGTCGCAAAGGTCATGTTTATTTATTCTGCATAATACACGTCTCACTAAAAAGGGTCTTCGGGATATAATAGCATGAAATACTATTTTTATTTATAGAGAAAGGATTTTTATTTTTGTTACATATGGGTTTATTTAAGCCACATTTTGGGTAAAGAAAATATGCGTTTGACACTTATAATAGAATCTGTAATCCGTACTAATATTATAAAAGCGAAAGTAACTCCGTCTGCCTGTCTTTCTGTCTGTCTGTCTGTCTCTTCTTCTCGCCTAAACCACCGAACCGATTTGAATGAATTTTGGTACAGATATAGTCTGGGACCCGAGAAAGGACATAGGATAGTTTGCATCCCGGAAATCTCCCGGGAACGCAAACTATATAATCCACGCGGACGAAGTCGCAGGCAAAAGCTAGTCTGTAATAATATTACAAAGCTGAAGAGTTTTTATTTTGGTTGAACGCGCGATTCTCAGGAACTACTACTACTAAGTAAATGATTCTTTAATTTTAATTATTTTAATCGCGAAATCACTTTCCACTGTCCGTATTTCCCTGTGTAAACTGATGGCGAGATAAATTAACGTTCCTAAGCACTGACTTTGGCTTAGCACTATACCTGTCACTGTTACACAACTGACAAAACGTCAAGTGTACGATAGAGACGGAACATGGCTAAGCCGAAGTCAGTGCTTAATAACGTATATTTATCTCGCCATTAGATCTTTAAAACTATGCAACAGATTTTGATTCGGTTTTAAAGATATTTGAGATGCGTTGCTTGTAGTCAGAAACCAGGAAGTCTGATACAGTCTTGGAGTGGAGTGAAGTTGTGGGATGGGTTATGAAGGCTCCGTGTAAAACATTGGTATTAAGGTCATAGTTCATTAGAGCCACCCGGCAGCCACCCCGCACCGACTCGACGCACGGCGTCAACTCGTTGTCGATGGGTGGACCACCCGCGGTCAACCAGTGGGCCACCCGCGGTCAACGAGTAAACGCCGAGGCGTCAACGAGTTGACGCCGCTTGGTCCACGAATTTTCGAGTAGTTTGTTAATAAAATCAATTGCGGGCAGCGCGCGGCCCACTCGTGGCCCGCGCTTAGTCAACGCAAGGCAGGCATTTGAGCAGCGAGTTGTCCGGTTGATCCGGTGACGCTACGGAGTTGATATAGTGAGCGCATGCCCATACAAATCCATATAAAGAATACTAGCCGCAAGAGGCGAGTCGGTGCGGAGTTGGTGCCGGGTGGCTCTAATGAGCTATGACCTTTAAGCTGTATCCTGTGTAAATGCGGACCTGTTGGTCTAGTGGTTAGTAACCCTGACTGATAAAGCGGAGGTTGTGGGTTCGATTCCCACCCAGGACAAAACTTTGTGTGATGTTTGTTCTGTATCTGGGTGTGATTTATCTAAAATATGTATGTATTTAAAAATTATATAAGTATATTTATCAGTTGTCTGATTGTGACCGTGTGTGATTTGTCCTAGGATATTTATTTATTTATTTTAAATGCAAGTTGACCCTATCATAGTTGAGAAAAGGTAGATGATGATATTTATGATTATTTTTGTCAATCCAATTCTACGTTGAAAATTCTCCAAAACTAACTACATAACAAACTAAAAGTGTAATTGTACGTTATTGAGAAATAAAGCCTACAGACCGTAATAAATATTCAAATAACTAATATCTATAAATATTCATTGTTGTAACCTTACAAAGTAGTAGCAATGATAATATTTTGAGTATTCTATTAAGCATGTTTTATTGAAATAACAATTTAGCACGAAATAATTGAAGAATTCTAAGTAAGTACTTGATTATTTAACAGAAAAAACTAAAGTTTATTGAAATCGCGCTACCAGTATTTTCTTTCTTTTGTTTCAATCCTAAGCCCCAATTTTTTACAGCTTATCATAATTTTTTTTTTCGTGGAGATCCATCATGGATCTCCACCGTCTGGGAAGAGTAGAGGGTTACGTCGGACTCTTACCGACTAAAACCGTGTACGGCGTTCCCTTGACACATGTTTCGAACCTAATCTCCTTCCATTTTCTTCTATAAAATAAGTATTCATTTGTTCTGTTGTTATTTCTCAGCTATTTGGAACCAATTTTGATCACCAGAGTTTTTGAAAATCCACAAGTGAATGGTCTGATCATCTCCCTAGCCTTTTTCCCAACTTATGTTGGGGTCGGCTTCCAGCCTAAGCGGCTGCCTATCAGACCTCCACAACCCAGTAACTGAGCAACACGGTACCTCTTGGTTAGACTGGTCAGAATTTCCGGCTTACTCGTAACGACTGTCAAAGTTCTACGAATGACAACCGGGACCAACGGCTTTACGTTCTTTCCGAGGCACGTTATGTCAGTGATGTCCAAGATAAACTTTAGAAAGTACATATTAATATGAGTTCAAAAAGTCACATTGGTACTTGCCCGGACTCAAACCCACCACCTCTTACACGAGAGGCGGGCGCCTTATCCACTGGGCCATCACGACCTTCTTTTCATTTTCACCTGTGAATGGTCTAAGAGAAATAAATGCCTTTGACCGTGACTTTGGGAGTTTCTCTAAGCCTGTCGTAATGTCTCTTGCCATCCGTCAGCAGTCCTAATCAATAATCTCCGTTCGTTAATTTTAGAAGTCAGTTTAAAGTGAGCAGTTAGGTAAGACGGCAACTCATTCTTGGCGTAGTGGCTGAGTTTTCTTTTTGCTCTTAGCTATTTTGTAATACTTTACCCTTTGGTTTGGATCTCACACATAATTATTTCCATGACCTATATAGTCAAAGAGTCAAGTTGACCGTGTATGTAAGTTTATATATTTGTCAAAAAAAAAGCTTAAGCTGGTATATTAAAAACGATTTATATTATTTCTCCTTTATAACAACAGAGGACACAAAAAATAATTTAAAAATACAATATGAGACTAGTACTCAACTAATTTCAACTGCACTCTTAACTATTGACATTAACACAGACAAAGTCCTTTCCAAACCAACTATATCAACGTACTAAAAATACATACACAGCTTACACAGCAAAGACACAACAATTTTCCAATATTAACGTCATAAACAAGCCCGAATGGTCCGAAATACAGTAAGTCTTGGATTTAATTAAACGCGGGTGTGTTCGTAAGTAAGGTGTTCCATTGTTTTGTATTAAGGCTCGGCTCTAAACGAAAATTGACAACAATAGGGAAAATTTAGTAGGCAACGGTTTTAGGAAAAGGGGATCCTTGTTCTACCTAGCTTTAGTAATTTTATTAAGCTGGAGTTTGTTTGTTTATTTGGAACAGTGTCAGGCTATGAGTAAGCCTTTAGTCCTAATAACTTACATACGTCCATCTGATCACAAACTAAGCAGGGTTTAAACTTTTCACAATTCTAGCACTTCAGGAAGTAGCCAAACATTTTGATGATCATCAGGGTGTCAGTGACGAAATCGGTGTATTTTAGATATCAATAAAATCTAATGTATTGGAGCTATTCAATTGAGACTTTGTATTTTTAATGAGTCTATTATTGACATCATATCTTGTGAATATGAACTATCGGGTACATCGGCAACCAACTCTATGAGGGTTCAAAAAAACGACGAGACACTTCGAGAAAAGGTAGGTAGTGCCCTTGCGCTTCACTTGCTTGTCTTGGCGGGGGCACGACCGTGCCCTCAGATATAATTTATGACTAACTACGTACATATTATAAATAAATTACACCTAGACAAATAACAATCAATTTTGCGCATCACACCAAGTTTGTCCTGAATGGGAAACAAACCAACGAACTCTGCCTTAGCAGTCAAGGTCAAAAGTAGTCCTTGTTCAGTGGTAAGACAGTGTAGATTTATAAAAACTCTGCGAATCGAAAAAAAAAGGTGAGAATAACCTGCTTACCGAAAAAGGCAAAAGGCGGTATAACACTACGCTACGACCTCTGGAGCCATAACTGAAGATGCAGGTTATATTTGAGAAATTAGTTAAAGTTTGGTATTATACCTTCTTTTATTTACAGGAATTTACCTTCAAATGTCTTACAATATAAAACAAAACCTGAATTTCACGATTTTATTTAACTTTCGACCTTACTGCCACTAATTTAGTCGCGTTATTTTGTAACGGCCCTGCAGCGGTGCAGAACCGTAACAAACTAATGAAATTCTCCTGAAACGGTTACATTGACAGAATGCCAAAGCCATCGTAGCGTGGCGTAGCTTGCTACGAGAATTGCTACGAACCGCTACGAGTGTCTACGGCGGAGCGTCATCCAACATCTGAAATGGTCGTAGCTGTTTCAAATAAATATTTTAACTCTCGTAACTTCGCCGTCTTTTCATGAAAATATAATTTTACGAAATTAAGTTTCGCTTTAATATGTTTGCAAGGAAAATGGAGAATTCGAGACGTTTTATTTTTATTTGATATCTTCACAATGGCATTGAGATGAGGATTCTGTAATGGCAGATAATTATTTTGTAGTGTTATTTTGTTCAATTAAGTTAAATTGGAATGCTGGAGGACTTATATATTTGTTTTGATGTCACGTACAAATTAGTAAGTCTTTTGAAAAAGTTAACATTTATTGAAAAAAATCTCATAGTAAGAGGCCATTTTCCCTAGTTTTATGCCAACTTTGATACGCCAAACTTTCACAACCTAATTACACTTTCTGGTTTCTGACTAAACGTTTCGACTGTCAAAGATTTAGGAATGACAGTCAAGGCCAACAGCTTTACGTGCTTTTCGAGGCATTGGCTTCCTGGTATCCTGAAAAACTTAACTTAGAAAGTATAAAGTGAAGATGACACAATGGTACTGGAAATGGTTTTGACATTATAATGAATTCTACTCGTCACACTTAACCATGTACAAATACTATTGTAACAACATTATTTTAAAAGAGTAAGAATGGAGTTTCTTGCCCATTCTTCTCCATACGAAATAACTTTTTGGAATGGGCAATTAGATTCATTTTTCTGTGTTTTGTTGATGACGTCCTAAAGTGACTTTTTAATGGTTTGACTACGACTATCTTTGTATTGTTTAGGACTTGCTTGCTTGCAGAAATAAATATGGTATCTGTACTACATGACACAGTTACTGGGTGATAATGAACGATTAGGCAAGAGTGGTCAACCTTAAGCTTACACAGCTTTTAGTCTTAGGCCGTATACAGAAAGAAAGCTGGAAACTTATAAGCGCTTGTCAGCGCTGGTATTCCGCGCAGGAAAATATATGAACATGCGCCGATAAGCACTGAACGGTGCCTACAAGCTTCAACACGCGCTTGTCAGCGCTGGGCGTTGCCATAACAAATGCAAGCAAATCATTCCGACATTTTGCTTAGTCTGCTTTAACCTGCTTCGTTTGTGTAGAACGGACCAGCGCTGGTAAGCGCTTATAAGTTTCCAGCTTTCTTTCTGTATACGGCCTTAGGCCACGATTGAACTGATTTTCAACTGAACCTATTACTTCAATATTGGAAATCAGCGTTAGGCACTATTGTGGCATATTTGTTAAAATGGAATTGTTTGACGCTGCTGTAGACACTATGACATTAGGAGTACTAGCTTTCCCCCGCGGTTACACCCACGCTAAGTTTTTTTTTTTTGGTGATTGGGAAATCATCAAGTGACTGACTGGTCCCGTCCTGTGTGCCCTTTATGTTCCAGGCTCACGGTAACTATTATAAACATTCCGCAACCCCGGCAGGCGTTGGCCCTGTTGGGCCCCTTCCTACCCGCGTTATGTTAGGTGTTTGGTTACTGCTCCGCTCTCAAAGGTCATAGCGTGATGTTATGTAGCCTATGTTCTATTCTGATGTATAAGTTAAAGTACTGTAAAGTTTAATCAAAATCCGTTCCGTAGTTTTTGCGTGAAAGCGTAACAAACATCTATACACACATACAAATTTTCACATTTATAATATTACTAGCTGCCTCCCGCGGTTTCACCCGCGTTAAAAATGTTAAGGGTGAACCAACCTTATCACTGAGGGGTATGAAAATTAGATAGTATAGCCGATTCTTAGACTGAATAATATGCATATAAAATTTGGTATAAATCGGTAAAGCCGTTTCGGAGGAGTAAGGTAACTAACATTGTGATAGGAGGATTTTATTTATAAGGTATATTTTGTTTACCTTACTGTTTGTGTCAAATAAACATTTTTCTTTCTTACTTTTAGTGCTCATCTACAAAAAACGACCAAAATCTGCGTAACGACCGCGTTTGGACCGCGTCCAGTACAGATGGATTGCGAGCCGATCTGGTTGACGAAGCGCTATTAATTGATTGATAGAAAGCATTAGACTTCGGAAAAAGATATGGCTTTTATACTAGTTTCTAGCTTTGGTTTAAAAATTTTGGGCTGGTTCAAAGGTCGGGTATTTCTAATATTCGGATGTCCATTTGTCTGTCTGTATGTAAACAATTTTTAAGAGGTAGAAAACTGAAACTTTCAAAATGATTCTATAGTTTACTATCTTTTGCCCGCAACTTCGTCCGCGTGGAATAATAGTTCCCGTTCCCGGGGGATTTCCGGGATGAAAAGTACCCTATGTCCTTTCTCGGATCCCAGACTATATTTGTACCAAATTTCATTCAAATGGGTTCAGTGGTTTAGGTGTGAAGAAGAGACAGACAGACAGAGTTACTTTCGCATTTATAATATTAGTACGGATTTCTTTGTACTTTGTATTGATAAAATTATCTTCATTAGTTTAGAATAAACTCTTTGTATTTCCTTTGAACCCCGAACCTCTTACACGAGAGGCCTTTTTTACTTGGCCATCACGACATATAAATAATAGCTAGTAATTAGTAAAAGACGGAAGTCGCCATTCCGTCATGAGCAAGTGTGAAGATCAATGCTCGAGCCTCTGAATGAGAAAAAGCCTTTGTTGTAGTGAGACAATAATATATAATGATATTAAAATTATTGTAAACACTGCATGTTAACGTGTTAATAAATACATTTGTAGGCTGTAAATGGCGGCGTGTGTAGAATCATTATTAGTATGAAAGGGACATTATACTGCTCATTCCATATGATTAATGTTATTGTGTGGTGTAATTATGAGCGGAAAGCGATGTTTTGGGGTGTACTATTTTTTTGTTCTATTGAAGTCAATATACAACAAATATTTAGCGCCTTACTAATAAACGCTGCATAAAGTTATGACAGGTTTATACGTCAAAAAAAGTTATGGTTACACAGGCTTTATTCATTGCATAACTTTACACAGTGATTATTAGTAAGGGCCTTAGTGTTTGTGCTGAATTTGATTGACTTTTTTAATTCATATACCCAGTAACTTCTCGTACCTCGTTTTAGTTGTCATTCGAAGACATTCGACAGTTGTTATGGGTAGTTAGAAGACAGAAAGTCTGACTGATCTGTTTGCCAAACGATATCATGTTACTTAATAAATAGGTTGTGAAAGTGTGATAGGCTGACGTTTCATGTAAAACACTGGTATTCTGAATACCGCAATTTAGCTGAATATCGTATTCAGCTAAATAAAATAATAAAATAAATACTATTCTTATATAAAATAAATATTATTCTTCTACCTTTGTATGGACGCTTCTAAAAGCGTCCATACAAAGGCAGAAGAAAATAGAGGCGTGATTATTCAGGAGCAAAAGGTGTATTTCGGCATTTTAATCAAAGCGTTTTAAATAATAAATAAAAAAACCTTTAATTCAGGCTGCCTAGACCCAAAGAAAAATACCTTAACCTAACAAACATAATTATTTACAACACATTTTGTGCTAATAAATAAAAACTTAAAACTATCGTCAGTACCACTTCACTATGTTGCACAATGTCTTTATTTATTTATTTATTTATTTTAACTTTATGCACATATGTACAATGGCGTACTTAATGCCTTAGGCATTCTCTACCAGTCTACCCAGGGTGGTGCAGATATGGTAGGTGCACTAAAAAAAGAAAAAAAAAGAAAAATGGAACTTAAAATAAAAAAAAGAATAAAGATAATTACCTACTTAATTATATATTAAAGTATATATTATATACACATAAATACATACATACACAAATACATATATAACAAAGAATGTAGTGACTGGTCAATAGACTCTGCTCATTTGTTCTGAAAATGAATCTTCAATTTCCGCTTAAATCCATAACGGCTACTAGCCGTCCTGATATCGAGAGGAAGCGCATTCCAGAGAAGAATGGATTGAATCCGAAAGGAAGAATGAACTAAATCCGAAGTATGAGAAGGGCAAAGTAAAAGAAGATTATTGGAAGAGCGCAGGTTTCTAGAGTGTGAAGAACACAAAAATTGGAACTGAGATATAAGATAGGAAGGAGGAGTGGGACAATGCAGCAAAGAGAAAAGCGTAGTTAGAGCACGCAAATCAAAAAGTCTTTGTGCATACCGGTGGCACATGCTTGCGGAAGCGTTGTCATAGAATAACATAGAATAACTAGCTTCTGCCTGCGACTTCGTCCGTGTGGACAAGTTCCTGTTCCCGCGGAATTTCCGGGATGAAAACTATCCTATGTTCTTTCTCGGGTCCCAGACTATATCTGTACCAAATTTCATTCAAATCGGTTCGGTAGTTTAAGCGGGAAAGCGTAACAGACAGACAGACAGACAGAGTTACTTTCGCATTTATAATATTAGTATGGAATATGGATGGATGGATAGATAATGACCCGGTGTTTGCTTTTCTGCCTGATTAATTCCAACAATACCAACAATATTTATATTAAACGTCCGTATCCTGGTTGCGCTTCGGTGACCTTATTGAGGAAACAAGGCTACGTCTGTGCGATAAGGGACGAAATTACGATGACGAATGACTACCGAAAATATATTTTGAAGGGCGGCACGATTGATAACTTTTGGGCATGCCACCAACTTTATCTTCCGTATTTCTGGTTGTTCTCGTCTAGCTTACAGGGACTGTTTGCATATACACAATCTTGTAGTTAGATTTATTAAGCCTTAAATTAATCTGAAATATTATCATAGTCCTGTGAAATACCTGTAGGTCATAGTAATATTTGTCTTAAAAGATGCTAAAAAACTTGATCATTTGCTTGCAACAGAACATCGAGTATTCGTTGTTTTGTTACAACTGGATTTTAGGAATCAACCAGCGATTTTGTGAAAATCTTACCAAGAAAAACATGTTTAGGGTAGGACAGGATAAATATAGGCCTTATATTTTAACTAAGACCAAATGCAAGGTTATAGTATATGAGCATTACGCCGTGAGCATCACGCCAAACAGAGCGTCGAGAACTTGCACGAATGTTACATTACAATGTTCAATAGCACAATCGAACGCGCAGCATACAGCGTAGTAGCTAAATACGCAAGCACTTCGTCAATTGTGCCATCAACCAATGTATTATCTACACGCCGATAATAACGCATCTGTGTGTCGAAATCTTACTAAGAGAAGGGAAAGAATATCAAATTTCGACCTATCAAAACACGCTGATCTCTCAGAACTTTCTTTCTAAACGCTAGCTCAGTTTATCTACTCTGAAACACATAATAATTATGTGTTTAGTATAATTATTATACCCTTCCAAAAATTATGAATTATCCCAGAATTAAGTTTACATAAAGCAAACCTTATTCATATAGCAAAATCAGTAGAAAATATGTCTAGTGTGCATAAAATATCTTACGATTAAAACCTTTGAACACACGTGATTCGAGACACAATAAAAAGACAGCAGCCTGACAGCTGGCTGACGCTTGGTCGTCGACAGGTTAAATGTATGTCATACATACAGCAGAAAACTAGATTATTATACATCAAATAGAAAAAGTTCCTGTATTCTATTTTTTGCACGTATATGGCGAAGATGGTCTCACCGACACATTAAATAAACTTATCAGAGCCCACTATCAAAGCCCGCTGTTCTCTCGAAACTTCCATTCTAAACGCTTCACAGCTCATTTTATATACTCAGTAGAACTGAAATTCCGTACCTAATTAGCGGTTTTACGTATCCACATACATAACGATATGTACGCCCGGATGATCGTGTCAGTGGGGGGTTAGATCCTGACGTCTCAGGGTTGAACCGTTTTTGTTGTGCCGCTTACGGTGTCGGCCGAATTTGGGATTCCGTTTGAAGACTTTAAGATTGGATTGTGATAGTAATTGAGATTGTTTTTAAGTAATTATTAGGAATCCCATTTGTATCCTATTTTTCGTGAATGAAGTTAGCTGCAGAAATTGATCCGTTTCAATAAACAGGACAAAAAATTCTTCAGCTTTATTATACGTTAGCAAATAGCAGGTATCAATGATAAATTCATACTAATATTATAAATGGGAAAGTGTGTCTGTCTGTCTGTCTGTATGTTTGTCTTTCTTTCACGGCAGAACGGATCGACGAAATGACGTGATTTTTTAAGTGGAGATAGTTAAAGGGATGGAGAGTAACATGCTACTTTTTGTCTCTTTTTAACGCGAGCGAAGCCGCGGGCAAAAGCTAGTAATATTATAAATGTAGAAGAATCTGTTGGTTTGTTTGTAAGCAGTGTTATTTTAATATCTACGTCCACGTTATAGTGTCAGTGGAGGGTTAGATCGTAGCGGTTCGGTTCTGTTCGAATCGGTTGAATCGTTTTTGTTGTGGCTTTTACGGCACTGGCTGAATTTGAGACTTCGTTTGAAGACTTTATAGGATTGGATTGTAACAGTAAATTAGACTGTTTTTAAGTTAATTATCAAATCCAATTAATGTATTCTATCCTGTTACACATGAATTAAATTATCACGCACGATAAAAAAAAACAATTATTTTAGTAGATTCAGAATTTAACCCGTCTTAAGTAAAAAAAAACTTCAACCTTATAATATTAGCAAATCCGTACTAAATGCGAAAGTAACTCTGTCTGTCTGTCTGTCTCTTCTTTACGCCTAAACCACTGAACTGATTTGAATGAAATTTAGTACAGATATAGTCTGGGACCCGAGAAAGGACATAGGGTAGTTTTCATCCCGAAAATTTCCCGGGAACGGGAACTATCAATCCACGCGGGCAAAAGCTAGTTGTATATATAACGCCTAATCCTAACCGGACCGTTGAACCGTTTTTGTTATGATGTTTACGGTTTGGGCTGAATTTACGATTCCGTTTCATGTCTCCTGTATAAGTCTTCAAGATTGGATTGCAATAGAGACTGTTTTTAGTAATTAATAAAAACCCCTTTTGTATCTTAATTTTTATCAATTAGTTTGTCATACACAACAATAATTATTTTAATTGGTCTAGGAGCTCCAAAGATTGTTTTTAAACAAATAACATCATCTTTTTGACACGAAAAATGTCTAACAAACCCAAATACAACGTAGTCAGTAAATAAAGGCATATTTTAATAGTAATTTATTTCCCCTAGTTGAAATGTTGAACATATAACATCTCTCACAAACAAACAAGCTATTTGATGAACAGCCATAAATATTTTATCTTTCTAAATCACTGTCAAAATAAAAGAGTTTTCAAAATAATTGGTTTTAACTATTTATTTTGTCTGACTGTTTTATAGCTTATGTTAGCATTTTAGAAGAGGAATAAAGATGCAACGCATACAAAATGCAGACAAAAATACAGGCATAAAAACCTATATCAAAAAACTAGCTGTTCCCTACGGTTTTCCTCGCGTAGTTCCCGTACTCGTAAGATTTTTGGGATTAAAATTATCCTATATCCTTTTTCAGGGTATGGATATCTTTGTACCAAATTTCATTTAAATCGGTTCTGTAGTTTCGCCGTGAAAGAGTAACAAACATGGATGACACACACACACATTCACACACAATAGTAGGATAATAATAATCACGTTATAAAAACAACTAAGCTGTACACCAAACAGTTTGCCCGACAGTACACTCAACTCTATGTCTATACATTACACTGACAACACGACATCAAATTGATTGTTGTGGTATTCACACGTAATGAGCTAACAATGTTGGTCAACTACCTAACAATTAAAACTATTTGTTTCATGTACACCGATCAATTGCTGTTTAATGTGTTCAAATTTTAGGTAATGTATGCGCTGTAGTAATGAGTTTTATAGAGCAAACAGCTTTTGGCTGCGACTTTGGTGCTATTAAACCTTCGAAGACACGTGATTCGAGACACAATGGAAAGAAGAAAGCCTGCTGTCGCTTGGTCGATGAAAGGTTGTTATTGTTTATCTAGGGAAAAATAACCTTATTCTTCCTTGATGTGGGTGGATTCAGTTGTAGACATTAGAACCGTCATCGCCATCAGCCGAAAGATGTCCACTGCTGGACAAAGGCCTCCCCCAGAGTTCTCTACATGCATCGGTTCAGAGCCACGCGCATCAAACAGGATCTAGTGATCTTGATGAGATTACTCGGAAAACGTAGCATGGACAGGCCTCCCGCAAGATAGACCGATGATTAGAAATGTATAATATTTATGTAAGTTATAAGTCTAAAAATGAATAAAAAATCGCTTAATTAAATATCACGGTTTTGTACAATTACTATTGCCTTCCCTTAATATATAGGTACGAACCCGAAAGTTTTGTATTTGTCCAACAATATATTATTATGAAAGTTGTCGGATATCCTTTTCTGGCTTTAGACTACCTGTAACTATCAAGGATATATGAATGACAACCGTCGCTAAAGCCACGACCAAAGTCAGAGGGGTCTGTCAGACTTTTACCGATTAAAAATCATTCCATTATTTTTCTCCCACCTACATTGTTGATTGCGATTACGTCGCGATTTCCTCAATCCCTCACTGGTGCCATACCAATCCGCCTTTGCAGGCACCTCAAAATGCTCTTAAACATAACATACTCAAGATGACGCAAACACCAGCCGGTAAAAAATGTCTAGTCAAAAAACTAAATAAAATTTCGTCCGCGGGATGAATATCCATATTTCATTCCGAATGACTTCTGTCAGGCCTCGGAATTAGATAGATTGTATACAGGCCTCACTTTTTCTAGTAATTTTTTTTACGTTCACTTGCCGTAACCGTTTTGTTAGTTACTAGTGACCCGACCCAGTTTGGCACAGTGTTACAAATCTTTAAAATAACCCGGCTTTTCTCTACTATGCAAGTATAATATAGACACATAAACCTTCCTCTTTAAACACTATCTATAAATAAAAAACCGCATCAAAATTTGTTGCGTAATTATAGAGATCTATAAAGCATAGGGACAGACAGCGGAATGCAACTTTGTTTTATACTATGTTGTTATTTTTGTTTGGTTCGGAACCAACTATTTTATTCGTAATTACAAGAGTTTGATTTGTCATTCTGACATAATAAATTGCTGTTATAATGATACTCATTTGATTGATTATTCACTGTATTGTGGACAATGGCCGGACAAATTAGGCGCAAATAATATTTTAAGTAGGTTGTACGAGAGAATATACACGCGTCGTGTTAGCGGTGTAGCCGCGGCGTGTCCGCGACGTGTTCACTGCTCGCCCGCCCCGCTCTGCAGCCGTTCGTAAACCACTAGTGTAATAATGCCCTTAGTGTGGTAAACAACTGAAAAGTATTGTGTCTCTCGTATAGCGCTTCCGGCAGTTAAGGAGTTAAGCCTAGGATTTCTACCATTAAGGTGAAAACCCTGACCTAATCCACGCCAATAAAAACACAAAACAATAAAAGCCCACTCAAAAATGTTAACTAATATTATGAAGTAAAAAAGTCTCCCATAATTTTGTTGACAGCACTTGGCTTCCACAGGCGTGACATTAGCCAGGGATATCACAATAGCGGACAAGTTTGGCACATGATCAAATTCTGAGTTATGACTGGGGAACCCCATGCGGTTCTTATTATAGTAATTTTGGCTGGCTCATTTCTACGTCAGATGCCAGAAGTTACGAATATAGTCTTAATAGTCCATTTTAAACAACTTTCTTCAAAAAAAAGAAAACTCATGGGACCACTCATAAATGGCTATGTAACCCCAAACTAGGCATTGCCTGAACTGTGTGTGTCACCAAACAGATAACCGATATACATAATGTAAATAAAATAAATACATACACATGTGACAATATAAAACTATCTATCAAGGTTCCTGAGCTACAGTCTGGTGACATACGGACGGACCTACAGCGGAGTCTTAATAATAATCGGAGTCTAAAACAACATTACCAAAATATAACAGGTTGGTTCTTTAGTAAATATCATTTAACTGGCTAAAGCTTCATTTTCATGTCATATTTCCACTCTAGGCGCAGCTGGGACTAATTACCTACTGGGACTAAAACAGTGACCATGTAATTTTAACAATATTTTAGGAGGCAAAGAAAAATTTAAATATCGTCACTTAGAAGGGATTCACAAAGGATTTTTAAATGGTAGGAAAGTTTTCGCTGTTCTGCTAATGAATATGTAGTTGCAGGTATCGTTATAAAAACCATCCAAGGATGAATCGGACTTGGTATTTAATTATTTTAGGTTTTCTTGTGTACTGTAAGTAAAAACTATTCAAGGTATTTAATTCAAAACTCAAAACTTTAGTCTTAGAGATGAGTAATCGTACAGACAGAGATGAGACACTAAAATATGAAATGAAATAAGGATTATCTAACGATGGTTCTTTGGTTAGTTTAATCAAAACCAACTAAGCCGTTACAAAGTTATCAACGCTTATGTTAGCTATAGTAGCTATATTGAAAATTCAGGGGATTAAAGCAATCTACTGTGGGTGTTAATCTACATGTTTACAACAACTAAGTTTAAATTGTTAAGAAAAATATCATAAATAGTTCTTAACGTAAAGAACTATTTAACAAAAACAGTTCATTCTTTAATTTCAGAACTTGTTATCAAAAAAAAAGAGTTTACAAAAATAAATATGAACGGAACCATTTCTGTATAAATACCTACCACGTTGGTGTGACACATAGCGGATTATTTATTACAGAAATACAAATAAAAACAACAAAAATGATTTACTAACACTACCGTGGCACAGCTTTGTCTGAGATTATATCTAAAAAGCACTAAAATATTCGTTAATGGCAGTGCCATTAGCAAGAGAAGGCACTAATTGTGCGTATATTATTTAAAATTAATTATTATACCTTCTAATATTTATACATATATACATAATAAACATAATTTGCCTGACGAACTGGGTGATATGTCAACCCACAACTCAAACCGCTGGCCCTAGAGGCAAGAAACATGGAGGGTGTGTTCTTCTTAAAGAGTTGGTTTTCACTAGATTTTTGATGATTCGATCCTTTTTCTATAGATAGGAAATCATCAAATGACTCCTTCTGCTCTGGAAAAAGCGGAAAGGAGTATCAGAATTGTACTGACCGAAACCCATCAGATTCCTTCTAATGCCCTTTGCGTTCCAGGGCCATGGTAACACTTACAAACAAACTCCGTAGCCCTGACAGGCAGAAGTCCTGGCGGGCCGCGTCTTATTTTATGACATCACTTGAAGTCGCTCGTGGAACACAACGCTGATTAGACGACGAACCACCCAATCCTCGGCCTACGGCTCGCCGTCCGTAGGCCGAGAATTGCCCTGAAATTCCCGATCTCTAAAGGTATAAAATAGTTAATGGAAATTAGACATTCACGCAAGCAAAGTCGCGGGCAAAGCTAGTTTATCATAGTAATACAAATAAAAACAACAAAAATAATTTACAAACTCCACCACCGCTTAGATTTAGAATGTGGCTAAATAGCACTAAAATATTCGTTAATGCCAGTACCATTAGCAAGAGTAGAGCAGTAATAGCACGTATATTATACAAAATTATTCATTATATCTCGTAATGAAATACATAATTATTAGCGTAGGTTGTTTTAATATGCTGCCGTTGCGTGCCTCTTATAATCATAGCTAGTGAAATATCTTTATTAATATTATGAACGTGAAGAGTTTGTTGTTTGGTTGAACGAGTTAATTCTACTTTTGTCGGCGTTTGCAGTCTTATCTGAGACGCGATTTGTAAAAATCGCGAATTGACAGATATGTTAAATATCGTGGATTTGATTTATATTGATGCCTGGGATAAACTTTAGAAAATATAATAAATAATAATTATTGCAAAGTCACATTGGTACTTCCCGGATTCTAACCCACCACCACTTAAGAGGAACAGTAATAGGCTTTATTACTATTTAATTTTATCAGATAGATAGCAGAGACTGTTCTTGTACTACATAATAAACTACAACTGGTACCCTACATCACGCAATCATACATAGTTTGACGCGAAACAAGAACAGTTCTGCTAAGAACAGTTGGGCCGTAGCCTACCAGATACACCACCCATCTGGGGCCCTAGTCTGCTATTACAATCGTGTCTCAATGACCAGTCATCGGCCGGATATTTAACAACTTTGACAGTTTTTGTATGGGAAATGTGTCAAAAGTTTGACGTTACACGTCAAAAATCGATCATTGTGACACGATTGTAATAGCAGACTAGAGCCCCCGGTCTAAGGATCTTCCCTTTTCAATAGAGCATGAGGAATTCTGTACCTTATAAGCTCTTTTAAGGCGTGAAATAACATGAAATGTAACACGCATCGAAAGAATTTGCCGTCCACATAGACGCTCTGTTCGTGTGCGTAGCGTAACACAATGAGATTATTCTGTTACATTTCACAAGTCTGAACACTTCTTTAGAGCCCTGAAAACACACATTAATTAACCCTCAGATATGCAAAAACAATCACAATATGTCACACTCATTCCTTTTAATGTGACCCATATTTTCCCCGCATGGACAATAAAAGCTATATCAAATAAAGGTATGGTGATGGTAATGACGTAGTTATGACTGCGAATCGCTTGCGGTTGGCGTATTATCACAATTGAGGCGTCATTACCGTTTCACGCTGCAATTTAGACGGCTTGGGAATGACTGGCGTGTGATAATTTCATTTTTGAGGTTACGCCGTACGTGGTTCGATAATCGTTATGTAGGTATTCGTTAATTGCTTTTTATAGTTATGTTTATTAATATTTACTGTTATTTCTATAATGTTATAAATGCGAAAGTAACTCTGTCTGTCTCTTCTTCACGTCTAAACGACTGAACCGACTTGAATGAAATTTAGTACAGATATAGACTGGGACCCGAGAAAGGATATAGGATAGTTTTCATCCTGAAAATTCCCCGGGATCGGGAACTATTATTCCATGCGGGCGAAGTCGTGGGCAAAAGCTAGTATGACATAATTTTTAAAGACTTATAGCGTAAGTTTAGTCTTAACTAGGGTGGAGTCGGTAAGTAACTAGATTCAGCAATGCTTTATCAACAAACCTTCTTATCCGAGTTATTAATGGTAACATTTTTTTATTTTTTGGTGAGTGGGAAATCATCAAAAGACTGCTCCCGTCCTGGGTGCGGCGGGAGGGCGTGTCAGACTTTTACTGACTAAAACCCACTCATGTTCCTTCGATTGCCCTTTATGTTCCAGGGTCACGGTAACTATTATAAACATTCCGCAACCCCGGATTAATGGTAACGTGATATCACCAGGTTACACTTAGTCAAACTTACTGACTTTTGAATATCCGTAATGCCTGTCAAAGGTCTACCAACCGAGGCCTGGGATGTCAGCAATGTCTTAGAAAAAGAATGAAGTTTGAAAAAGTCACTTTGGTACAACTTTGTTTTGAGCTCTACCTATACCGACTTTCTCTGCTCAATATACTTAAATTTCAAAATCTACTAATGTATTTTTTCGGTCGGTAACCGGTGAATTAAAACATCGTGAAGAAACCTGGATTTGTAGTAAATACAAGTCTAAAATCGCCAATCCGCCTTGAGCAAGCGTGGTGATCAATGCTCATGCCTTCTCTGTATGAGAAGAAGCCTTTGCCCTGCAGTGATATACTGTAAGAAGTATTGATTCCTCTTATTAGTTTATGTGTAAACTGTACTTACCTACCAGCCATTATTTGTTTTTTATTACGGTAAACAAACAAAGTTAATAAAGTATTGGCCAAATATAGTATTCACTAAAAATACTATTATCATCGAGTTAATGATCCCAATTTCCACAATAAACACTAGTATTTATTTGATGTGTACCTTCCTGTTATTTTAAACTCACAAACAAGTAATTGAGGACCGACCTATTCTCATTAGTGAGTAACCAAATCCAATAACAGTATTTTAATGAGGTGTTTCATTCGAATGTTACATTTCAAAAAGTAAGCATGTCTGTTTGTTATACTTATTGTATTTAGTATTTTTGTTTATGATACGCTAAACAGGTTCTATTAATTGTGGATAAATAAAGACACAAAATTAGAAAATAAAATTTAATGTCAGCTGCATAAAAGGCGGTAAATAACTTTTATATAAAATAGATTTAAATTTAGAAAAAAAAAATACCGATATGCGTGACTAACAAAAATGTACGCTAGAGATAGAGATGTGATGAGTATGCTAGAGATGTTATTTTCCTTAAGTTGCAGAATATTTTGACAGATAAGGAAAGGTGCAATAGCACGCATTGATGTCTTTTTTATTATTTGACAGGTCGATTTACATGAACTATAATCGGCACAAGTCAAGATTTCATTGATTTATTTATACATGAATATTTAATAAAAAGATTTTTTACCACTATGACGAGTTGCCAGTTATAAATATTATTACGTTACTGTTATTTTTGGCTTCTCCCGCCCATTTATTTCATTTCATTCTCTATTTAACCTTGTTTGATGTTAATTATTTTAAAACCGCTGTCTCTTATACATAAAACTAAACGTTTAATTATACACTTACAGCTATTTGACAGGTAATCCTTCAATCATGCGTTAAATGCATTACCGAGTGATCATCAATATGAAATGTCAAAACAATACGCATTACTCCGAACTATATCGCCTTTAACAGCGCACAAAACTTTTCATAGCCGCAAAGATATAAAAGTAGGTAAACCTACTTTATTCCCCTTAAAGCTACATCTGTACGTTATATTACTTTTAAAATTGAGATAAATTTTATAGCACTCCCCTGGTTTCAGATAGTAAGTACTATTTTAAAGCCGTAATTTTAAGATTATCTGTTTGGTATAGATAGCCGGGGACCCGAGGATTTTATTACTTTACAATGTAACTTTTGTACTAAGTGTAAAAGAAGAAGCATTTGAAAGAGCTGCATTTTATCTAGAAGGGTTTCTTTGGTTTATGGTACTCTAGTTTTTGTTCGCAAGTTCGACGATAAATGACAATTTATCTTTATGCAGGCGACGTTGATTACAAAATTTGCATCGATAGTGGTTCAGTAGTTTAGGCGTGAGAGTTGAAGAACGACCGGTTAACTTTTTGTCTTATTAAATCACTAAGTACTAATGTGACTTTTTCAGATCATATACGTGCTTTCTAAAGTTTATCTTGGACATCACAGTCATCGGGGAAGGAAAACATCGTGAGGAAACCTGGACTTGTAGTGAATATGAGTCTGAAATCGCTAATCCGTCTTGAGCATCGTGGTGATCAATGCTCGTGCTACCTCTGTATGAGAAAGCCTATGCCCTGCAGTGGAACAGTGATATGATATTAATGAAAAAATAACTAAGTGTCACTGTCCAAGGAGCGTACTTGCATTGACGTGTACATGACGTGTACGCATCATTATACGCTTGGTACACTTACTATATGATAAAAAACTGTGCGTACTACACGTAACCTTCGTTGACATAGTCTCATAGTTTAGTATATAAGCAGGAGTACACCAAGCTTGAAGTGACTCATATGCAGCTACGCTCCGTGGACAGTCACACTTACAATCGCTAAATAACTTACTAAATCCAGCCGTCTAAAAACTACGGTGCCATAGACTAACAGACAGACACAAACACACGATAAACTCCCAACATCCTTTTTTTAGCTTCAGGGGTAAAAATCAACAAAGAAAAAATAAATCAACGTCTACTATTTACATCTTGCTCCCAAGCTCCCAGCACGCCAGTGTACTAACGTCACTTAAAACTGGGTCGGTTATTTGACATTCGTGTACACTGTATGTCCACACAACGAGCACTAAGCAAAAACGTGACACTAACCTATTTGTTTTAAACGTTAAAGTAAATACCACACGTAATATGTACGAGAAAAAACTAGTGTAAGTCACGTTCTTTTAAAATGTTTGGCAACAGAAAGCAAGGCAGACATAAACGTTACTTAGTAGAACTATTTTGTTTCCGTCTCTATCTAACTTGAAGTTTGACGGTTGTGCGACAGAGACAGAGAGAGTGCTTAGCCGTACAACGTACAGAGTAACTACGTTTAATAAAGTCTTAGTTAGAGTGTTTTTAAAGTTTAGACATTTGAACACATGACTTTTCTTTGTTGTTTTAAAAGGTCGCGTGTGGTCTGTCAACCGGAATATACATTAGTCGCTGATATTTGTTTACCTAACACACTGATACACACATTAAGACGCTCCCTCTTCGCCTGTATTAAAATCTGATATTAAACTTATTAAAAAAGCAATTTATCATAGCAGAAATACTAACCAAATTAATTAATATATATATAAGAAAACCATTACGTATAAAGGAGCACAAATTATTCAATAACACACCCAACAATGTTTTAAGATCCTAAAGGGCTTGCAGTGTTTAAAATTAAGTTGAAAAAGTACATTTATGAGAATATTTACGAAAAGTGCTCAATCTCTAAATATTACAATGCATGTTAATTTTTATGTAGGCTCAATATTAGGTGAAGTATGTATTGTTCTTTATGAGTAATAAATACGTTAAATCTAAGAGCTTGGGCTCTCAGACGGCATGGGTTAGGACATCAAGGCACAATATTTTACATCACGTTTTGGCATGACGTAGGATTATGTAGCATCCCGTGGTATGCTGAGAGATCCTGTGTTATAGCGCGTCATGTCAATAGATCAAGTTAAGCTCGTCAACTCAACCCCGCAAAGGGGTAGATTGTACCCGGTTTCTATGCATCTTATGGAATACATTTGCTCGCGACATTCAACGATATCCCATGACCGTGACGTGCCACAATATCCCGGGTCATGTCACGACGTGCTGTGGCATACCGCGGCATCTTACGAGACGTTTCGATCCATTCATGTTGAAATAAGAAATGTTGCTTCTAATTTTATTGAAATAGGTTTGAAAATCATTAACAACAAAAATTTTCAGGTTTGCCATACCACACCATAACTATAGGGACTTCAAGGTATTTTTACTGCTTCGCTGTTCTTTCCTTATTAATTACGTTGCGGGATCCAAGACAGTTGAATCGTTTCATGCTTTTCTGGCAGACTGCATCGTTGATTCTGACTTTCAGGAGTAGCAGTGGTTGAGGATAGTGTGGCGGGATTGTCCCATTAAAAAAAAGTACAGCTGCGTTACGCTGTGCTGATAGCACCTACATTGAAGATATTGATAAAAGAGCTTTTACGAGTGACGAAGCTTGGCTTATCATCTCGACTACTGATATAGTTGCCTGGTTAAGAAGTGTCGAGAATCGAACCTCGACATCTTCGGGTGCGGCAGGCGCAGCGCATTTGTGCCGCTGAGCCATGATTTGCGGCCGGGTGACCGCGGTGTGGAGCGCGGGCTACGGGTGACGCGGCGGACGGACGGACCTCACGCACTCGCTCTTCAAGCACACATACCCCACTTCTCCGTGGGCCCCCGTTTTGTTAACATGTGTCGATTTCTGACATTAAATTCAGTTTGTACCAGCAAAATACAGTCCACTCTCATATCTCTCCACCATCTTCGAGACCCTCACACTGTTCTAAACAGAAGCCATATATTCATATTTATTATTCTACCAACGGAGGTTTCGTTACGACCATCAATCTTAATAAAGTCTGACTAAGTACGTAGAAGATATCATAGTTCACGAGTAAATACAAAAACAAAAGGTAAAAGTAAGAAAAGAAGAATCTATTATAAGAAAAAACTATTTTTCTCTAGTCACATGGGATGGCAGTCAGGTATGACTGGAAGAAACAGAAATAGAGCAAGACAAAAGTCTTAGTGGGGTAAAATAGCGGATGAAACATTGTAAATAAATGGGTGGACGAAACCACAGCCTAGTCTAGCTACCTGTCTGTCTTTTATGACTGACTGACTGACGATGACGTACTAACGCACAGCACAAATTACTGGAGCTCGTGAAAATTGCATGAGGGGTACCTACTTTTACACTGAACGTGAGGAGTAAGAAAGGATGTTTAGAAATTCGACACTCACAGCTAGCATACATAGAAATAATATAGAGAGTGAGTGAGGTATGATCCGTTCTTCTTTTGATGGCTATTCAGCGAGTATGTCAACAATTAAGGTGAACACAGACTTGGCCGCACCGCAGTCTCCGCAGTCCCCGCAGTTATGCTTTTTGTTACTGGCCTCGCACATCTATCCGCACCGCAGTCACTGCAGTCGTTCCTGTCGTCGCACGCATTGCATTTGATTTCTTTCATTCAGGTTGTAATATAAATTAAGAATGGGCGTGTATTCAGTACAGTATGGCTTTTGACGGACAATTTGTTGTCAGATGTTTATTATTAGAGGAAGAAGATGGATTCGTTGGTGACGTCATCAGCTGCGGCTTGGGAAGTTCGGTCGTTTCAAGGACTGCGGTGACTGCGACGCGGGTGGGTGTGCGAGGTGGCATAGAACTTCATATAAAGAATTCGAATGCGAGGACTGCGGTGCGTGCGGTGCGGCCAAGTCTGCGTTCACCTTTAATGAGCAAAATGAAATGTGATTGTGTACATAAATAAATAAAACAAAGGAATAACCTTCTTTAATATGTCTCTCGTCTTACCAGCCACGGTGTATAAGTACTTAAATAAAATATTTATAGACTAACAACCTTCTAACCAAAACATTTCCATAACACACAATATTCTCGATGCCGTGGAATGCCATCCGGAACTTACATTAGCCGCACAGCGATCTGTTTTCCGAACACGTCGACACGTCACGTCTTGCTCGTACGTATTGTGTTACGACGAGAAATCGTGTTACGTACGTAAACGGTATGTAGATAATATATTGTTGGAATATTTTAAAGGTTTTTGATTCGATTATAATGCATTTCTGATGGCATAGAGAAAATTGGGATTTTTTTCCTGAAAAAATACGCCTAAGTCTCTTCAAAGTCATTAAGTTTCTAGAAAATTCTAGAAACGACAGACACAAAGAGTCATTTAAGCATGAATGAAACTTTAATATATATAGTAAATTAGAAGAATTGCATTGTATACTGTCAAATTCAAAACTATATCAAAACTATAATATTATACTCGTAGTTTTGAATATAAATGCTCGTGACTCGAAAAATTACTTTCAAATAAAAAAGTGCATTCAAATCGGTTCATCCGTTTTGGATGCGCTGAAGACAGACACACTCACATAACGGTCAAACTCATAATACCATAACTTCGGGTGTTAAAAAAGTTAAAAAGAACCTAGGTAAATGTTGATCTAATTTCCGTTTAGATATTTATAGAACCATTTAGATGTCGAGACAAAATGAATATACAACCAGCACCATCTCTTACAATTAATTACCATTTATTTTACTATGTACTGCTTTTTCTTTTTTTGTTTAACGTGTACAACAAGTAATTAATAAAACTTTATATAAATATGTCTTATTGTAAGTAAACTGTTTTCTGTTTAGTTTGTGTTGCTCTTTATTTATGTATTTTAATATTAGCCTATAACTTATATGTGTGGTGTAAGCCGTAAATGTAAGTTGGTATATAAATAAATCAATAAATAAATATAATATTAAGTCTTCAGAACAAGGCATAAAAGACAAAATATATTCTGTTCCTACTTTGTAACATTTTATTAAAAAACTTCAACTATTACATAAAATTCATATAAGAAAGCACAGATGCTTGTAAAATATAACTCGACTAATGGTCATGAAAAACTTTATGGAGTCTTGTGAAAAATTTGCGCTGAAATTCTTGTTTCAATAAAGTTACAGTATTCTGGGTTCTTTCTATTTTTTTTTTCATTTCAATATGCTTTCTAGACATTTATGTGTTATTTTTCATATATTAATACGTTTTTTATCGTAGTTTTATTTAAAAAATGGCCAAGAGTGTGTCAGGCCACGTATAGAATAGGATTTCATGGTGAATCAAACTCAAACCCAAAGACTTTAGTGCATTTATGTGTACATTAGTTGTTTCAATAATATAGGTAATTTTGCATTTTAGTGTAACAACCATTATTATCAAGATTAAGCGTTATCTGCGCTTCTTAATTAAGGACTCATTAACACCTGAACTAACAAAGTTACGACCAAGGGACAGCCGGTTGTCGCACTGCTATTGTCTTTCTATTGTGTCTCAAATCACGTGCGTTCGAAGATTTAAAGTTCATTATGTTGACTACCATTATATATATTATTTTCAGAATTTTCAAGCCAGCCTAGGGAATAGTACTGTCTTCCTTACATAAAAGGCACTCTATTTCCTTTTCTGTACGCTTGGAAACGTATATCCAAAGATTTCAAGATGATCGGATGAGTAGTTCAGGAATGGTGTGGGCGAAAACTAAATCGTATTAGTAGAAGGTTGGATGGCACATTTTTTTGTAAAAAAGCGATGATTTGTGAAAGAGATTTTATTTAAAAACCTTATAATTAATTTTAATTCTTATTTTTTTTTTGTTTTTCCTTTAGATTTTGCCAGACTGTTAACACACGTCAGTATTTTTCGAAAATGTGTAAGTGCATATTAATAAGTATACAAATGAAAAGTTAAAATTGTATTTTACCATTAACAATTTGATATCACGATGCTACAATTTGTATAATCTTATTAGAATAATTATTTATAATCACTAACCATTAAATTTTAAGCATATAAAAAAAAATCACAAAACTCTTGAATAGTAAATCCAAACTACCGTGACATAATACATGACACGTTAGAAGCACTCCTTAAACTGTCTCAATTGAAACAATAAACACGCAATTTCGTCACAGCGGCAACTTGTTATGACGTGTTATGACGACATGACGTGACGCCGATACGCGTCGTAGCGTGACAGTGACAAATGACGCGAGTGATGTGACGCGAGCAAGCGACAGCGTGATGGGCTTCTGTTAAAACTTGCTTGCTTTTAAAAAGTTGGGTGTTTGGCTTGTGACATCCATTGTAAGCTAAGTTTTAGAAAATGCTTTTAGAGTTATAATGGTCTGAAATTTTAAACTCGTACTAAACAAGCGTGACATTAACAAATGCTCGTTCTTTCTCTGTAAGTTCATTTTATTAAAATTTTGAAATTATGCCATTATTTTGAGGGACATGTTTAGTATATCATCCATATTTTGCCAAAAGTCCCATAAGGCCCGTTCTTAGAGTTGTAAGATAGTAGTGAAGTTGTGAGCATTATGTTTTTATGAACAATGATAATACCGTAATATGGGTCAAGAAAATATAGACTTTGATAGCTAGTATAAAAACCTATTAATGCATACATAATGTTTTCTGGTTACATAACGTATATGGACCTGCAATTTATTTATTTGCAAAAAACTTGCAGGGTATGTTTTTAAAGATAAAAACAAATATAATATTTAATTTTAATTCCTCAATTGAAAAAGACAAAGTGTTGGATGCAAAATGCACGCAAGCACTGCCCTCCCACCCGCAAAAAATATGCACATGCAGAAGAGCAGTAAATAACATGCAATCCGACACCCAATACTTATACTCGACACGTGTTTCGCCCCTCCACGGGGCATCCTCAGGAGATGTTCACTCGTTGGCCACTCGGACTTGAGTGACGCGACGGTTTTTTTTCTAACTAAGGCATCTTGCAGTTCAGCTCTCTACGGCTGTTTACTGCTTATATATCTATTCTATATCTTATCTTAGATAAGCGGGTATGTTTTTGTAAAGAATAGTTAACTAGAAAGGGGTTTTGGAAATTCCAATCCGAAAGGGGTAAACTAGGGGATGGAACTATCGACATACACGCGGACGAAAGCTAGTATGTAATATAAATGACTTGCCACTTATATCATTCTTATACCTATACCTATTTCATATTTTTGTCTGATAAAAGAAAAGTAAGAGAAAAGCGTGTACTTATCGAATCGATCATTGCTATGTATTTTACCTGTAATATTTGATATCGTGTAATACACCTGATCTTTTTAGAAGGCTTAAAAATAATACATCATGTAGTAAAATGAGATAACGAATAACGAAGACACGCAAATAAGATATTCGGTGTGCTGGTAAATATAATAAAATTTCATGATGGTTTCAGTATTCATTTTTAATTTCAGTGGAATTGTCTTCTTAGCACTTTTTAACAAATATTGTGATGGTTAAGTTCGCCTCTTATATATTTTTCATGTCATCGAATGGCAATCAAGCAGACGGTTTAAAAGCGTCGCCATTCCAAAGACAAAGAAGCTATTTCTCATGTGCCTATAATTACACCTGTTCCCCTTCCCTCCCTATACTTCATATGATATCTCATGCACGATATTATGGGTACAGAACTGGACGTGGGTTATCAAAATATTGATCTTTGCCTGAAACCTGAACTAACAATTAGTCTAAAATTGTCAATTCAACAACATTGTCATCGCTTTCTCTAGATGAGAAGAGATCTTTTGAATCGCTACTTGGATTAAAGTTTTCCTGGCATTAGAATTCTGAATGATTCTTGCGGATTTTTTTTTATGTAATTAGTCATTTAATAAAAATTAAAATGATCTGATGAAAATCCTGATATTTTACATATTCTGGCTATATTTTTATAGCGCGAATTATCAGTTACATAAAAAGTATGTGGTGCCCCAAAAAATCCGATCACTGGTTATATACTAAATAAATCCTTCCAAACATACCAAATTCAATTGAGCATCATTTTCCATTTCTTATTTCCAAGCTACAGACGAACATAAACTACACGCTCCAGAAAGCTAATATTTATCCTACCTCCACTCTAAAATGCTTGTACAAGCATGTCTGTTCGTCTAAGTCCCTTTATTATCGCTGCAAGTACCTCGAATGCATTATAAGTATGTTTTATCGTAAGTACATTCACTCCGCCTTAAGCTTGCTTACAACATGGCTGATATACCTTATGTATAGTACTACTCTTTGATGCTGGAATTTTACAGCAAAAGAATGGATGAAAATATAATAAGGTATTTTTGTTGAATCAACATTGCTTTTTTGTCTTGTCTTGGTAGTTCGTTTTGAAGTTTATAGTCAGGTTTTTGTTTTTTTTTATAGTGGCAAAAACGCTTACGACCCGTCGCCAGACTAGAAATACCTATGTACTTCTTTTCGAAAAACACCATACTCAAACCTTTAAACACACGTGATTTGAGGCCACGGAGTTTGAGACACAATAAGAAAACTATAGCAGCGCGGAAACCGGCTGTCGCTTGGTCGACGAAAGGTTAATTTATGGTCCTTAGGAAAATCCAGTACATTGAGCTCAATCAACTAGAGTGTTTCTGGAAGGAAGTTGCTTTCAAGCTCATGTTAAAAAGTCCTCTAGTCTAAATAAATTGTATATTAATAAGCGCCTTACTAATAAACGCTGCATAAAGTTATGACAGATTTATACGTCAAAAAATGTATGGTTACACAGGCTTTATTCATTGCATAACTTTACACAGTGATTATTAGTAAGGGCATGAGTAAATAGGCATAGATAGGTTATGAATGCCCGGCGAGTACACTGAAACGTTACCATTTGGTGATATTTCTCGATAGTGACCCATTAAAATATTACGTTGTGTGCAATTAGTGTGCCGTTTTTGAAATTCGAATGTATCTATAGCTTCTTGCTCCAAATCTACAGCCTGATTTTAATCTTACCAACATAACTTTATACTGCTAGCAAAGCACAGAATCGCAAGCACATTTACCGGTCAATAGCATCCATACAGTTGACTGCCTCCACTCTCCCTATAAAACACAACCTCCACTTATATACTGCACTTATATAACGTCAATCTTTATATAACAGTAAATAGGGCGAGGAAGTTTTCCCGTCACTGAGGTTAAATCATTGACCTTATAGAAATGCCAGCGTGATTTTAAATGGGTCATTAAGTGATTTCTGTGCAGATTCGGTTGCTGTGTCTGTGCAATTACTGTTAGTTTTGTTTGAACAATTACTAGTCGAGTGAATGTCAACGTATTTTATTTTATTTTCATTAAACCATTTAAATTGTCTAAAATAGCCGACAGTTTAACACGTCAGTATGTTTTTTACTTATGTTCCTTAACTGACTACTTTGAGAAGAAGCATCCGAAACAAACTCAGGCTGGTCTTATTTGTAAAACAATTCGGCACGCGCGCGCGCGTTCGGAAATGTATGAGAGTAGTAGTTGCGTTTCAAAGTCGCGCGCTTTTAGGGACTACGCACACTTATTCAGCTCTATTCAGCTTATGTCCGTAGAAAACAACGATTTTGTATGAAGACGCGTACGCGTCCGTTCAGCTTCCGTACAAAATCGTTTTTTATATGGGCATAAGCTGAATGGAGCTGAATAATTGTGCGTAGTCCCTTACAGCGCCGTTCAGAAAACGCGCACTGTTCACCAGCGCTGCTAGACGCGGGCCGCTCTTACGCTTCTACGGCCAGTGTGCGTTTTAGTGTGACGCCGTTGAGACGCGCCGTTTTTCATATTGTACACGACTGTCTCACAGCACCGGAACGCGTTGCACTAATCTCGTTTCACAGTGCACAGTTGTTCAAGCGCGCGCTTTTAACAGCGCGCTGCCCAGCAGCGCGTTTAGCGGCGTGACTATAAAACCAGCCTCAGAGATCTCTTTTAAAGTCCATCAATTATTATTTGATTAAATCATGTGCAAGGGCTATTTAGGTTAATTATTATTAAGGTGCTCTCTTAGTGAGAGAAGAATTAATTTATTACGCCAAAATTTTTTGAAGTACATAAATAAAATGTTAATACTCGTTAATTTTGTTACAATCAATATTATTGGGTGCGAGATTCTGAGTTTAATTTTATTCTTTGTGTTATTGGGTTTTAATATTAAGATTTTCTTATAACAGTCCGCAGCTTAGAAATATGAAGTATATGGTCGTGATCTCATTAAGTATATTGAAAAAATTGTTTTTTAGGGTTCCGTACCTCGAAAGGTAAAAACGTAAACCTTATAGGATCACTTTGCTGTCCGTCCGTCCATCCGTCCGTTCATCCGTCTGTCAAGACCCTTTTTCTCGAGATATCAAGCTGAAATTAATATCAAATACTCAAGTCTGCAATCTCTTAAAGCAGTAATAAAATAAAGTTAAAAAACTAAAACCCGACTACAACAAAAAGTGATCTAAAAAGTACGAAACAAGAAAATATTTCTCACAGAAATCAAGACATAGGTACAAAATGGTCAAGGTAAGCCGTGGTTGCATGCCATTGTAATTCATATTCACTGCACCCACATGGTATATAGGCATGCAACCACGGCTTACCTTGACCATTTTGTACCTATGTCTTGATTTCTGTGAGAAATATTTTCTTGTTTCGTACTTTTTAGATCACTTTTTGTTGTAGTCGGGTTTTAGTTTTTTAACTTTATTTTATTTTAACAGTTTTGGTGTTTAAATATACTGTGCCGCCGTCAGAATTTAAGATTTCTTATTCTTAATCTGTCTAATTCTGCAAACAACCGAATTTCATGTGGATCTTGAAGTATTTTTTGTCCCTCTATACATTTAACTCCACTGAGAGCGACATAAGCCTGTTCTTTAGCAAACATGACTTTCCTAAATCATTAACTGTTTTATCGAGAGAACAACTTTGTAGTTTATGGACGGTACAGCTTCAAAAAAGTACCAGCGAAAGCATTTTACGCTGATCTTTTCGAGATTCCTTAATCTATCGAATTCCGTAAGACAAGGCTCGACTCTGAAAATACCGTCATTATCAGCATTATATATATGCGTTTTGAAACAGTATGAAAACAGAGCTTGGCTGTTCTCCGTCTTTCAGCTAATTGCGACAAAATCCAAGGTCCAAGATAAGTTTCCCTACTCTGACATTGTTTAACAGAATCTACAAAAGTATTTTCATTTGCTTGGCGCATATTTTGGCTTAGTTTACACAAATCGAACATTCTGCACAAGTGCTGCTTAGCTGCAAGATGTTCCAGCTGTTTCAAGCAGTACAAACTCAAACTGAAATTCTTAATTTCTAATAGACCAATAGCTTTAGAACGTCATAAATAAAGAAAATTTAACCTAGTTACCCATTCCAAATGGGCAAGAAACTTCATACTTAAATTACTCTTTTATCGTAATGTTGGTACAATATTATTTGTACATGGTTAAGTGTGAGAGTTGTTAGTTAGTGAGTAATTAGAGTTTAAAAAAATAGGATTTTGAACACCTGATGTGGAACTCCAAGAGCTACACTGTGACATAAAGACTACACTATAACATATACAAGAATGACGTCTTAGCAAGGGATATTCAGCCTGATGAGCACTCTGCGACGTGTAAAAATTTAAGATCTTGAACACCTGATGTAGAACTCCAAGAGCCCACACATAAAGAATACACTATAACATTTATTAAAATGACGTTTAAGCAAAAGTGGTTCAGTCTGATGCGCACTCTCTGTGACGTATAAAATTGAAGCTCTAAAACACCTAATGAAGAATTCCAAGCGCTCAGCTACTCTATAACACACATAAGAATGCCGTCTCAGCAAAAGGTGTTCGGTCTGATGTGCGTTTTCTGGTGTCCTATGAAACTCGAAAATCTAACATAATGTGATGTAGAACTAAATCAAAGTTATCACTGATTTACCTGCATAATTATAAAATAAAATAAGCTAGGAGCTACCTCCACGCGTTGAAGGCAATTACAGTGTAGGGCTTATTCTCGATGAAAATTTCCCAATGTTCCAAAAGAGCTAAATGATTGAGGATCTCAAGAATCTACCAAAAACGTCAGGAGAAACTTGATGCTATTCGAGAACATCAGGCTGCAACTCTCCCTGTATATACCTCTTCCGATCGCGAAGTACGCCTGCGTTCTCAGCGTATTTACGCATCTACGTACAGGTCTTTAGAAACCAGTGAAGAATATGATGCGCAACTGACAGCTGATCGTGAACGACAGCATTGTCTCGCGACCGCAGTCGTTGACGGATAGACATTGTGTTTGAGTTCTCAGTGTATCTACGCATCTGCTTCTAGGTCTCTAGATGTAAACGTACGGAACGTGATGCGCAACTGACCGCTGATCAACATGTATTGGTCTCGACAATCGGAGACGTTTACCGATACAGAATCACGCTTGAGTTGACTTTCAAAAATGAAACATTTTGAACGTCTCGTTTCGTCTCGCACATCCCGTTGTTTTCCCGCCCTCGGGCTTTAGAATTAAACATTAGACGTATCAGATTTACAATTTTGGCGACACCGTTGTTGCTGGCATTAGCAACAGAAGCTAGCTACACTGTGGGTTTAACCTATAGAGCAGGACCAGTATGCTTCCAATTATTCTTATGTTGGACATAATCTTCCAAATTATCATATTATTATGCTTGTTGACATTATTTATTGTTATAAATGTGTTTTAAATTTCCTTTCGTTAGTTTCAATATTATAACAAGGAATGTTGTACTCGTAACATTCTACACAGTTCCCCATGAAAGATGTATTTACTTTAGACAGTCTAAAATATGGTTGAGCTAGTTTATCTTTATTTCTGGTATTAAAATTATGTCTATTACCTACTAAACTAAAAGTATGTTGGGTTTTTCCTTACATAAATGATGATTGCATAAGTAAATTGGCAAGTTATCGTCATAATATTTATCGTTTTAAACAGTTCTCTAAGAGATTTTAAAATGACTTTTATTAAATTTTTTACCATTTCTGGCAAGTGACAAGTAAGTGTTATATATATTTGAAAAGCACTAGTAAACCCCTTTCAAATGATACCAAACACGGTAGGTTTGTCGTATTTTTTTTTATTTTTCATGTCTTTATTGTCCGTCAGAGGGCGCTACATTGAATACCGTGATACGTCACATAGCCTATAACCAGCGGACAATCAAGACGCTTCTAACGATACCTCATTTGCTTAGTTCTGACAAGAAGTTTAGAAGCTACGGTGGAACAGATGAACATACATACATACATACATACATAGCCTGTCAAAAACATAACCCTCCTTTGGCTTTGCCGTAGTCGGGTAAAAAAATTAATTTGATACGTCTGTTCATATTGCATATTTAGACATTTGCAAGGGAATCAAAACATATAGGGTACTTTCCATTGACCTAGAATCATGAAAGGAGTATGACCAAATCTAGCATCGCTATAAAATAAGAGGGTATAGCCACAAAAATATACTCATAAATCATAACATATTATTTTGACTTTCTTAAAATAACTTAATGGAAATCTTTCCGGGGGTTAATATTTTATATTTAATTAGTTATTTATTTGACTTTGTTGCATTCTTCCTTTAATGGCGTACTGAAGTGAAAACAGTGTTGCCAATTTCATAAACTTTCCCATAATCAGTCTTAACTGATGGTATTACATATTATATTTTAGGGGCACACGTTGATGTCTAAAAATAATTCTAAAAATAATTACGACTGTAACATTTTTTTGCGTTACCAACAATTTATATTTATTTAACATTTTTAAAATAATGTTATTTTACTTACAAAAAGTATTTACGTGTCTAAGTAATTACTTATGGTTAATTTTTATTAGCTGTGGGTAGCACTGCCACGGAAATTCAAATGTTAACAGTCAAAATTGACACTTTCAAGTCAAACAAAGCGACGAATGTTTTGATTGAAAATTGAGTTTATTTTGCGTAAATGCGGAAATAAGAACACGCGTATGATCTCCGTACTATAATTTAATAACCGTACAATTGTCATTTAAACTGAAATATTATTTTCAAACTGGACATTGTCAGAAATCACCGAAAATTCGGTGGATTGCCATAATAAATATAAAAGTTGAAGTTATTAGATAACGAATTAATGCGGTGAGTTCGTGTACAGCAGAGTCTTCCGATTTCTGCGCGGACAAGCAATCTTTTCTAAACTTTCGTACGTCGACGTTTTTATGATTTCGGATCCTTTCTCTCTTTGTGCAGTACCGACAATATTGTTAAAAAAATGACACGCTGTGTGGACTAATATACTACCCTTGCTCTAAAAAATCCTCTACCCCGTCGCCAACTGGGGACAGCAACGGATGCAATGGTTACAATTCTACGATCTGGACTTCTCCGGCAACGGTTAGTATCTTATAATATTATAGTATTGTGTCTTGTATCGCTTTTCTCAAGACACGCTTTTTTGACGTTAGTGTAGGGGGAAATGAGTGCATTATTGTTAATTATCAACATTATATATGTTATTATGGATAATATCAAAGATGGTACAAGTAAATAGCACTATTTGTATTTTGTTGTACAGCTAACTGTAACAGCACAGCTGTGCACTACCGATGGTTGACTGGTAGAGAATGCCTAAGGCATTAAGTCCACCTCTGTACATTAATTTTGTGCATAAAGAATAAATAAATAAATAAACAGCAGGTAAGGAAAAAAAAAACTAATTGAAAATCCTATTAGAATCATATTCGGCTTCCACGCGGACGAATTTCCTATTAAACTAATGCTAAGATCAATCAATAATATGTTATAATATTTATTTTCAGATGTCAGAAGAACATCTCTTCTCTCAGGAATGTTATCTTATACTCGAATGAGCATCTCTAAACTCTTGAAGTGTAATGAGTGTTGACGAGCTTATGGACATCAACATGCGTGCTTTGTCTGTAGATCTTCCACATTGAGAGCACACAGAGTATTCTGAATAACCGACCTACTCTTTGACAATTCAGAAATGCTTGTAAATAATCCAAGTGAAATAAATGCCTTTGACTTTTGAATATTTATATTTCCACACATTAATATTACAAAGGTTTAATTACACGCATTGCAACGATGACTAGAATAAAATTTTGTCTGTTTACAATAATAAATTAGTTACGAATGGTTTTTACAAAAAGAACCCTTATAATTTCGTCATGTCCGACCCCCTATCCGTTCGTCCATTCGTCCGTCCTTGTCTTACCTATTAACTGTTAACCTTTCGACAACCAAGCGATAGCCGGCTAGGAGGAAAACTATAACGGCTAAGATCTCTTTATTATTTCAGGAGTTAAAGAGGCCTAACTTGTAAAATGAACTTACTTCGAAAACTTCGTACAAAAATTACGATTTCATCGTATTAAAAATAAATCATAACAATTCGAAAGTGGATAGGAAACCCTATTCTATATATTTTGTACCTACTCTTTATGCCTATAAAGCCACTTTGATTTCGTATGACGGTATGACCTAATTACCATTTACTTGGGGACTTTCATTGGGTTGTTAAAACTATTCTGTTTTGTTTTATGAGAAAATAAATCATAATATTGTTATTATTAGTACTTTTTTTTGGTAGAAGTTATGATACAAAACTAACCTAAAAACTTGAATATATAATTCAAAATTCTACAAAAACCCTGAAAATAAGTAGATAATTTTTATTTCCTTGGAAAGTACGACCTCTCCCCTCTTTTATATCCAATTTACACTAAGATACCATTTTTTTTTATGCGCAACGGCGTCCTATAGTGGGTTGGTCAATTTCCTTTGGCAAGAAGCAATTTCATGTAGCACAAGTAAAGGAAAAACTCCGTAAACAGTAATTTCGTAGTTCTATCACAAAACAAAAAAAAAACAATGTACGGAACCCTCGTTGCGCGAGTCCGGCTCGCAATTGACAGGTTTTTTTTCATTGAGCATGTTATTAGCAATGCTATGAAAGATTTCAGGAAAAGCTTTTCTTCACAAGAAATTAATGAAGATTTTTATTTAAAAGGAAGCCCTAAGGCTGAGGCTACAGTAGGCAGCGATTTGCGATGCGACTGGAAGAGCGAAACGAGATAAACATGGAATGGCTACATTATAACCGAAAATCTGGCGTTTATTCGATTCAATTTCGCTGATACGTCGATGTGGCCGGTGCCGCGATTACAATAATGTAGTTCCTATCGCAGAAATAATCAAAGATCGCTCGTAATATTTGATCAACGGTGTAGCCATTTAGTGAGAGTCCATGTATTTGTTTCAATCGCTCGTGCGTCGCAGTTCGCGTCGCAGCCTAGTGTAGCCTCAGCCCTAATGTCAAAGGACTTCAATAATTTAAGGTGCAGTCACCTGATTTTCAGAGAACGGAACGCGAAGGAATATAAGCAAGCTTCGTTTTAAACAATCCTTTGATCATTTCTCACATCTTGTGAGATTTTCTAAACGTAGATATATTTTCACATTGCCTTTTACAAGACTATGTTCTTACTACTTACAATAAGTTCTGGTTCATGATTCAGGAGGAAACTATACTAATATTTTTTTTTGTGAGTGGGAAATCATTCAATGACTGCTCTCGTCTTGGGTGCGGCGAGAGGGCGTGTCAGACTCTTACTGACTAAAACCCACTCATGTTCCTTCGATTGCCCTTTATGTTCCAGGGTCACGGTAACTGACGGGCCTGTTGGTCTCGACGGGCCTGTTGGTCTAGTGGTCAGTGACCCTGACTGCTAAGCCAGAGGTCGTGGGTTCGATTCCCACCCAGGACAAACTTTGTGTGATGAGCATAATTGTTTGTTCTGTGTCTGGGTGTTATTTATCTATAATATGTATGTATTTAAAAATATATAAGTATGTATATCAGTTGTCTGATTACCATAACACAAGCTCTGCTTAGCTTGGGATCAGATAGCCGTGTGTAAGATGTCCCAGGATATTTATTTATTTATTTATTTATTATTTATTTATAACTATTATAAACATTCCGCAACCCCGGCGGGCGTTGGCCCTGTTGGGCCCCTTCCTGTGCTGACTCCTTCTCTTTGAGGCGCGCGTGGAACACTAAAGAGCCGTGACTATACTAATATTGTACTGACGGGCCTGTTAGTCTAGTGGTTAGGTTACTAGACCCTGACTGCTAAGCCGGAGGTCGTGGGTTCGATTACCACCCAGAACATATTTTGTGTAATGGGCATGATTGTTTGTTCTGTGTATGGGTGTAATTTTTCTATAATATGTATGTGTTTATAAATTATACATATAACTACGTTTATTAGTCGTCTGGTATAGTAAAAGTTGTGTTTAGTTTTGGATCAGTTGGCCGTGTATGAATTGTACCAAGATAGTTATTTACTTATTTTTAAAGCTGCAAATATTTATTTTTTTGAATAAACGCGCCGATATAGGCTAAATACTATTCCGACTTGAATTTCTTCTTTGTGTTGTACACCCCATATATACAATCACGCTAATACCGATGGAAGCGGAGCAGAAACCAAAAACACGAGAAAAAAAGGACAGCTAGTAATTACAGCTTAAAAAATAACAGACTGGGGTAGCCAAGCCCGGCCAGTCTACAAAACAAGGTCAAAGCGATTTTACTGGCGTTTCCTAATTAATTACATTTCGGTGACATTTAGTTAGTTAACTAATTTTCACCTCATTTGCGTTTCAGTGTAATAGACTTTACTACGGTAGTAATAAAACGACGAGTATACGATTTACGTTATTGGTGCTAAGCGTTTGTGAACTGGGAACATTTTTTTTAGCTTATTTTTTGGTGGATTCGAATCCCAATGAAATATCAGTGTGATTTTTTTAGTTCATAATGTACTCTCTAAAGTTTATCTTGGACAGCAGTTTACACCGTTGGTCCCGGTTTTCATTCGTAGAACTTTGACAGTCGTTACGGGTAGCCACAAGCCAGAATGTCTGAGTAGTGTAACTAAAGAGTATCGTGTCGCCCAGTTACTTACTGGGTTGTGGAGGTCTTATAAGCAATCGCTTCACGTAAAACACTGGTGTTCAGTTGAATCCTGTTAGTCTGGAATCCGACTCCAAAATGTTTTGGACAAATATGGGGAAATGACAATGATGATGTGGACTAGTGTTGATAGCAGATAAGAACAGTTAACTCTAACAATAATTAACAGTGCCTGAAGATAATTGACGTATATTTAATCGCCATGTTTTTGAATCGCGTCTAAATTATCCATTTTAGTCAGTAAAAGAAGGAGAAGTCATTCGATGATTCCTACTCCCAAAAAAAAAAACATATCTTTTCAAGCTGTCAAGACTAATTAAATATGACTTTAAGAATAACTTAACCTCATCGTAACTAGACTACAGTTCAACTTGTCAAAGTATAAGTAATAATACTGAAAGGAATCCCTCACGTCTGTATCTGTAATGAGTATGTCCTCGCATTCCGATAGCGTGTCAGTTCGGTCCTGACATTGAATGTGACCTACCTACACTGCTTGAAAGTTATTTTTGAAAATATTTAGAATTGTAGCTTTTCAAGAATAGAAATTGGGTTTTGAGTCATTTTATAAAATATAGATATTGGTGCCGATTCTCTTATTCACAAACTAACGTAAATTTAAGTAAAGTGCATCTTTCTCTTTCCATTTCATTAAGAAAAGGACAGAAGATAAAATATTAGTTAAGTCCTGTCAAATTGAAACACTTCATAGATCATTTAGACGCGATTAAATATACGCCAATTTTCTTCAGGCGCTGTCTAATTGGACACCATGAAACTAATATGTATATTCTGTCATTTTCTTTAAGAAATGGAAAGAGAAAGATGCATTTAACTTGAATTTAGTTAAGTTTGTGAACAAGAGAATCTGCACCAATGTATAATTATTTAATTCAATAATACCTATACAGCCGGGGTTGCGGAATGTGCCGGGGTTGCGGAATGTTTATAGTGGTTACCGTGACCCCGGAACATAAAGGGCAATCGAAGGAACATGAGTGGGTTTTAGTCAGTAAGAGTCTGACACGCCCTCCCGCCGCACCCAGGACGGGAGCAGTCATTGGATGATTTCCCACTCACCAAAAAAAATAAAAATAATAATAATAGTAATAAACCCGCAGGGCAGCTTGTGGCGAGCTGTTGGGCTGTAGCGACCCTCACGGACCTGACCTCCTGGGAGACCCTTTGTTCTTCATCTCTGGCTTGCCTTCATTGGCCGGCCAGAGTGAGCACTGACGAGGAACAAGGCTCCCACCTCACTCTTGCCTTCATTGGCTGGTTTGAGTGGAGAATCGCAAGAGGAAGGAAGTATTCCAGTAAGATGCTGGTAGGGATCTTGACCGTACTTCCGGGATTGTCCTGATAGCCGTGGAATACCTCTCCACTCCTCAAGCACCTCGATATATGTTGCCCCCTTGTCGCTACGTCACTATGTGCTAGCGGCCGTATTCGGGGCCCATTTACTGAGTGTGCAAGTCACTCCCTGCCTTTTTATCCGTGTTTACAAGCATTGGTCAGGCGGGGGCCATAGCCATTCAATAGCCGAAGATAATTAATCCATCGTAGCAACCCAAACCCATAGTCCAATACTTTTTTTATTCCATGACCTGCAATAGACCACCACTAACCGGGGGTTGACCTTAGGTGCACTTGAGTGGTGCATATAGGGATAATCGCCGGTTGGTGTTCCATTCCACATAAAGTTTTCCTCAAAGGGCCTCTGCGGCTTTGGGGCTTCGGCCCCTCGTACGCCTTCCAAAGGTCCGGGACCTCAGGGTCCCGAGATACGAAAACGTAAAAGAAAATAATAATAATACTTATACACCCGCAGGGCAGTTGTGGCGAGCTGTCGGGCAGTAGCGACCCCGCGGACCTGACCTCCTGGGAGACCCTTTGTTCTTCATCTCTGGCTTGCCTTAACTGGCCGGCCAGAGTGAGCACTGACGAGAAACAAAGATCCCACCTCACTCTTGCCTTCATTGGCTGGTTTGAGTGGAGAATCGCAAGAGGAAGGAAGTATTCCAGTAAGATGCTGGTAGGGATCTTGACCGTACTTCCGGGATTGTCCTGATAGCCGTGGAATACCTCTCCACTCCTCAAGCACCTCGATATATGTTGCCCCCTTGTCGCTACGTCACTATGTGCTAGCGGCCGTTTTCGGGGGCCCATTTACTGAGTGTGCAAGTCACCCCCTGTCTTTTTATCCGTGTTTACAAGCATTGGCCAGGCAGGGGCCATAGTCGTTCAATAGACTTAAGTAACAAATTCACCTTAACAACCCAAAACCATAGCCCAACATTTTTAAATTCCATGATCAGCAATAGTCCTCCACCAACCGGCGATTGTCTTCAGGTGCACTTATGTATTGCAAATGGAGATAATCGTCGGTTGATGTCCCATTGCATAATAATAAAAGTTTTGATCAAGGGGCCTCTGCGAGTTGGCTTTGGCCCCTCGCACGCCATTCAAAGGTCCGGGACCCCAGGGTTCCGAGAAATTCAAACAAATACTTATACAACATAAAAATAATCATAATAATAATATCAGCCTATTATAAGTCCCACCACAGAGCAAAGGCCTGCTCTCATACAGAGAAGGCGTGAGCATTGATTTCTACCTTACTCAAGGCAGATTGGCGATTTCCGTCATCATTATAAGTCCAGGTTTCCTCACTATGATTTCCCTCACCGATGTATGTGGTGTCCAAAATAAACTTAATAAGTATAGTATGTGAATTTAAACATCACATTGATACTGAGCCCTTTTGAATGAGAGGCAGGCCTCCTAACCATAAGGGCCATCATGACATTACAAACTCAACATCGAAATCTTTATCATTAGAATATCTCTGATGATCAGAACCTCTCATATGAGGGTTGTGAGGTCACATAATATATAACATCACGTGCTTACTCTATAATCGTTTCCCGATAGTGTGCCATTGCAATTTTATGTCGTACATGTGTGCGTTAGTGTGTCGTTCCTGAAGTTCGAATTTTATGTGTTACGTGTCTATAGATATTTAGTTGTAATATACAGGGTGGAAAGTTTTAATGGGCCCTTGAAGAAAACTACTTTAAATCGTTTAGATAGATCATTTTACTCAAAGGGAACATTCCTTTATTTTTTTAAAGACCACAAAACTGCTTTCATAACACACGCAAACACACAGAAATTGTGTACGCATTTTTGAGAACAAAAAGTTGTTGAATTTTAAACCTTTAACCTTTCAACGATCAACCGACAGCCGACTGTCGGGCTGCTATTGTCTTTTTATTGTGTCTCAGTTCACGTGTGTTCGAAGAATTAAAACTACTAAATATTTCGTTTCAATATTTAAAGTAGTAACACTTTATTTTACAAATACAATAGAATTGTAAATTTTAACTTTATTTTTATTCAATGTCAAATAGGGTAAACGTCTAAACGTCTTATTTGTCGATAATTACTGTGAACTCTTATTGACGAATTATTAATTCTAAAATAACATAGTAACAAGTACGGTTAGTTGAGGAAAATTTAATTTCAAGGATATAATATTATTTTGTTTTGATTTGTTTGCTTCTACATCACTTATAAGTTTTTATTTATATGTTACAATAATTACACATTTGTAACTCCAATTATATGCTTTGCAAGATTTATGTTTTATGTGTAGTTTTAAGCAAACCTTTTAGTCTCATTCTTTCAAATTATGGTCAAAAGTAATTATAACTCAGTAGTCAAGCACGAATATTCGTAGGTTTCGTATCGTTAACGTATCGAGTTGGCGATACGATAACCTATCACATCTAAAGTCGGAAGCACGAAGCTCTTTCGTAATACTATCGAGATCTCGATACGATTACGTTAGTCACGTCATGCTAACGTAAGTAAGGATGTGCAAATTTTAACGAAAGATAAAAACTTTAAAACTGTTCAAATTTTGATTCAATACAAAGAAACTGCAAAATAAGTTAATATTTAGTTAAGATGTTAGATGGTATGTTATTTTAATTTCTTATTAAAACTTTGTGTTTAGTGTTTCTAAACGAACGACACGAACCACTTGACATTTTTTAACGTGAAGTTCATTGAAGGTCAACTTTGTTTGTATAAAAGTGAACTTGTAATAATAAACATGCAACAATGAATGATGGAAAATAGTAAATTTCATTTAACAATTTACTGTAAACGTATTATTTGAGTGTCAGTGGTTTAATGGGATATTTGGATTCTTTTTTGTTAAGGATAATAAAGTTACGGTTTATTTATATAATCGAGTCATTCAAAAATAGCAGGCTAAATTGTTTATTGTTAATTAAAACGGTATACAACAATTACATTAATTAACACAGGGGAAAAATACATTTACTAACACAAATAACAAAAAGGCAAAAAAAACACACTATATCTAAAATTACTAACAATACATAACAAAAAAAGATAGAAAAAAAAATACAATAACTTACGAACAAATAATAGAGGACACTCTTGCATACTTTCCCTCACATGACATCAAACAAACACGCATAATTCTACTCCAATCATCGGCAAACAAATCACATTCGGGGTAATCGGTCAGGAGGGCATTAAGCATCCTTAAGGTACGACATACCGGGGACTCAGCTCTGGCAACAGTTTTAGAAGGAGGCAGCGCGAACAGATCATGGCGACGGCTTTTTCGATGTCCGATGTATTTGTCAGGAACAAACAGTCGACAGAACAGATTGTGGAGATCGGGACAATCGATAATACCTCGCAGAGCTTTGCAGGCAACTATGAGCTGCTGAAAGCTTCACCTAACTTCCAACGAGTTGAAGCCTAGAACTCCAAGGAGGTAATTGGTAGGGTACATATAGGGGAAAAAGTGCAGTGTCTTTTTGTGCAAAAATCTTAAAAAGATTTTTTGCACCTTTTCCAGCGCGAGTGTTTGAGAAGCTGTGTAGGGATGCCAGACACAGGCACCAGCCCCAAGTTTACTTCGAACCAAGGCAGTGTAAAGAAGCTTGATGATATTTGAGTTCCGAAAATCACTAGCATTTTGCAGGACAAAACCCAGACGCCTGAAGGATTCCTTGGCAAGAGTGGAGATGTGATCTCTAAATGTCAAACCAGTGTCAAAGGTCACGTCCAGGTCCTTTATTATGGTGACACGACTTATCACTACATTACCCAGCCTGTAGTCATACTGAAGTGGTTTACGTTTTCGACTGTACGACATGACGTAACACTTATTTATGTTAAAAACCAGCTTATTTACAAGGCTCCACTTGTAAATGGCATCGATATCCCGCTGTAAAAGTATGCAGTCCGCCAACGTATTAATTTGAAATTCTAATTTCAAGTCATCGGCGTAAAGCAGGCATTTAGCAAACTTAACTTTAGTCGTGAGATCATTGATCATGATGAGAAAAAGTAGAGGACCAAGCACGGATCCCTGACTCACACCTGAACGGGTGTTATAAAGTTCAGACTCAAAACAACCATGTCTAACAAATTGCCTACGGTCACGCAGATAATCGGCAAAGAAGTTCAGAAACTCGGAAGAGAATCCTGATGCCTCCAATTTCATCAACAACACGTCATTGTCAACCCTGTCAAATGCTTTGCGAAAGTCGAAGTAGAGGACATCTACTTGTCCCCCGCTATCCAAAATCCTGGAGATGAAATCAACATGAGTCATCAAATTCGAGTCGACAGAGCGCTTCTGACGAAAACCATGCTGAGCATCAGAGAGGAACACGTTTATGCGTTTATAGATGTACATGTGAAGTACATGCTCAAACACCTTTGCAAGAGTTGGCAGGACGGCAATAGGCCTAAAAGTTTGTTATTATCTAAATTTGGATAAAATAGATATAAAGTTTGATGTGGATTTGTTTATTTTTAATAATAATCATGTAGGTTTACAATTAGAAGGCAAAATATTTTTAAATTTGTTATTGTGAATTTATAAACTAACAAAAACCAATTTGGATTTAATGGAAATTTATAAGCTTTAATGAGGTATGTGCTTAATTTTTCGATAATTACGTAGGCTATATTTGAAAGGCAACATATATTATACATTTCTTATAGTTAATTTAAAAACTGATTTTTTCTATTTATTCACAAATATAGAGATCTTGAAATCATTCTCGTTGTTTTTCTTCGTACATTTCTACTTCCAACAATCCACCACGCCGCAATTTACTATGTAGACGGCTTCTTCTTGTCAATCTAAGCATTTTCTAACAAAATTCATAAACAAAATCACTAAAATTATTATTTATGCTCCCAATAAACCTCGACGAAAGTTTTCTCACTGCCAAATTTACAGTGAATAAACATTCGAGAAACTCGCAAGCCAGCCATCGAGAATGTCGATACGATACGTCATTTTACGCCTTCGTGCTAGCTATCTTCATACAAACCTCTCACGGTTACGATACGAAACTTATTTATTTGACATCTTCGTGCTCACAAAATTAGTTCAAATTACGCACACCAGAGGCGCTGTTCATGTTTTCATACAAAATGCTAACGTTAACGATACGAATACTTTTTCGCAAGTTGTTCGTGCTTGGGCTACAGGAACCATTAACTTCTCAAGACGCGGTTTAAACGCGGAGAACAGCCAGCATGTTAAACTAGAGGCCATTTTGACAAATTTCGTCTGTAACTGGAATATTTATTTAATATTTTTTTACAAAGATTTTTTCCTTAACGTATTTATAAATAAACTATTTTGAGCCAAGATGGCGTCTATTTATTTAAAGATATTATAAATAGGCGGCTATTTATTTCCAATTACCAAATACAAATAAAAAATAAAATCTTGCTCAAATTAGTTACGATCTAAGTCAGGTCTTCAAATTGGGGTCCCCAATAATTATTTAGCCGAGGGAGGTCATTTAGCAAACTTCCAAGGGTGGTTGTGTAATTATTATCCTGCTAAATTAGAGAGTAAACGATAATAATGAGCCTAACTAGAGGCCATTTTGACAAATTTCGTCTGTAACTGGAATATTTATTTAGTTGTAAATATGTGGTAGGTACAGCCGTGAGCGTCGGTAAGAAGGAATTAAAGTCGGTTCAATTTATAGGAAATAAAATGTATCCCTATGAACGTATTTTTGGAGCTAGCTGTACGTCTATTGTACTATAAAATCACAATAAAGCTGAAAGATTTTATGTTTGTTTGCTTAAATTTTTTAATTGAAATTTAAATTTTGAAATTACGGTCTGTCAAATTCAGAAAATGATTTATGATGTACTAGCTTCTGCCCGCGGCTTCGTATCGTAAAAGTAGCCTATGTTACTCTCCATCCCTTCAACTATCTCCACTTAAAAAATCACGTCAATTCGTCTCTCCATTTTGCCGTGAAAAAGAAAGACAAACATACAGACAGACAGACAGACAGACACACTTTCCCATTTATAATATTAGTATGGATAAAGGATCTGACTTAATGGAACGTGGCTGTAACACAGTCTAAAATATCATTCTTACATTAAAACCCCCTTTTTTTTGGTAAAATTTAAAAATCTTTGATATTTTAGAGAGGTTGGTTTGTAATAATATTAAGTATTGGGACATTGGGACCTACTTGACTTGAACCTCAGTATTTTTACACTAGCTTCTGCTCGCAGGTTTGTCAGCGTCGAAATTAAGTATAGGTACCACGTCTGTGACATGAATTTTATTTTTTATCAAAGAAATGTATGTATGTTTAAGGATCACGTAACTACTAACGAACAGATTTTTTAGGCTAAAGTTTCCATTATGACCCGTCGAGTTGGAAGTTCATATTTTATTTGTAGATAGTACTCACTAACTGAAGGCTTTTTCACGTAGTTTTGAGTTTAGGAGACTCACGGTTTACGAGAATTTTTTTTTTGAAGTTTTCATATTTCCATACAAAATGAAAAATAATACGCCATTTTTAGGTTAGATAAATTGTCAAAGTAAATGTCAAATTTGACGTTTTACGTTTCGTTCACGGCGGAGGGGTGTTTCGTTTAATTTTATCATGTCTTTAATACAATTATATTTTGAAAACTAATAAGGATCGTCAATCCGAGAGCGATCGATCAAAATTTTAGGGCGCCCCGACTCGGACAGGTTAGGTTAGAAGGAGATGGCGGGGTCGGAGTGAGCGAGCGAAGCGAGCGAACAGACCCCGCCACCTCCTTCGTGGTTATTTTTTTTTAAACCACCCAGAAGTAGGAGCCCCGCGAAGCGGGGCTCCGTCGAGTTATCTTTTTTAGACATTAGAGTGAAAAATAATTAATTTTACACGAAAAAATCCTAACTTAACCTCAAAATTGACGTAAATAACCTCAAACTTCGATCATCGATATCTTCGTAACCATGGGGCTCCTAAAGTTGGGAGTGGTATGGGGGGGCTTCCCCCAACCCCCAACCCCCACCCCCGGATTCGACGGGTCATAATGGAAACTTTAACCTTTAAATTTTGCAAGAGCACTCCCTTCTGGTTTGAGCACAAAACAGCTCTACATTATTACGCTATTTACTATGAAGGATAAGCAATATTGTAAGTTATGTCATTTGCGTTTGAGTATTATTTGACGGACCTGTAGGTCTAGTGGATAGTGACCCTGACAGCTAAGCTAAAGATTTCGATTCCCACCCACGACAAACTTTGTGTGATGAGCATGATTTTTTGTTCTGTTTCTAGCTATAATTTATCTATAACTAGCCGTTTCTCGCGGTGCTAGGTTTTTGGTTACTGGGCACGCCGTAAATTGCGGCGGTAAGACCCCTCTTTGAGGAGTGGCTGGAGAGACGCCACGGCGCTCTCACGTTTCGCCTGACACAGGTCCTCACCGGACATGGTCAGTTCGGGAGGTTCCTGTGTCGGATTCAGGCGGAAGCGACGCCTGGGTGTCACCACTGCAGCAACGGTCGCCTGGAGGACACGGTCGAGCACACGGTGGAGGTGTGCCGCGCATGGGCGCACCATCGACGTGTCCTCGTAGAGGCGATCGGCGGCGGTGACCTCTCGCGCCCGGCGCTGGTTCAGGCCATGCTTCGGGGCGAGACGGAATGGGATGCCGTCGCCTCCTTCTGCAAAGCAGTTATGCTAGTGAAGGAAGCGGCGGCGCGCGAGAGGCAACGACGAGCCTCTCGCCCCGGACTAAGTAAGACCCAGGCGAAGACGTCGAGAGTCGCAAGACGACTACCGGCCACCGTAGGCGCGGTTCTGCGGATGGCGAGCGATGGGTAGCTCGCCGCCCGGCTAGGACCAGGACCGCGTCAACGGCGCGTTAGTGTTCCACGCGCGCCTCAAAGAGAAGGAGTCAGCACAGGAAGGGGCCCAACAGGGCCAACGCCTGCCGGGGTTGCGGAATGTGTATAATAGTTACCGTGACCCTGGGACATAAAGAGCAATCGAAGGAACATGAGTGGGTTTTAGTCAGTAAGAGTCTGACACGCCCTCCCGCCGCACCCAGGATGGGAGCAGTCATTGGATAATTTCCCACTCACCAAAAAAAAAAGGTTTTTGGTTACTGCTTCGCTGCTATGGGACATAGCGTGATATTATATAGCCCTATGTTGCTCAGGGATAATGTAGCCTTCTAATGAAAAAAGAGTTTTTGAAATCGGTCCATTAGTTTTTGAGTTTATTCGTTACATAAAAAAATACAAATCTTTACATTAGATTAGTATAGATATGCATGTTTTTTTTTTAAATTATGTACGTATGTTTGTATGTAAAGTTTTTGATTTACTGTAGAGGATGTAAAATATAGTAAGTTGTAACATTCAATAAAGATCCTTGAGAGCGAAGCAGCGGCCAGAGCTAGTAAACTTATATATTTATAGGCAACCGTTCCGCTTTTGTGCCCTAAGTGGAATAATCACGTTTATCTTCTCTCACGAGTAAAGTTCTACAATATTCCGCTTGAAAGCCCATCCGAAGGTCAGACAAGGTCATGTAGTGACGTCACACAATAAAACTAAGTTTTCAACCTCCTCGTTAACGTTCAGAAGTTTTTGACTACAAAAGAGACTAGTTTCTTGTCGTCGTAAATGTATTTTTCTGTGCTAAGTCAGAGTCAATTTATTTATTTCCATTGGGCCGTTAAAAAGGCAGACTACTCTTTTATGTTAAGCAGCTCTTGCCGCCGATGTCACTAAAAGCTTCCGAAATATAATATAATATACCAGCCTATTATTGGTCCACTTGATGCTGAATCTAGGCAATTTAAAGTTTATCTTGAGCATCACTGCCATCGGTGAAAACAACGACATGAGGAAATCTGATCTTATAATGAACGAGCTGCCCCCGTGGTTTCAGCTACTTCGTTGATTGACCTTTCAACGACCAACCGACAGCCGGCTGTCGCGCTGCTATTGTCTTTTTATTGTGTCTCAAATCACGTGTGTTCGAAGATATGCTCCGGTCCCGTCGGTGATAACTTGTGTTATGTAGCCTATATGCTATTCTGGTGTACAAGCTATATTACCGTATTAAATATCAAAATCCGTTTATACATACAAAATGCGTACTAAGGATCGAGAGGTTCGAAATTAGAACAAGCGGTCTCACATTGAAAATGAAAATGAAATCTTTATTTGTAAACATAGGTTTTTAAATGGTGTTACAATTAAATATAAGAGTCCCGTCTACGTTTTGCGTTTAAGCGTACAAATTAAATTGATGATTACATGTTTAATCAGTTTTTATCAAAATTCAAATTACAAAATTACAAAATTGGGTCAGTAATAGGCTGGTATTATATAAAAAATATATATTAAGTACTACTTCAGTTATACAAGGTGTATTTTTGGTCGTGCTCAACCCGCTAGGAGATGATTCTACCCATAGAAACAAACAAATTTTATTATGGAACCAACTCTGAAATTGCGAAAAAAATATCAGCTGTTTCTATGAAAAGTTCATTGCCCTCCGGACCATAATGTATGAAACAGCTGATATTTTTTTCGCGATTTCCAAGTTGGTTACATAATAAAAGTTGTTTATTTTTATGAGTAGAATCATCTCCTAGCTGGTTGAGCAAGACCAAAAATACACCTTGTATAATAGCTCCTACGCGATTTCTGACATAAATTTGACACAAATCTGACATAAATTCAGCAGTTACTACATAATTGAGTAGCGAGCAAACGTATACTAGTATATGTATGTAAATGTCCAAACTTTGGCATTCATTGTTAGCAATACTATTAGATGTAAATGTGTGTCGATCTGTCTGTTGAAGTACATTTTTCCTTAACAGCGGAGTTTAGATTTAAAGAGCCTAAATTATATTATTGGCATAATATTTATTATTGGCATCGCATCTGAGAGACCTTTGACATTGCAAATAAGTTACTAATTTTTATCTGGATGGCCATCTGTTTCTTTGCCGTTCAATCACATTTTATCACAATTAATATCACTATTTGCACAGTAATACCTCTTTTTTAGGTTGACCGCCCACCTCAACCTCAATTTTTCTAAGTAAAGGTACACAGGAAGGATTTAACCTTTAGACCATTAAGCGACAGCCGGCTGTCACGCTGCTATTGTCTTTCTATTGTGTCTCGAATCATGTGTGTTTGAAGGTGTAACCTCTTGTATGCCGTAATTAATAAAACAATTAAAATCTATTGTGTCTCGCGTAGATCTGCGCTTCCGGCAGTCAAAGGGAGAAAATAAAACTATAGACATTCTCACCTCCTTTGCATTTTTCGAAACATCTGTCGGTCGATTTTTAGTTTAGGATCTTCAGTGACTGCCTACATATCTAAGTTACTAACTAATTAACAAATGAAACCCCTTGGAAAGTCTGATTGTCACACTTTCTGAATTCTGACTTACCGTGTTGTTTGCCCAAGATCGACGATCAACGTCTTTACATGTATTTAGGATGTAAGTTCTGAACGCATTATAATCTACACTAATATTTATAAATGTGAAAGTAACTCTGTCTGACTGTTAATAATGTTTAAAATTGGTATAGAGAAAACACATAGTCTGAGAAAGGACATAGGACAGTTTCATCCCAAAAATTCCACGGAAACGGGAACTAAAATCCTACATGCATATCGAGCCACGACGTTGTCAATTCATTTTGTACAATAGAATATAACAAAGTGTCACATAGATAGATTCCAATGTCCAAAAATATCAAACGAAATTCACAAGCAGAGTCACCGGGAAAAACTTGTTAACAAAGTGTCAGTTTTGTGCAAAAACCGTCAGACAATTTCTTATTGAAACAGCGCAGGCAACGTGGGCTGACATGTACTGATAAATATTTGTGCTAAGTTTTCCTTAGAGAGAAGAAAAACATGAGAATTATTTACTTACTAAACGCGCGACGTATACGATGAAAATATATCATGTTATAACTAAGAAGAAACTTTGTTATGCCAGTTTTTAAACAACCATTTTTATTAAGTGTCTCTTTCGTTTTATGTTTTATTTTACTTGTTCAATGATGTAACGTGTAAAATCGGGCAAGTGCGAGCCGGGTTCGCGTACGATAGGTTCTGTACTATTATAGGCAAGAAATCACATTTGTTGCATGCAAGCCCCTTAATTATTTATTTTATTCTGTTTTATGTTTAATGTTGTTGTAGCATCAACAGAAATAAAACATCTGTGAAAACTTCTGTCTAATTGTCACGGCTCACCAGGTGACAGACGGACAGCGAAGTCTTAGTAATAGGGTTTTTTTAGTGTTATGGCTCTTTGGATACGGATCCCTAAATAGAGACGTTACCATAAAAAATAAAAATTAAAAAATAATATTATGAACTCCATTCGAAACTGACACTTAATGCCCACATATACAACACCAACTGTTTCCTGTAGCTTTGTCTGTCCGTTTTCATGGATCATCCCCTATTTTACCTCGTTAGGGTTGAATTTCCGAAAATCGCTTCTCATTGTGCCTTTGAATCATTAGAAGAAAAATTTCTGATTTCTAGTTTTAGTAGATGAATTACCCCCAAAAAGCCTTTCTCTTTGACACATTATCAGGATCATGACGTCATATGTAATGGTCTGGCTTCTCTTGGTGTATTTGAATAAATACTTGCGTGTTCGATGCAACGTGACATGAACCTTATTCTAATAAGTCAAGAGCATAGTTTGTATTCACCAAGTATTGCAAATATTTTGCCAAACACGCCGAAGTGACATCATAAGGTTTACTACATGGTAAAGTTTAACTATTACTCGCAGATTAGTTATAATTTAATGACGTCATTATAATTTTGAAATAATAGAACTTGTGTTTGTTTTTTCTTTTTAACCGTTCGTACTTTAGTATAAGTAGCTTAAGAACAGCTGTCACTAGGCCAACAATGGACCCCTTTGGAAAAGAATAATATTTGACAGAACTATAAAACAATAATAACACGTGTAATTTTAATTAATATACTTATGAATGGACATGAATACAGCATATGAAATACTAGCTTATTCCCGCAACTTCGTCCGCGTGGAATAATAGTTCCCGTTCCCGGGAGATTTCCAGGATGAAAACTATCCTATGTCCTTTCTCGGGTCCCAGACTATATCTGTACCAAATTTCATTCAAATCAGTTCAGTGGTTTAAGCTTGAAGAAGAGACAGACAGACAGACAGACAGAGTTACTTTCGCATTTATAATATTAGTACGGACTAGTACGGATTATGGTAGTTTATTGTACTTTTCATCAACTGTCGCATATAAGTGGAGATTTATTAAATAAAACTTGGGTCTTATTAAAGACTCTAGTCGTAAACATAAAACTTAAAGCTCAAGAGCTACAGAATTTGGACTCTTTTTTTGAAAAAAATTAGTTCTGCTAAAAAGAACTCAGATTGAAGAGAAGCAATGTTACAATTGTTAATTGTTTTTTATTTTCAATCAGTAAATGAATGTGGATGACAGCATAAAATAACTCAGTATTAACTATTATATACTAACTATGTTCTTAGTTTGTTACTTTACGATTAATGCGCATTAGATTTTTTGTAACAGTTTTCAACACAAACAATAAACATATACAAACCACGAACTTACTAAGTCCTAAATAACATACAACACTGGATTGGTTTAATTGTGTTTAAGTTTACGGGCAATAGTTATTTTTTTTTTATTAATCTTTTGTTACAAACACTACACAATAAAATCAACAACCTTAAAATGAAAAATGTGAATAAGGAAAGGTTCTAAGGAATAAGGTAAGGTCCTGTTTCAAAGGTCGGTTCTGAAATATGAGTATAAATGTTAGATTTCCTAAAAATATAAAGGTCAAAATTAATGAATAAAATATTAATTTGTATTTAATAAAAGTTAGTCACGCTATCATCGTTTCTCTAGCCTTTTCCCAACCATGTGGGGTCGGCTTACAGCCTAACTGAATTCAGCTGGGTACCATTATCGGTTCAGGTAAAGACTGACTGCCTAACAGATCTTCACAACCCAGTTAAAAAGAAGTCAGTAGCGAAATACAGAAAATATAAAATGGCCTGGATTTTGATAATTATATCAACGTTACAGCCCAAACCGCTAGTCCTAGAGACATGAAACTTGAACAGTATGTTCTTTGTAAAAAGGAGGCCACAAAGAAAAATTTTTTGGATATTAGCCCCCTAAATTACTTAAATGGTAATAAAATAAAATTAATATCCCTATGAACCTTTTCTTATTTTCAAAATTATTTAAAAATCACCACGGTAATACTTTCGGACCAAAATTGAACGATCCTCGGGTTACAAACGTTAAAAACAAAACACCTAAGTAAGCTTTTAAATTATCTAGATAGAAAAAGGTGAAACCATTGTTCAAAAAACTTTTCGTACATCTTTTGAATTATGTTGCGAAGTTCTAATTTGAAATCCATTATAGAACACAGCTGGGACTAAAATCGAAAAGTTTTATATTAAAATTTCAGTCTGTCTCTACTTCGGCCAATACATCATTTGCCATGCTCTCATTTAGATAATTAACTTTAATAACACCATCCAATTAAAAGTATTGACTTAGCATTAATTAACTAAATCTACATTAAAAACATCATCTACCTATTCCCAAGTATATATTATGGTCGGCATACAGCCTAATCGGATTCATCTGGATCAGTGTTTTACGTGAAGCGAGTGCCTATCAGGCCACGATCACACTTAGTGGATGATACAGTACCTAATGGTTAGACTGGTCAGACTTTCTGGCTTCTGACTTCCCGTAACGACTGTCAAAGTTCTACGAATAACAACCGGGACCAACCGTTTTACCTGCTTTCCGTGGCACGATGTCAGAGATGTCCAAGATAAATTTTAGAAAGTACATTTTAATTGAAAAAGTTCACTGGGCCATCAAGATACATTACAATATTTACACAATTTACTTTAATTACACTGCTGAAAAAAACTTTTTCTTATAAAAAGGTATTGATTAGGATTAATTTTTCCTCGTGTTTTACCGCGTAGTTCCCGTTGCCGTGGGATCTTTGGGATAAAAATTATTGAATGTCCTTTCTCTTGCTATGGAATATCTCTGTACCAAATTTCATTTAAATCGGTTTAGTAATTTTGGTGTGAATTCGAGACAGACAGACAGACAGTACTTTCACTTTTATAATAATAGAATGGATTTTAATAATTAAGTCTAATAAAATGCATAGCAGTTTGTCGTTCTCGTAAACAATTTTTTATTTATTTTTAATTATGAAAACAACAATTGTTTCTATCAAATAATACAAAATAAATATAAACACTCCTTACCCACAAAATTTTACTTTACCGATAATTTAATTTCCTGTAAATTAATTATACCTACGTAAGTACGTACAAATTATAAATTCCTGCTAAGTACTTTATAAAGAGAGTGACATAAATTCAATATTCAAAGCATTTATTTCACTTAGACCATTTACAGGAACTTATAAATTTTCAAAGATCCGTTAGTCAGAAAGGTGGGACCCTATTGCTGGATCTAAAACGTAGTGGGTCTCTATAGAGAAGAATAAGCTAGAAACTCCATATACACTCTTTTCAAAACTTCAAGTTTTACAATATGATGGTTACATATTTTTGGTGCCTTTATGTGTTAAAACAATGAAGGTAAAGAGCAAAATAATACACAAAAAAAATCTTGAAGTCCACTTAAAATCCTTAGGATTGTTCTTATTAGTAGATTTCTTACAAATGTTTTTTTTTTACAACTGCATCGACCAATATAACAAAATATCGACTGACTATTTTTTTTAATATTAATTAGCAGGTTCAAATCCTGATTTTGGTAAGCTGCTCAAAATGCGCGTTTTTATGAATTAATTTTTATTTTTTTCGTCATAAGAGTGAAAGATGTAAAGTTAAACTTATAATTATATAACTTATCTTTTGAGGCCTGTAAAGCAAAACTACAGTTTATATTTTATTTGAACTAAGAGAATGTAGAACTAGAACTTTGTAACACCTTGATTGAAAATGTCCAAAGAGTTTCTTGCTAGTCATCTTCTATGAAGACCTAGTTACGTTTAAGAAAAGCAACTAGCCTCAAGTTTCTGTCTATTTGAAAAACTCCATGGTTTAATTGAAGTTAATATTTTACCTTTGACTTTGACATTGATACAATGATAATGATAAAATTCAGGGTGAGTCAGTCGCAGACCCAATAATTTTCCTATCCCAAAAAAAAAATGGTTGACAGGATTTTGTCTAAATTTTACAGAGAAGAATTTCAATGTATAATTCAATAACACCTCTGGTCAAAATTGGATAAAATTCAACTGTCTATTCTGTACAATCTATGTCACAATTATGATGTAACAAAAAAATACTAAAATATACAAATTATCAGAACGTTATCTAAAGTACTCAGGCAGTACTATCCGGGATATTAAGCCCTAATAATCCTTTAATTAATAACCACTTAAATATATCTTATCGGCCAAAAAAGCAATAATCCGAGAAAATCTAATTTAGATAGATAAAGGACAACGTCGAGAGGGAACTAGAATTTATAAATAATACTAGCGATCCGCCCTAGCTTCGCACGAGTGTTAAATCTTTGGAAATCTTTTTGTCTACTATAATATGCAAGTATTATAGATACATAAAATCTTTTTCTTGAAGAAGTCTATCTGCTGGAAAAACTGCATCAAAATCTGATACGCTGTTTTTTAGACCTAAGAATACTTAGGGACATACAGTGAAAAACACTCGTATTAATCTGTGCTCTAAAATCAAATTGAAAAACTTTGATAATTTGCAACCAGGATCATTTGCTGCTGTTTTTTTTTTCTATAGTTTAAAGCTGTGTCTCGCTGTTTCTTTCTGCCAGTATCACGGAAAAAGGTGCGTACCTAATTTATTAGCTGTTACAGGGTCATATGGTCCCATCCCTTATAAGTGTCACATAACTTACTAAAGATAGCTGAGCTTACAAAAATGTAGTTTTATAGAAATAAAAGTAAGTTTAATATATTATATTTTTATGGTTATGAAATAAGACCAATTAGTAGCTATAGTTTTTTAGGTCGTTGCAAGAAGATAAATTTTTCCATTTTAAAATGCGTAGTTTTTATTTTCAAACTGATTGCAATTGGTGACTTAAAAAGTCCCTTTTGAATCGAGTATATTCAGAGAAAGATTTGTATTACACGTTTTCATTTGAAATACGTACTAAAAGAATAATAAAACACACAAACCTGGCAGTAACAGTTCAAATCCTAATATCTTCAATCATTTTATCATCGGTGCGATGATATTCTGCTACCCCACATCTGAAATGTACCACATTATTCGCGCAAACACTAACACGACACTCAAAAATATTTATAAAAAAAATCCGTTGAATTTTAGAACGCGCGTTTTTTTGAATTTAGAACGTCGGTAAGTTTGGGCAGGGACGTGCGTGCGGCCCGACGATAGAGGGAATACTGAGGGGGTGAGACGAGGCGCGCGCAAAACTGTTGAATCCCTCACTGGACCAGTCGAGAGTTCTTTTTACAAAATTGGGTAGGTACTGCACTCGCACTGGTATTGTTCTTTTTACAAATTACACTTTTTGTTATCACGTCATTTTTACCTATTTCGATGAGCAAATTGGTTTGGTAACGACGTTTTGAAAATTTGTCTTTAGTTAGAGTCGAAAACGCTTTGGCTACTTCAGGTGGCACTATATACTTTTCATCGTGTTCCGTCCAGTATTTTACTTAATTTGATACACAGAACATATATACCCTAACGGGAAGAACGACAACTCCATACAAATTTATTGCCTACACAAGCACACTAGCGCTCCAGTTTATGCCATGAGAAACTCGCTAGGCGCGGGAATTTTGAACAGATAGGTACCTACCATAGATTTTTATATAGTTTTGTATGTATCCCTCGTAATGCACAATCTATAAATAAACTGCAAAATCTTATTTTGCAGTTTATTTAATGATTGTGCATTACCGAGTTATGATACATACATTCGTCTGACAAAAACTTCAAAAATAAAAACTTCCTGTAGTAGGAATAATAAATAAAACAAAGTTTCTATACATGTTTCAATATATTTATTAACTTTATCATAGCTTTTTGGAGACTTCTTCAACAAATTCCTACATAATATAACACTAAAGCGTCAATATCGCACAAATAAAGTGAGTTTTTATTTCGTAAACACTGAAAGCGTCCATATTGTCCATATCACACAAATCAAATTAGTCTATCTCGGGCACACAAAAACCACCAATTTCGCACTATAGAGTCAAGATCACGTAATGATTAACGCAATTATTCACAGATAACAATGTAGAACTGGCACAAAATATGATAATAAAGAAAACAACTACAACAAAACATGTAAAAGAATATCAACAATCCGCCATACTGGAAAAAATGTGTTGCCATTTTATAAAATAAAAAACTACAAAATAAATAATTATAAGTTCTTACTTTTATTTTTTACTCAGCATTTTAATACGATTGAAACACTAAATATTGATCATAAGTGGCTAAACCATTATTTTATTAAATATTAATGAACCTTGAAATGAACACAACTAATTATACCTAATTGGCAACTACCGAAATAATGGTTATCTATTCATTCAGGAATATGGCACCACTGAGATATTGTCTTCTCTGTTTTTTTTATAGAGCGCTATCTCGTTTTCGCAAATCGTGCCATTGTAGGCATTGGTCTCTAAGAGAGCTGACCCCCCCTGATTTGATATCTACGGGTGTTGTATTTCATGATATTTTAAGATTATTAGTTTGAAGGTAGTCTTTAACAATAGCTCACCTTGTTATGAATTTCGGAAGTGTGTTTGTGAAATGTTTTTACATTTGTTAGTCATTTTAAATCAGCTCTTTTCTTGTTTAATGTCTTAATGGTTTACAATACGGTATTTTACATCAGCACGGTATTTTTTATTAACGTACTTTTTATGAGCTGTCAAAACGCGATTCTCCTACAGATTCTGTATGGCAATGTCATCTTATGACGTCATAAGTTCACAACTCAATTGGCTTACTATTTATTGATTTCAAAGCAACTTAAAATCTAATTTTACAGTAAATTGAAAATGAACCGGATTTATAGGTCTGAAATTAAGAGTGGTTTTTTAAAAATTGTGTCTTACATTTATTGGTTAATGTTAGAATGGTGTAAATATTAGAAAGTTAATCTTATTATTACATCACGGGCATCACTGACGGAAAACGTGAAGAAATCTGGACTTCTAATTAATATAAGTCCGAAATCACCAATCCGTGTTGAGTAAGCGTGGTGATAAATACTCGTGCCTTATAGAAAGAAAGAAAGAAGAAGGAAGAAAGAAAGAAAGAAAAAAGAAAGAAAGAAAGAAACAAAGAAAGAAAGAAAGAAAGAAAGAAAGGAAGATTCTCTATGAGAAGAGGTCTTTGACCTTCAGGAGACATTATTTTGACGAGCCTGTTGGTCTAGTGTTTAGTGACTCTGGCTGTTAAGCGGAAGTGGGTTTGATGCCCACCTCGGAAAAACTTAGTGTGATGAGCATATTTGTTTGTGTTAGGTGTAGTTAATCTGTAGTATGTTTTTAAACATTATATAAGTATGTTTATCACTTATCTGGTTACCATAGTACTAGCTCTGTTTGGAATCAGATGGCTTTGTGTGAGTTGCGCCAGGATATATCTTAATTTATTTATCTATATGAGACGGGGTCTTTACAATGAGACATTAATAGGCATGAGTTGTTGATATTCTTCACTGAAAAATGTGTAAAATATATCTTTATATATATAATTCTGCTGTGCGTGTGTATGTCATTGAACTCCTCCTAAACGGCTTGACCGATTTAAATGAATTTTTCTGTATGCGTTTGAGTGGCGCCCTGGATGGTTTAGATTCACAAATCAGCCCGGAAGATGGCGCTAATTGCTTGAAAAAGCATGTGATCTCGGAAACGACCCTAACGATTTCGCTGAAATTTGATATGTGGGGGTTTTCGGGGACGAGAAATCGATTTAGCTCAGTCTTATGTCTGGGGAAGCGCATGTTTTCGAGTTTTAAGTTAAAATGTTTGGCGCCTAACGAAGTGGGCACGGGCCAGCTAGTACATATAATAAAATCGTAACGAAGTCGTAACTACACATTGAATATTTTTAATAAAGATCTAGATATACTAATAATATTAAGCTGAAGAGTTTGTTTATTTGTTTGGTTTTACGCGCTAATCTCAGGCACCACTGGTCGGAATCGAAAAATTATTTAATGTTGAATAGCCGTAGTAGTAAATTGAATCGAGTAAGATTAGAGTTCTATACTAATATTATAAAGCATATGCATATTATATCTTTGGGCTAAGCTCACCATTGTACAATCGACCAAATGGAATCATGACCCACCATAAGCTTATTTCCCTACAGACATTCAAATACAATTAGGTCGACAATTACGTAAACTTGTATTAAAAATGTCACACGTCTAGTCTTACTATTTTGACAGCTTCGAACGATTTGTCGTCGAAATGGGTCATGATTCAATTTTGTCGATAGTACATAACTCATGTATTTTGCTATTTTGTATGTGTATTTTTTTTATTGTGACATAAAAAATAAAGAATCAATCTGAAGAGTTTGTTTGTTTAGTAGGTTGGACGTGCACATTTATTTCAGTTCTAGACTAGCAGTTTCTGAGATTGGACACTGTTAGTCCGAATTAAAAAAAAGGTTTCTGTGTTAGTTAGAAGAAGGTTATAGTTATGCAATGTCACGCCCTACGGAAGCCAAGAACGAATGACGCGAGTGAAACCGTAGGGAACAGCTAGTATAATTATGTATATAATTACCTGTTATGAATTTATTTCCTCTTTTCCTTTGACTGTAGTTAAGTGCTTATTAATGAAGGCAGGATATGGAACAAAATTAACTCGAGCATTAGACATTTGAGAAATATCTTAACGATGTTGGTTTTTTGTGTCAAAGATATAAGGTTGGTAGGGTTCGTAGTACTGAATAATATATGAACTTTTTATTTGAATATACTAATTTAATTCTAGCTATCGCCGACGTGAATTTTTTCAATACATTTATACTTTCTAAAGTTTATCTTAGATATCATTGACACTGACATCCCGTGACTTGGAAAGTATATAAAGCCGCTGGTCCTGGTTGTCATTCGTAGAACCTTGATAGTCGTTACGGGTATTCAGAAGTAAGTCTGACCAGTCTAACCAAGGGGTATCGTGTCGACCAGTTCCTGGGTTTCGAAGGTCTGATAGGCAGTCGTTTCACGTAAAACACTGGTATCCAGGTGAATCCGATTTTGGGCGGGAAACCTACTAACATAGTTGAAAAAAGGTTAGGGAGATGATGACTACATAGCTTTCGCCCGTGGCTTTGCCCGCGTGAATGTCAAGCCAAGGGTATGGAAGTATTTACTCGTTTAGGAATAGAGTATCCAAAAATTCATTATATCATATAAAGAATATGCCCTTCAAGTTTCATGTGTCTATTGCAGGCATTTTGTATGAATCCACTATTTACATAATACTTCGGAACTTTATATACGGCGTAAAATGGCAAAATTTTAAAGCAATCTGAAATGATCATTGATCATTTATTTGTGAGAGGTTTATAAAAAAAACATCGTTTAATTGCTTTAAATAATCTTACTTTAAACATGTTTTCGTTAAATCTTTTGTTTGCGACAGCGGAAAAGATTAATTATCTTGAACACTTTTCTTTGTTGAAAATGCTTTTTATTTGCGATAGAATATCATGGTAATACAACATCTTAGTTTTTTTTTTATATATTATGCACGAAACAACTATTTACTTGAAACTACTTAAAATCGAGGCCTGTTTTTAAGTATCGATTTTTAATTCGAGCTTAAATACCATGAGAGACTAAACAGTCGAATTTAATCGAGATTACGCGGACCAATCATGGGTATAAGTTAGTTTTCTACAACGCCAAACATTACACATTTTTATTATCATTTATGTGGGTGTTTTGTGTATATTTTGTTTAGGAATGAATAAAGGTATTTAGGTATGAAATTATAAAAAAGGCTGCAAAAAACTCCGATTCTTTAATAAAATAAAATTTTGTTATTTTGGACGAGACTCCATAGTAGGTTAATAGATAACGATTTTTAAATCTATGCTAGTAAACCTTAATATTGAATAAAAAAATATGGATCGAGATCCAAGAGACCTACAAACCATATCATATCAGAGTAATTCATCGCCATTTCTGCTCATCCTTAGAACTATAAAAAGCGGACGGATACAAACGGCAGAGATGAGAACTCGCTTAGTCTAACTGCCGTGTCGATAAGTAGTCAAATTAAAAGATGTCACGAACTAAAATTGCAGTACGATTCAGTACTAAATGTATAGTTTGCTGCCAAGCGATTTTAGACGTGTATCGAATGCTGTTTGAATAAAGAATCGAATGTTAGTTTTGAATTTGAAACGGTTAGTTTTGGAACGAATTTTGAGTGTACGCTATTGGACGTTTTGAATAAAGAACGTGAAATTTTTTAAACCTCGCGTTTTTGTCAAATTCCGAGAATCATACTATCTTTTAAATTGAATCAGCAGATAGTATTGATTTTGATATTAAAACAGTTCGGATAACAAAATTTGCTTTTGAATTTGAGGTAACCGTTGTTTTTTAAATATACCACATTTTTAATCAAAAATTTACACAAAAAAATTTCAATTCGAAGCGGCAGTTCATGAGATTAACGTGCGTTCAACCAAACTAACTCTTCAGCTTAAAATATTATAAATAATATTATACCTAAATAATTATTATTTAAGGATTACGTTCTATTCATTGTACCAACATAATAATGCAGTATTGTAAATTAATAGCAGCCCGAGTACCTAAGATCAATATTCTTATGAAACAGCGCATATCAGTTACAATTCGCGGTTTAACAAAACCACAAAAGCAGCTCTCACAATCTCAATTAAAGTAATTCAAACAATATCATAATAATGAGAATTATTATCGTGAAACCCTAATAATACCAATGTAACAGAATCTTAAATATACTCGAACCAATTTTGATACTTGAATGAGATTCATTCGAAGAATTTGCTAATTGATACTCCGTATTATGAGGAGCGTAACGAACTTTATGGATTCATTGTTTACAAAAGGACTTGGTGGTATGACTTTTTAACCGACCTAATATGAAGGCCGTTTACCAAAGCAAGGTTCAATGTATATAGTTTGACTCCAGTAACAAGTATGGGAAAATCAAATCAAATTAAAGTATTTTTATTTCACTAAGTCCAGGCAGTCGGTTAGTAAAAAAAATTCAAGCTAGTTCCAAAACATAGGTCTCTATGGAGGAAAACAACCAAAAAACTCCATGGACACTCTTTTCAATCTAAAAATAAGGTTTTATAAAATCTTAGTTACATTATTCATTGCTTCGATGCTTTTAAATATAAAGATGAACTAATTGTTAAAAACAAATAATTTAGCCCTGGTAGTTAAGAGATGACCAATCCTTAATGACAGCACCCGTTCACGTTGCGAGATAGTTCTAATCGTAACCGGAACATAAAGGGCAACCGAAGGAACAAGGGTGGGTTTTAGTTGGTAAAAACCTGACACTCCCTTCAGAAGTCATTTGATGATCCATAAAAATAAGCACCTGTTCACGAGCATAACGTGGGTATCAGCACCAATCAGCTCAACTATAACAAGTTTCGAGAGACGCCCTCAGGCTTGGAGCACCGATCTTCGCATGATGGCTAGCAGTAGTTGGATGTAAGTTGCCGAAAATCGAGCAGAATGGTATGCAATGGGATATGTGTTACTATAAACTCACTTCGTTTGAGATCAGATGGGATGTGTGAACTGTGAATCCCAAGATATTATCTATACTTCTATATCTATACTAATATTATAAAGAGGTAAAATTTGTAAGTTTGTAAGTTTGTAGGTTTGAATGTAGGGGGTAATTAATATTATTATTTATTTCAGTGTTAGATAGCCCATTTATCGAGGAATGCTATAGGCTATATACCATCACGCTACGACCTACGGGAGCGAAGCAGTAACGAAAAAGGCGGGTGAAACCGCAGGGGACAGCTAGTTTATAATATAAACATTATATAAACCGCGTTAATTAAAAAAAACCTTAATCCTTGGAATACACGTGATTTGAGACACAATAGAAAAACAATAGCAACCCGACAGCCGGCTGTCGGTTGGTCGTCAAAAGGTACCTGGCCACCTTTTAAGACCAGCTTAATGTTATACCTGTAGCATAAAGGAAAATATTTATTTTTACGCCGATTTTCCGCCAAAAGTGAATGGATGACCTGTCAAAAATGTTTGATTGAACGTACCTTATTGTGGGTACGAAAAAAGATGCGGTACCAACGGTGAAATAATACAATCTTCTTTTCTTTGTTTTTCTACGGAACGTTGCGGAACAATGTGCTTAATTAAAGACTATTGTGATTGCATGGACGATAATTGGCTAGTCTATGATAATAATGAGTATCGTGCTGATGTTATGTATGATACCTGTTCAATCACTTAGTAACATGCCAGAATGAACAAGCTAGTTGAAATTTGCCAGTCATATTGGTCGTGGAACCGATAATCTACTCAAGGTTGCGTCCTTGATTGGCAAGGTAGAGCGACCCCATAGGGCAAGGCAAAACGACAATCTTCACAGGGTGAGGTTAAAGAGATTTACGGAAAATTAAGATAATGGCTTGTGAATGTCGAGGCCTATACAAAAACCTATAGAACTATGGATGCCAATACCTATGCCTGTGGCCGGTATGATTTTTACTATGCCATCTTTTTTCTTAGGTCCGGGAAACGGGATATATGGATTTTTGAAACATAATCTGTAAATTAATTGTGATTATTTTATATTTTTACAATTAACACAATAACATTGACAAATTTACGCACCATTGTTATGGTAGAATGTGACGAGACTAAAATTATTTACTTTACCACCACTGTATTACCACATTATTTTCTAGTGAATAAATGATTATGATTATGATTAACTCATAACGGCATTTATTTTTAAATTGATGTCATTCAAATATTATACAAATCATATTTACAAACTAAAACTAAATTAAAACCCTAGAATTAAAATAAAATGGCATCAAAAAACTCCTCCGCATCGCTGTCAACCGGTAAAGTGCCCAAGAGGCTGGCAGACTTGCCACGTTGGATGGCAATGCTAAGCCTCTGGCCAAGATAAAATGATTATTTTGTCATAGTATTTTAACTATGGTTTAACAACTTAAAAAATATAATTATAAATAAGTGCGTAGCGTCCATACTTAATTGTCATAATTCTTTAAACAAATAACTAAATAATATAATTTACATAAAGTAAAAAAAAAGTATTTTTTTATTGCAAAAGTATCTCAACAACATGTTTGGGTTACTCTGACCCCGGTGTGACCAGAAAACAAATAAAAAATTTGATCAAATCAATTTCAGCAAAATTCTCATAGCCATACAGATTATCTATGAAATCGATATGATTGCTGTTATTAGAGATATTTCTAGATAGAAGGTTGCACTGATATTACGCTTGGATGACCTATTGGCTCATAAATATGGTGTCCTTTCACTGAATATAATGCGTTGTCAATATTTTTTTACATGTAATCTCTTTTGTATTCTGTGTTTATAAGTTCAGTTTGAATTAGTTGGATGTGCGCTTCATTATATTATCTCATTTTCGTTCGATTTATTTCAATTTTCAAATACAGGGCAAAGACCTCCCTACTGTCTTTAATTTTTTCTTATAATTATATGGCTTTTTGAGACCAATCTTTATTAAAGGAGTCTAGTTCATACCGCCACCTACCTGGGTCTGCAGCGATATTGCCTACTTTGTAAAAAGAGATAATAGGTTGTTCATTTGACCTAACAATGTGTCTGAAAGGCCAGTTTCACTTGAGCGTGGCAACGCTAGTAACATTTTTTATGATGTAACGTATTGGTGGTGTGTTTTATTTCTAATTCCAGCTGCAAATAATTATAATGATATTTAAATTGTCATACCGGACTTATAGTGTACGTACTTACGTCTTGTGACTGATACTGATCTCTTTTAACGGAAGATTCGCAAAAGAACAGAAATGATACAGTTACACGAAATCCTAATATTAGTAATTAGAGAAAGACAATATTTTAGTTGTCGTTAAAGAATTTCTGGTGCAAGTACTATAATAGTGGTTTAATTTTTAATCTCTTTTTTTTTAGCCTGTACTGTCCCTCTGCCAAAGGCCTCCCCCAATTTCTTCCAGATTTTCTTATCCCTCGCCGCATTTTTAATCTCAACTAATGTTTAAAAAATTGCCTACAATACCTATCATTGACATTGTATTCCTATTTATTTTACCAAAGTCCTTCAAAAAATAAAAAATAAAAAATATATTTTGAACGTTTGATTTTTCTGCTTAGAATATGTTTTTTTGAAAATCCTTCTGAGAATATTCCCTTTCAACGTGCACGACTTATTTAATTGTTCTCGCGTTGTAACTTATTTCAACATCTAAGATGTAACCTAATATTTCGTAATAAGTATTGATTTTGAAATAGCATTCATGGAATTTCAAGCTCGTTCTTAAAACGTATTGTTTCTAAACTAAAAAATAGTTCAACTTTCTGACAGACTTACTTCATTTTGTTTAACGATGATCAATCAGTAGTTATAAAAGCATACACTGCATAATTTCATTGCACAAAAACTTACAGATTTCTATTTTCAAAATAATCCAAAAGAATTCTCCAACGTCTGTAAACAGCTGTAAACAAATCACGCAGAAAACAAAAGCTTACATCCCTCGGAACGACAATCACAATTAAAAGCTTCGGAGATAGATTTTTTCAACGAACACAATAGAATGTTGTTTTAAGAAAACAATTAAATGAAATCGTTCAGTCTGATCGCTCAGTATTGTATTGTATCGTCATTGTTGTAGAATAGAATTGATGTAAGTTCAAGACAATTTACTGATTCTGGTATGTCAGCTGAAATATTTATTTGACTTCAATCCGTACTAATATTATAAATGCGAAAGTAACTCTGTCTGTCTGTGTGTCTGTGTCTGCCTAAACCACTGAAGTCTGGGACCCGAAAAAGGACATAATGATAGTTTTTATCCCGGAAATCCCACGGAAACGGGAGCTATTAATCCACGCCGATAAATATACCAATCCGACGAAGTCGAAGGCAAAAACTAGTATATTATAAGGCAGCGGTTTTTGACCCCGATATGTTGGTACTAAAATTGGCAAATCACGTTCCTTCGACGAGGTTAAAAACCGAATGACAACTGGAGACGGGTTCACGGGCTTTCAGAAGCACTGGATGTCAGTGATGTCCTAGGTAATCTTGTCCCACCGTAGGAGTTTGTCCTACAATATAGGATGGGTCAATTTCTGGGGTTGTTCTAAAGAGATACCGTAGCCTGGACACAAAGCACTAAGAAGGAACATATTACTATGTGGTCTTTAGTCAGTAGGAGCCTAATACTCCCTTCCGCTCCGTTCAGAGCGGGAGTCATTAAATTTGATGATTTCACCCCAAAAAAAAAGATAATTGTGGCAAAATACTGTACTTTCCCGGTTCCTTTTGATTCAACCACATGGCCATCACGAGATTTAGCATAACTTAAAGTGAATAAGCTAAAATTGTTTTCATTCAAGTAGAATTGAATTGCCGATACAAACAGGATGCTTTCAATATGCTAAGCATAATTATGATCATTTAATTAACAATACCTCAGGTCTAAAATATCCGTTATATTTATACAATTGCAAGACCATTCAGAATATGGAAATGCTTGCATACATTTTTTGCCCGTTGCCAAAATGTTCCAGAGAAAATAATAATATTTCGTTACTCTCATAACAGGACATAATCAAAATAAACAATGACCAACAATAAGGATACGGACACTCTATTTAATTACCGCAGGTAAACAAAAAACAACCCTAACGTATGCGTACAGGTGCTAAAATTACGTTTTGCTTGTAACGCGGAAGTACGTGTAAATTATGTGGGTCAAGTAGTAGTGGTGTTGCGGATTGGCCACTGTAGAGAGTATTATTAATTGAACTTTATTATTATTTTTGTATGAAAGATTTTAGAAATATTCTAAATAATATCTGTAGATATATACGTAATATAATAAAACTAGCAACCGCCCTAGCTATCTACGGATGACGCAAATCTTTGAAATTCTTGGAAAATCAAGAATTTGACAGGTTTGTAACATTATGCGTCGTATAAATTTTACGCATGATCTGCACTCCGACTAGAAACACCTAAAATATCTTCATGAATTTCTTTCCATTGTTTAAAATAAAACGAATTTGAGTCAGACATACAGATGTGACGGAGGACTTGGTTTTCTGATACGCAAATATTTTTGCAGAGTACAATAGGAGATTACTTAACATTAGCAAGATCGCCAATTTGTTTGCTCTTCTATAATATACGAAAACGTCAAACAGCCTTGTACTATTAAAATCAAACGTAAAAAATCACACAACTTTTAGGCCACGCCACGTTTCGCACACTACACGAAAACGTTCAGAAATTCAGAGGTTCAGAATAATTCCTGTCACCTCTGCCCGTCAGATAACACATATAAATACCCGCCGCATCACCTGGATTAGCAGAACAATGGAATGAAAGTGACGCGGACACGAAATTAAGGCTTCCATTGTCTAATGAACGAATTGAGAGGGTTTCGGGTGAACCAAGTCAGAAACACGATGACTACAAGTGGGGTGTTTCCAACTTGGGTTATAATCTGGGTAAATACCTTAATTATGAGTGATTTTGACTTGAAGTCTGCATTCAGTGGTTTTAGGTATAAAGTATAGATCGGATTTAGGGTTGAGTTAGGGGATTCACAAGAAGGGGCCCAACAGGGCCAACGCCTGCTGGGGTTGCGGAATGTTTATAATAGTTACCGTGACCCTGGAACATAAAGGGCAATCGAAGGAACATGAGCGGGTTTTAGTCAGTAAGAGTCTGACACGCCCTCCCGCCGCACCCAGGAAAGGAGCAGTCATTGGATGATTTCCAACTCACCAAAAAAAGGGGGTATTCATTTTCTTTCGCGATTACATCGGTTAAAAAGTCAAGAGGCTCAGTTCAGGCTCCTTTGGTGAGGTGCTTATTAATGAATACTAACTTTCGCCTGCAGCTTTCCCCGCGTAAATGTCGACACTCCCATCCCCTATTTTACCGCTTTAGGGTTGCTTTTCAAAAATTCTTTCTTAGTGGATACTTACAGTCTACACAAAGAATACCCCTCTTACACGCAGATACAGAACAAACAATCAGGCTCATCACACAAAATTGTCCCGTGTGGGAATTAAAGCTACGACCTCTGGCTTAGAAATCAGGGTCACTAACCACTAAACCAACAGACCCATAAATGAGGCCTCCAGAAACTATCCATACTAATATTATAAATGGGAAAGTGTGTCTGTCTGTCTGTCTGTCTGTATGTTTGTCTTTCTTTCACGGCAAAACGGAGCGACGAATTAACGAGATTTTTTAAGTGGAGATAGTTGAAGGGATGGAGAGTAACATAGGCTACTTTTTGTCTCTTTCTAACGCGAGCGAAGCCGCGGGCAAAAGCTAGTGTTCAACTCTGACTGATGGCTCCAAAAATGATTTCAGCCCGTCATAACTTATAGTTAGTAAGTTTTCAACAATTTCAGTAAAATGTGGTGTGCAATTTTAATTAAACCTACGGGAACTGGCCGTTATTTTAAACAGTTAATCGGTACGAAAGTCAAACTTTGAAATTCTCATTTCGAAATTACTTGTGCCCGTGCTATGTGTGAAAACTTTACTCGGCTCTTATTTACATGAAGCGTGTTATGTAGTTATGAACATTTTGTAGGGAACTTTTTAGAGAATGCTTTTTATTTAAGTAGTGTTAAGTGTCCTGCGATTAAGGTTTTTTAGTTAGTCTTACTTTCGATACAAGTAGTACTGCAGAACCTTTTAAAAGGTTGTTAAAACACTTTTATATAAAATACGGTACCTGGTCAACAATCAATAATACATAGTTTTGTTTGTTTTTCAGAATAAGTCTCATAAACCTCGTATGCTTTAGATCTATGAAATTATAGTTTCAGTTTGTTTGTTTGTGTGTGTGACTGCGCGCTCATGGTTACAGACTGGCTGCGTTTTAAGAACAGTAGTTTAACACTTACCGATATGAAGTTTAAAAAAACCTACACATTTTATTGTTGATTCGAGTCGAGAATCACTAACATAATTGCCTCCTAAAAGTATTTGTATAATATTGTTTTTTTCTTACATAAAAAAAAACTCAACTGTTATTTCGGAAGTTGGCGGCGATAACAGAAACAAATCCCGACTTCTGTAAGAACCAATTTATTATTACACTAGCTTTTGCCCGCGACTTCGTCCGCGTGGAATAATAGTTCCCGTTTCCGGGGGATTTCCGGGATGAAAACTATCCTATGTCCTTTCTCGGGTCCCAGACTATGTCTGTACCAAATTTCATTCAAAATTGGTTTAGTAGTTTAGGCGTAAAGAAGAGACAGACAGACAGACAGACAGACTGGCAGAGTTACTTTCGCATTTATAATATTAGTACGGATTAACTGTGGAACTATCTTAAGCGTACACAAAAAGATTATTGGGGTTGTATAAGCGTGAAAAAGCTACATTGACCATGGTAAAAGCATCCAAAACATATCCAATGGCGTTTTTTTTTTTGATGGATAGGAAATCATCAAATGACTTCCCCCGCCCCTGAAGAGGGAAGAAGGGTCAGACTTTTACTGACTAAAATCCATCATCAATCCTAGTCGGGCGGTGAGCTACCTACCGCTCGCCTTCCGCAGGCCCACGCCTCCAGTGGCCATCATCTTGTGACTCTCGACAACTAAGCCAGGGTGTGTCTCTGTCCGGGGCGTGAAGCTTGACGCTGCCTCACGCGCCCCACCGCTTTCGTCTCCAGCGTGTCTGCTTCGCAGGAGGCGACGGCTTCCTATTCAGTCTCGCCCCGAAGCATGGCCTGAACCAGCGCCGATCGCCTCTGCAACGACACGGTGGTGGTTCGCTTATACTGGGCCTACCTGTTGCAATAAAATGGATTTTGTTGAACTATATAAAACTTTAATAGAAATAAATTACTATAAAATACACACAACGTTCTACTACCACGGATGTCAGAAACAAGAGAGAGGAAGGCTTGACATTTTCACAGATACTACTAACAGTAGGTATTAAAACTTTAACACTCCCTTCAAATTAGAGCCTTCCTAACACAATAACTAAGTGTATTAATATAAATATTCTACTTCTTATTAAGCACAAAAAGACATCACAATCAAATGTTTAAGTCTAACATTTCAATTCAAAGTAGGTAAATTTTCAATTTTTCTCTAAGGTATATAAATACTACTGTTTAGTGACTCATCAGATTCAGATTCTTGACTTTCATCATAAGTTGTGGAATATGTTTGTGGAGGTTGCCCTCTCAATTAGAGCTCTCGCTTCTCCTTTGATTTAGTCAACTCCACCGGAACATAGTTTCTTGTAACAGTCGATTCCAAGAAAACTGCATCTCTGCTTTCACAACTATTTTAGAAGTAGGAATAATGAATCTGTAACCTTTTGTATCATTACAGTAACCGATGAATATAGTCTTCATAGCTTTAGGATCCCATTTCTTTGTTTTCTCTTTGGGTAAGTGTACTAAAGCTTCACACCCAAATACTCGTAGGTGACTGACAGATGGTTTTTCTTCCAGACCATAACTCTTCAGGTGTTTTGAACGATAGGGATTTGGTTGGCATTCTGTTAATAAGATAAGCTGCTGTGTGTATGGCTTCTGCCCAGTACTTGTTGGATAACTTAGCATTAAACAACATGCTTTTAGCTTTTTCCACTAAAGTCCTATTCAAACGTTCTGCAACTCCGTTTTGTTGTGGAGTGTATGGTACTATAGTTTGATGTTGAATACCATTACTTTTTAAAAGATCAGAGATATTCTTGTTCACAAATTCTAGGCCATTGTCAGTGCGAAGACACTTGATTTTACATTCCAGTTGGTTTTCTACATATGTACTCTTTCCTTAATTCCACTTTGTAGAAAGTACACAAATACCTTTTTAGAGTAGTCGTCGATGAAGGTGAGAAAATACTTAGCTCCACCAAGAGACTCAGTCTCCATAGACCCACACACATCCGAATGCACTAGTTCAAGTAGCTTAGTAGCCCTTGTACCTTTATTTTTGAAGGGTAATCTTGTTTGTTTGGCTTCTAGGCATGTTATGCATGTCAAATTGTCCTTTTTCTTTAGTATTTTCATTCCTTCTGTATTTTCCATCACTTTATTAAGGTCATTAAAGTTCAGATGACCCATTCGTTGGTGCCACAGATATAAATCTTTTTCATCAATATCAGATTTGTAAACATGTTCGTTGTACATGTTGAGACGGTACATATTTGACTGAAACAGCTGTCGCCACTATCGTGTTATATTTATTCGGAATAACACATCCTTTGCTGTTGAATTTAACTTGGCCACCACATCTTATTATCTGGCTAACTGAAATTAGATTAGTTGCCAGCTCAGGTACACATAGCACATTTTGGAGCAGTATTTTATTGCATTGACTTTTCTCATTGAAAACTTCTAGAGATACCTGTCCAGAGCATTTTACAGACAAAGACTTATCATTGGCGACTTTGATAGTCTTGATCACTGATTCCTTGCTATGTGTCAATAAGTGACTACGTCTCGTCATGTGTACAGGCGCCTGAATCAATATACCATCCATCACTCTTGGAGGCAATGAATGCTGCGGCATAACTTGAGTTTTCCGTTTTATTTTTCTTCTTTGATTTGCACTCTGTACTTACGTGACCTTTGTTACAAATGTAACACCGAGGCCCTTTCGGAGACGGCTTCTTGTTTCCTTTCTTTTGAAAACTGTGATTCATTGCAAATGCAGAAGTTTGAATTTCATTTCATTCCGGAACTTTCAATTGCAATGATCATGGGTTGATATGACTCAGGAAGACCAGAGAGCAGTAAGGTTCCTAACCACTCGTTGTCTACTTTAAACCCAATATTTTTCATTTGTGAGACGTCGTCATAATCTTGCTGACGTACTCCTCGACATTTTGGCAACTGGTGAGCGTTGTAGTTCATAGTTCTCTTAATAGTTCAACACGGCGTGTCAGCCCTGAATCGTCAAAAGTTTTTGCCAGATTGTTCCGATTTCCTTTGCGGTTTGGGCATCTTGGATGTGAACATAATTCGTAGTGTCAACTAGCAAAATTATTTTTGTTTTCACGCTTCGTATCTACGGCGCCATTGCTCTCCACTCAATTCTACAATTCCTCATGTTGAAGATACGTTTAAACGGCGAATCTTCACGGCGAGTAATTGTCTCGGCCCGTTAACTTTTCAATTAATGCCAATGGATTACTGGAAGACATTTTTTACTTAATTTTTGTGATCAATGAAAATTTTCGTAAATGGCGTAAGAATACGATGACGTTTCAGGTTAAGAAAATTTTTCAGTTTGACGTTACTTTTTCTACGAACTATTTATTTTTCACTTTTTATTATTATTACGACTTCTGGGCCCATAACCTGTTGCAATAAAATGGATTTTGTTGAACTATATAAAACTTTAATAGAAATAAATTACTATAAAATACACACAACGTTCTACTACCACGGATGTCAGAAACAAGAGAGAGGAAGGCTTGACATTTTCACAGATACTACTAACAGTAGGTATTAAAACTTTAACACTACCTCCAGCGTATGCTACACCGTGTCACGCAGGCGTCACTTCCGCCCGAATCCGACATAGGAACCTCCCGAAATGTCCGTGTGCGGTGAGGAGGATCATCATCTCCCTAGCCTTTTTCCAACTATGTTGGGGTCGGCTTACAGCCGAACCGGATTCAGCTGGATACCAGTGTTACGTTAAGTTACGCTAGGGGCATTTTGCATTTTAGTAATTTTATATTATCTCCGGAACTATATGACCAATTGACATACTGTAAATGGCAAATCTTATCTGTATGATGTCCTTGTGATACTGAAATAATTTATTGTCATTAGAATTAATATTTTGTTGCTCAAATAATCAACCAAACGTAAGTATGCCGAAAAATCATTTTTTTAATGAAATAAAAGAAGTATAAAAGATAAAATATAAAAGATAGAGATATGGTATCGCGGACTTTTTTGTAGAAATAATTAAGACAAACCAAGTTGCCATACATTGTTTTTAATTTTAAGCAACTGTTTAGGCAGCGCACGCAAATAATTCTAATTTATGAGGTAATTTTTTCCGACTTGCTAGACAAAAGTTGCGATAGCTCGGTTAATATACATGTTATAAAAATAATTTATAGCCTATAACACTCAGGAATAATGTAGCTTTCTGCCAGTGAAAAAATTTTTGGGATTGGTTCATTAGTTCCAGAGATTACCCCAAACATACAAACTTACAAACATACAAACTTACAAACTTACAAATTTTACCTCTTTATAATATTAGTATTGTTTTTAATTTTAAGCAACTGTTTAGGCAGCGCACGCAAATAATTCTAATTTATGAGGTAATTTTTTCCGACTTGCTAGACAAAAGTTGCGATAGCTCGGTTAATATACATGTTATAAAAATAATTTATAGCCTATAGCACTCAGGAATAATGTAGCCTTCTGCCAGTGAAAAAATTTTTGGGATTGGTTCATTAGTTCCAGAGATTACCCCAAACATACAAACTTACAAACATACAAACTTACAAACTTACAAATTTTACCTCTTTATAATATTAGTATAGATGTAGGAAAAAAAAATAACACTATTTGATTTATCTTTCCGTCTTTGGAAGGTAAACTCGATGCCCAGTAACTGGGTTTCATCTGTCATCATGCCAAACACGGAAATTCAACTGAATTTGGCTAGACTGGAAGCCAACTCTAAAATATACAGTAGAGAAAATTTTAGAGAAATGATAATGTACAAGGAAAATAAGCTAACAGACCCCCAATATGTCATACAAATGATTGAAACTTTAAAGCAAATAACCCCAACATCAGAAAATTCTGCCCCAATATTACCAAAGCCTTTAACATTCTATCGTATGTCAGTACATACGATTTACTCTGTGCATCGCATCAAGGAATCTGCATATATCTAAAGCATTGCACGCTCTCCGATCAAAAGGCATACCGTTCTATAGAGTAATTATAACTGGTTATTACCAGCTATTTCTGGTTAGTGCCGGACAGAGGAAGCTCCTGGCTTCAATGCGTGCGTATGTCACGTAGGTTGGGGCAAGTCATGAGCTGTTGTTTAGTGGTATTGATGGAGTCTGAACATTGGTATTGAAAAATATTGCTATGTACCTTGCTATTGTATTTCCTTCATTTGAGACTTCTAATTTTGCTATCCGACAGTGCCCATATTGATTTATTGCCAATTTGATATATTATTTCAATATGGCGATCGATATGCCGTCTACATAATAAGTTATGTATTATGTATAGAATGTAATAAATATTTCAGCGTCACACAGGTATTTAAGTTAAAATTTAGAAATCTGTACGCCTATATAATAATTTAAAACTAAATATAGATTATTTAGTTTATAATTATAACATTTGCTGTTTTAATTTTCCTAACAAGTGTGTTGAAAAGCTAAGACGGTTTTCAACTCGTGCCTGCGAGTATTATCAACCGACGTCAAAAAGGAGAAGGTTCTCAGCTCGAATGTATGTGGTTTTTTTTTGTATTTTGTTTCGCGATATTCTGTTTTTGTTTGGTAGATCATGTTTCAGAAGTGGTCCTATATGAACTTTATGACGATCGATTCAGTGCTCTTTGAAAAATTTAACGCAATTAAAAAACCGAAGTCAGTGGCAATACAAGTCGACCAAAGAGAACTCACCGACTTCCAAAATTTCAGTTTATTTTTGGTTATTCCAGGCTGTTACATTTTTATTTTTAATTTTGGAAAAAGTTTTTGCTGTTATGCCCTCAGGCAGTTCAATAATACCCGACTTAGCTCACTAGTGTCATAATATACACATTTCGCATCCGCTTAATCATGTAAATTGAACCTTAGTATAATTTTGTGCAGTTAGCGATTGCGGAAACGTTCGCAATGGTACGAATTGAGATGGAAAATTGGATTTTTAAAGCTTTATCTGAAGTGACAGGTTTTATAGCAGTTAATAGTTTTATGTTTTATCACCTGGGGTCGATTATAGAAGTATTTAATACTGACTTACTAGTCAGTATAAAATACTTTTCCCCGTGTTTTCACCCGAAATTTTGGTAACTACTCCGCTCCTGGTTGTCGTAGCGTGATATTCTAGATTTTCTAAAACAGACCAGTAGTTTTAGAAATTACGTCCTACGAGAAAAAAACAAACTGTGCCTGTATTAGTGTAGATAGAAATCGACAATAACAATAAAATGTTTGGGTCATTTGCATTCGCCACACTATTCCCAACAACTGCATTTCCTCAAAGTCAATATCAACAGTAAATTCCGCCAGAAAAGCGCCGAGCGTAGAAGTTCGACGAGTTCCGGAGAAACAGTTCAACTGTCTAGGATCTCGCAGCGAAATTATTCAGAAAAAGACGGCGGAGGAGTAGAAAAAAATCTATATTAGGAATTTTTCAGTAGCACCCCTGAATTTGGAAGTTAATTATCATCATCTCCCCAGCCATTTCCAAACTATGTTAGAGTCGGCTTCCAGCCTAACCGGATTCAGCTGGATACCAGCGCTTTACGTGATACGAGTGCCTAACTACCGAGTGTGCGAGACCTTCACAACCCAGTAACTAACTGGGAATTTGGATGTTGATGGTGTGAGAAAAAAGAAGCAAGAAGACGCATATATTTGTTGTTCCCTGGTTTTATTTGTCAACCCTCAACGCAGTTACAGTTAGTTGAAATCCCTGAGAGTCTACAGTCAGTCTTACTAAAGATCTTATTACTCGCTAACTGTCTTGTGGAGGTCTAATAGCCAGTCGCTCTATGTTAAACACCGGTATTGGAAGCTGGTACTAATACGGAATTACTGAACAGATTGCTCCGGACAATTTGCGGAAGCGAGTACTGCGATCTTCGGCATAAGTAGATGGAAAACCGGGTTGGATTTTAATCAACAAGATTTTGTAATAGATTTTGATACCACCCACTCCTGAGCAGAGGATATCTATGAAAATTTCACACACGAAAACAAAAAAAATACCCAAACAATATCAAGCATTTAGGTCCAAAAAAAAATAATAACTGCGCTGCCAGACTTAAAACCATTCCCCATATAGGACACGTATACCTTAAACTACTAATATGAATTCAACCCCGAAACGTCTTATCTTGGTAGTGACTAGAGTTCGCCATGCGCTCAATCACCTTATAAAGCACTAACGCGATACTAAGTGATATCGCCAATGTCCGCATGGTGATCAATGCTCGTGCTTTCTCAGAATGAGAAGAAGCCTTTTAGTGGATATTTACTGGCTGACCCCACCATATCCTGTCCTGTCCAATTTTTCCCTTTTCTTTCTGTTTAAAAGCTTTATTCGGGCATCAACGAATATGCTAAATAAAACTTTAAGTAACCGAATTACGAGTAGTTTAGCAGCTCTCAGGTTATGAACTTAGCAAAAGATTTGACAGTTTATTTGAACTTTAATATGGATCACTAGCTAGTGCACACGGCTTCGATAATTTTTTTTTTGGTGAGTGGGAAATCAACCAATGACTGCTCCCGTCCTGGGTGCGGCGGGAGGGCATGTCAGACTCTTACTGACTAAAACCCACTCATGTTCCTTCGATTGCCCTTTATGTTCCAGGGTCACGGTAACTATTATAAACATTCCGCAACCCCGGCAGGCGTTGGCCCTGTTGGGCCCCTTTCTGTGCCCCTTCGATACTTCCATCCCCAATTTAACTCCTCCAGGGTTGGAATTTCCAAAAATCCTTTCTTAGTGGTTACCTAATCTTTACAAAGAACACACCCTGCAAGTTTCTAGGACCAGCGGTTTGGGTTATGCGTTTTGTACTTTTATTTTACTTTATTGGGACATTAAACAGTTACACATTACAATTATGTTATTACAGAATACATATAAAAACTAGGTGAACGTGTAACCCACACAAATGTCCGCGAAATAATAGTATAACATAGTTATAATTTTATAAAACCGTGCGTGGGAAGCTGGTAAGCAAGTACTCGTAGGATAATATATTCAATCCCTATTGAATTTCTAAAATAGTGACCTAAGTAACTATTTTAGAGATTCAATAGCCATTTTTTTTAATTTCAATTGTGGAAGTGCGAAAATATCCAGATCGATTAAGTGTGCGTTGATATATAAAGAGTCAATCAGTCAGTCAGTTTACGATTGTATATATATATAGATATATGTAGTGGTCACTGTTTACTATTAGACCGACTGCCGATGACACGGAAAGCCCGATGGCTGAACAATTTTATTGGCTTTAGCGCTGTGTGTTTCTGTTTGGATTCGCGGAATGAACAAACATTTGTATGACCTACGGGTTATTGCAGGTGTGGTTGTGTTTGTGTATGTGAATTTATATGTTTGTATACACGCCCATGGTATGGAATCAGTTTAGATGTTTTCTAGTATGAGGTGGGGTTTTTAAAAATCAAAAAAATAAGAAAAACAAAGAAGGAAATAATTTTATCAGCGTTGAAAATCTTTGATTGATGAATGATGATTGATTGGTTGGTTTGTGTTTTGAAAGTTGACCACATCAATTAAATTGATCATTATTTTACTACTCTATTTTATGAGAAATTTTGTTCAGGTAATAGTTGTAATATTGTAAGTACTACCGAGTCTTAGAAAATATAACTGTAGCACTACATAATAATATCACGTTTAAAATTTGCATAAAATCCGTTTGATCATTGTGATACCTTGGAACAGTATCATCGTTTATTATATCCTTCATAATAATTAAATAAATCTAATGTTATGTAGTTTTTTTAAATTCTTACTACACTCACCGGCAAAATTAGGGGAACACAAAAAAAAGGTTGATTTTTTCTAACATTGTCGAGTAATTTTATAAGTAGTTTTTGTTTATGTGTTAATAACTTCATAACAGATTGTTTTAAGTACCACCAACTTTAATTTTAAGTGTTTTGACAAGAATTTATGGTTGTTTAAGAATTTGCTCACTTAACGTTTTGTACTCATTCTGATAAGAACTTTAGTGGATGCTGCGAATAGGGACTGTGGGTCATTTAACTGTTTACATTTGAATAGTGCACATTGTTCTGATACAAAATGAGTGATTTACCAGCAACTTCTGTGGCTAGGGCTGTAACCATGATCGAGGAAGGGCACACCTATCGCTCAGTCAGTCGCGCACTGGGTGTATCGACATCGGTGATTCATCGCGTCGTCCGACGTTATAGGGAGACTGGATCGTTCGTGCGCAGACGAGGACAGGGCAGAAATCGAGCAACTAGCGCCTTGGATGACCGTTTCTTGGTCATGCAGACTTTACGAAATCGTCCTCAAACAGCTGTCCAGACCCGAAATCGTTTAGCAGAAGTCCGTAACGTCAACGTGAGTGAAAGGACTGTTAGAAGACGGTTAAATGAAGTTGGCTTAAACTCGTACGTGCCAGCAAAGGCCCCAAAACTCGAGGTAGCTCATCGTGTAGCAAGATTAGCATTCGCTTGAGAACACCAAGATTGGACTAATGAGTGGGGCCGTGTTTTGTTCAGTTACGAAAGCCGATTTTGTGTAAATTTCGTGAATGGGAGGGAAAACATGTGGAGACATCGAGGGGAACGTTATCACCAAACAAATTTCACTGGAACTGTGTCGTATGGTGGAGGGTCAGTTATGGTATGGGGTGGCATATGTTTGGGAGCCCGCACGGAGCTAGTGATCATCAGTAATGGATCGCTAACTGCACAGCGGTACAATACAGAAGTCTTAGAACCCCATGTCATGCCTTTTGGCCCATTCATAGGCAAAAATTTCATTTTCATGCATGATAACGCACTGCGCGTATAGTGAGTGACTACCTTAATGAAGTAGGCATCACTCAGATGAACTGACCAGCGCGATCACCGGATATGAACCCGATAGAACATGTCTGGGACTACCTGGGAAAAAAGGTTCGACAAAGAAATCCAGCCCCTAATAATGTGGAGGAACTTAAATTAGCGTTAGTGGAAGAGTGGAACAATTTGTCCCAAGAACTCATTGATAACGTTATCCGAAGCATGGGAAATCGTGTACAGGCTTTAATTAGAGTCTGTGGCGGCAATACCCGATACTAAAACTCCTTTTTTTTTGTCATTTTTGAAAATATTGACAGATTTCACTTTTAAGGAAAAAACGTTCAATTCTCATTTTTTGTCATTTTTGTTTATTTCTTCACGTAGAAGTATTGTGTAAGTCACTTTAACGTTTATTTCAGTTAGTTTGAGTGCAATTATTTTTGATTAACTAAAAAAAATATGTGCTACATAAATTTGTTAAGAAATACGACCTTTTTTTTTGTGTTCCCCTAATTTTGCCGGTGTGTGTATTATAGAAAAAAAAATACAGTTGACTAATCCTTAAACTTCTATCCGTATTAGAAAAAATAAATATGTGTATCATAATTTTTGGCGAATAATAAATTAAGTTACGACGGAGAGCTAGAATGTACGAAAGCTATTGAAACAACGCCTTTCCTTTTTAAAAACGGTAAAATGTTAACAAATCATACATTATTTAAATTAAAACCGTTTCCTCCGTTAAACTAATATCCCTAAGCCGTAGTATTCTTTCAATTACCCACCCTGTCACTCTTAATTAAATTATTCGTTAAGTACCTATTAGCTTTATCTTTTACTTGCTGTGCTTTCAGAATTCCATTAATTTTGTTTAAAATTTAATGTGTTTTATGGTGTCTTCTTTAATACCAGGATCTTTAGTAAGTAATGACCTATGGAGCTAAAGCATACAAGGCCAAGGTCGCTTAGATTGCGAAAGAGAGGGAATGCTCGGAGTTTCTCTGATTTGGAGAATATAATGAAAATATATAAATATATATCTTGTGATTACACGGCCATGCGATACCAAACAAGGCATATTTCTTGCTAACCTGACAACTGATACACGTACTTGAAACAATATAAATACATACATATCTTATCTATATATTTAAAAGAAAGTCGTGTTAGTTACACATTTTATAACTCAAGAATGGCAGAACCGATTCGGCTGAAAATTGGTGGGGAGGTTGCTTAGGACTAGGGGACAGACATATAATACTTTTTATCTTCTTTTTTAGTAACCAAATATCTGATATCGTAGGTGAAACCGTGGGGGACACTAATTATAGATAAATTATGTCCAGATATAAAACAAACAATTATTCACGGTACACACAGTTTGTCTACAGTCTACACTATAGTTATAATTTAAAAACCAGCATACTTATGCCAATTCAATAGTTTCTTAATATCCCCACCGGTTGCTCCTTGCATTGCGGTGGACCACACAAAAACCTTGATTAATCGCAAAAAGGTTGTTAAAGAAAATGTGAATTTTCGAGTGAGTTAAAATATAGTACATGGTTTAAAAATACAAACTTATTTTACTTACTCAGTTTAATCTCATTTCATGGTACAATTTAATTACTCTGAAAAACTATAAAACCGAACACAGCGCAAACTAAACGTGGTATGCATCCCAAAAGTATTAAAATTTGATTATTAAACCGCATAACACTCGATTTTAAACCCTGTTTCAGTAATTTCAAAACTGAGAATCGGTCAAGCAACCCATTAACGTTATGAGCTAAATGTCGGTCACCTAAAAATACCGGTATTTTACCGTAATTTACGTGCAAAAACCGGTTACCGGTAGTGGTAACGTAAAATTCGAAACCTATTTCGATCAGCGGATTATTTAAATATGGGTCACAATTTACATAAAAAAAGATACGGCTTAAAAAGCTTGTGATGTTTTCATAAAAATATACTGTTAGTTTTTATGATAGCTGCAATATGGATGAATTAGTTATTTATGTGTTGTTTTTGCAATAACTGGCCGATATTTTTGGTGTAACCAGTTTTCACGCGACTGTCAACCAAAATGTATTATATTTATACGAGTATTATCAAGGTTCACGTATGTACCGTGTGTGGGTTATTGTATATTCGTCACAAAGTTAATTCAGACCTCAAGCGAGCGAGCGCGTTATAGCATGTGTGCAGAGGAGCAGGATTATTTAATCAATAGTTTTGTTTTCTACCTGTACTTTGTGCAAAAATAAGTACTGTGACGAATACACTTTCTATGTATGGAGTTTACAAAATGTGACGAATTTACTTTATGACGAATGTGCAATAACCCCCGAGTGTGTGTGTTTCTTTATTTTACCTTAACTTCAGAATGCCTAAACCGTCAGTCGTATTTATTAAATGATTTTTTAATAAATACGATTTTCGTACAATATTGTAATCTTTTCTTTGAATTTCTTATCTGTAATTTTCGTTAGACTCACTTTCTAAGAAAATAAACACGTACTTACGTAATGAAATGTGTACCACCTTCTTTTCGGTCAATTAATCTATACTTATATTAAGTTGAAGAGATTGTCATTTTTTCGGTATCAGTTGTCTGGTTACCATAACACAGGCTCAGCTTAGCTTGGGATTCTGGCCGTGTGTGAGTTGTCACAAGATATTTATTTATTTATTTACTAGCTGTCCTCCACGGTGTTACTTACATAGTTCCCGTTCCCGTGGAATTTTTAGGTAAGAAAATATCCTATGTCCTTTCTTAGCCATTTACATCGGTTCAGTGGTTTTGGCGGCAGAGCGAGACAGACGGACAGAGTTACTTTCGTATTTATAATAAACTAGCTTTTGGCCGCGACTTCGTTCGCGTTCCCAGGGGATTTCCGGGATGAAAACTATTTATGTCCTTCCTCGAGTCCCAGACTATATCTGTACCAAATTTCATTCACATCGGTTCAGTGGTTTAGTCGTGAAGAAGAGACAGACAGACAGAGTTACTTTCGCATTTATAATATTAGTACGGATACTAAGTATAAAGGCTGCATTTGGTTAGACTGAACGCCGATCCTAACATTATTTGGAAAAGGCTATCGAGTTAATGACTGTTTGTCATACTTACTAAATATAAAACAATAACAGACTTCTACCTTTTGTTTTATTTCGTCATTGTTGTACAACCTCAAACAATAAACTACAAAAAATTCAATATTCCTAAAGCCATAAATAAAACATGTTCCTACTATTTCGAATATATACAATGGCCTCTCCAAACAATTTTATTCGTAGATTTATTTTTGACTAGTCGTGTTGCTAACGATATATCATGTGAAGCATCAAAATGATTTGTATAGCAATGAATTTCGTATCAAATGTTGCGATTTATTTTTGATGCAGTATTGGGAATATCACGGTTGTATTCCCTAGGGGCGTAGGCAGATAAGTGCTTGTAAATATTGAAACAGTAGGTCAGTATTTAGTGCTAAGTTATTTTGTGAGTTTGTTAACGTGAATGTCGGTTTTGCATACGTAGATGAAGTCGCGGAATAAAATCTAAAAGAAGACACGGTCGACGCAGCAGTTGAGCGTTTGGCTGTTGAGCCGCGCATCGTTGGTTCATCTCGCATAGGACAAGTATATTTGTAAGATTTAAAGGCTCAATTCAAACAAAAAACAACTTTAAATTTAAAAATCCCGCAAAGAATACCTCAGTCAAAAAATGGTTGTAGCAACCTAATTTAAGCTTAATGTTTTTACAAGATTTATAAGTGAACAAAAAATAACTTTAGAGGACAGACGCGAAAAAAAAGCATCCCCACTTTTGGTGTACTGGAAGTAACCCAAAATTCTATATTTTCATGATTCTATTATAGCACTTTGTCGACGTGGTAAAAACACATATCCTTGCTAAGTTTCATATAACACTAACGACGAAAATGATAAAACTATAAAGAAACTATAATGAACTAGGGAACCTTTTTATATTGTGGTGTGGCATTATTCTGTAAAACAAACACTTATCACCCTACAATGTATTCAAGATATATTTTATACCGCAAGACCGGAGCATTGTCCTTACCAAAGACACATGGTCCTTAACAAACTATTCCTTTATCTACGTAGAAAGGTTTAGCCATTATAAACTTAAATCTAGGTTCTCCAAGCTCTTAGACCATTAGCAAAACCTCATTTGTTTTCACGTGATTGCTTATAATGAATGTTATTTGAGTTCTAAATGACATTATAACGAGCAGTTGGACTCGCAAGAGTGCTTTGGTTAGTTTTAGCCATAGGTTTTAGCCGTTCTGCTTGAATCTGAAGTGATGGTTTTCAATTTGGGAACTTTCTGGCGAGGTAAAGTTTATTTGTAAAGGTTTTTCTTACAATAGGGATAACGACAACATAAAAAAATGACATTCTGTTTAGTCCGTCTTGTAGATCGGTCAAAAATACGGGACACGTATTTTTTGCTTCATCAAAATAATAAAAAAATACAAAGATAAAGAGCAACAAAGTTCTGGAGTGGGGGCATAGTGGGAGCTTTTGACGCCGCCGTAATGCAAAAATTGTATCTGATCGTGACGTCACGCACAACTTCAACGCACTGTATCGTCGTCATTTTTCGTTTACGAGAAAAAAGAAAAAATACGTGTCCAAATTTTTTTAATAATCTCAATGACGGACTAATTACTTTTTTTCGTCGTCTCGCCTATTTAGACAGACTTTGTAAATATGTTTAATGTTGCAATAAAATCCATTTGTGACCGTTATACATCGTGTTAGGTAAGATGAGGAACATTTATTAAAGGAGGCTATTCAGTATTCAATTCTCATTCCAAATTATGTAAAAAAAATCGCCTTAATTTTTACCAAATGCCTCTTAAAATGAATAAATTGTTGACACGCGCTCCATATACCCATTGAAAGAAGAACGGGTCATACCTACATTATTGACCCGATGCAACTGCGAGCGATAGGGTGTCCTTTTTTAAGACTTTGGGAGCCTTATTGCAATAATTCAACTGTAGTTTTCATTATTGCAACTGTAGTTTTCTTTACGATTTTGTATTATTTACATTTTTATTTGTCATAATATGTGAGCGATAATATAATTATGCTCACATAGGACTAAAAAAAATATTATGTCGTGTGGCCCAGTGGATAAGGCACCCGCCTCTCGTGTAAGAGGTTGTGGGTTCATATCCGGGCACTTGCCCGGATATGAACTCTCGCTCGCTCGTCGCATTGGTACTTACCAATGTGACGAGCGTGAGTTGCTGATATGTTTTTATTTCATACTAGCTTTTGCCCGCGACTTCGTCCACGTGAAAAAACTCCTGTTCCCGGTGTAAACTATCCTATGTCGTTTCCCAGGTTCCAGACTAAATCTGTACCAATTTTCATTTAAATCGGTTCAGTGGTTTAGGCGTGAAGAAGAGACAGACAGAGTTACTTTCGCATTTATAATATTAGTAGGTACGGATTAAGTAGCTGTTGCGTTATGTTAGGTTTTTGGTAACTGCTCCGCTCCCGTTAGTCCTATATCCTATTCTGATATAAGCTACATTACTGAAAAGTTTCATCAAAATCCGTTCAGAAGTTTTTGAGTGAAAGAGTAACAAAGACACGTACAAACTTTCACATTTATAATATTAGTGGGATTAGGAGAATATTAGTAGGATGGGCCTTTGGTATCTGAACTAAACCAATAACAATTCAATTACCATGCAATTCGACTCAAAATCAAATAACTTAAACAGTGCAAGTCATTAGTGCATAACTAAACAGCTGTATCAGTAGGTCACATTTGTTCTAATAATGACCGCGCGGCACAAAGCAATACTTTGAATTAAATTTGTCTACTGTAGAATTTAATCAAAATCCGTTAAGTAGTTTTTACGTGAAAATGTAACAAATTAGTAAGATGGGCCCATGGTGTTAAAACTAGACCAATAACAATTCGATTACGATGCAATTCGACTCAAAGACAAACAACTTGAACAGTGCGAGTCATTAGTGCATAACCAAACAGCTGTATCAGTAGGTCACAGTTGTTCTAATAATGGCCGCGCGGCACAAAGCAATACTTTGAATTAAATGTCCGCAGCAACAGAACGACCGCTGATTGGATGCGCGCTAGTGAAAGATTGTCGTTGTTTTTAATTAACGGTAAGTAATTGGTTTAAGAATTGAATGATAATTGATTTAGATTGAGAGGAGAAACAATTTGTTAATGATAAGCGTGTTTTCAGTTTAGTGTCGGTTTGAAAGGATAAGTCTTAGAGCATTATAGAGAGAAATAAATTCAAAATCTTGGCCTTAGTTTTGCTTACTTTTGAAGTACTTGCTTTTCCCGCAGCTTCGCTCATGTTAGAAAGAGACAAAAAGTAGCCTATATCACTCTCCATTCCTTCAACTATCTCCACTTAAGAAATCACGTCAAGCCGTCGCACAGTTTTGCCGCTAAAGACGGACAAACATACAGAGAGAAAAACACACACTTTCCCATTTATAATATTGGTATAGATAATTTGTCAAAGAGACGGTGGTTTAGTCAGAAAGACACAAATGCTCGTCCCAAAACCTAAGTGGATCTCTCTTCGGATACTTTTTTCAATTAAGTTTTACAAAAACTTGGTAAAATTATTTCTACCTCTTTTTTCTTCCTAGATATGTAAAAACAGCAAAATAAAAAAAAATCTAGAAATGAAACTACACGATTCCGTTATAATATCGTTTTTGCGAAGAGTCGCATATACTTTTAGAAAACCGGAGACGCCACGTATTCTTCCCTTCCCAGAAAATCGCCAAAACAACCTTTCAACCAATATAATTCTTTCCTTCAAAAATCCCCATACACCACAAACAATTTCAAACTAGTATATTTTTTTTTGGTGAGTGGTAAATCATTCAATGACTGCTCCTGTCCTGGGTGCGGCGGGAGGGCGTGTCAGACTCTTACTGGCTAAAACCCACTCATGTTCCTTCGATTGCCCTTTATGTTCCAGGGTCACGGTAACTATTATAAACATTCTGCAACCCCGGATTTCAAACTAGTATTGTGACGCAACTCCAGCTGCATGACCTTGAAATGTAACATAATTATTGTGTCTTTTATGACTGATCTGTTGGTATTCAAATCCCAGGTTGGGAACTGTGATTGAACTTTTCCCGTTGAAAATTTCTTGGGAGCAACCCTTGGCAGTTGATATATTTTTCCTATGCTACAAGCCAAGTAAAGGAAAAACAATATAATAACCAGCTGTCCCCCGTAGTTTCATCTTTGTTTTTGGTTACTGCTCCGCTCCCGTGCTGTCCAGCACTAAAGTATTTAATTTTTTCAATACGGATTAGTGGTTTATGAGATTTACTCTTCAATAATAACATTTTGTAGTATAAATTATTCTAGACTAGGAAGTATTCTGAAGCGTCAAGCCATGATTCTTTGCAGGTGTTAAAATAAATGTACGTACATAAACGGCCTACTATATTTAATGGTGTTGACTAAAAAAAAATTTGCTTGAGATGTTTGATCAAACGTTTGTCAGTCAATTACTTATACAATACTTAAAAAGAACCAATTTTATATTAATTAAGTATAATCATTACTCAAAATGTGTATTCTGTCATTGTATAAGAATATTCAATTGAACTGATTGGGACGCACAATAAAGCCGAATAGTGTTCATTTGCTTTTAATAAATTTATCACCCCACAAATGGCGGAATTCCCAGCGGTCTCATGTTTAAATTATTTTGAAAATTCCGGTGACAACCTACATTTTAGTAATGTAATTCAATAGGTACCGAATTCTGAGAAAATAAATAGTAATTGGTGCTAAGGTATTTGTATAAAACAATTCGTTGAAATAGAGTTCCTAGGTATAAAAGATTATAATAATTTTTTGCCCGAAAGTCTGACCAGCCTAACCAAAGGGTATCGTGTCGCCCAGTTACTGGGTTGTGGAGGTCTGATAGGCAATCGCTTCACGTAAAACACTCTTATCCAGCTGAATCCGGTTAGGCTGGAAGCCGACTCCGACATTGTTGGACAAAGGCTAGTGAGATGAATTGCATTATGCATTTCCTAGAAGAGCGTCTAATCAGCTAATTGAATTCATCATCACCATCACCCTAGGCTTTTTCCAACATTTTAGGAGCCAGACAAGTTAGTTATTTATTTATGAATTACGAGTTTCTTATTTATGAAAAAAATACCACAGTAAATGATTCACTAGTTTTTGAAATAAAAAAAATTGGAGTATTTGGGACCTCCCAAAAAAAACCACACTCAACATTTTAATCCTAGCATAAGTCAAAGTTGCAGTCAAAACCGAATTTAACATAAAATCCGATAAAAAATATCCATCACCCGAATCAAACGACAAAGCTAAAACCTAAAAAACTCAAAAAATAATGCAAATGGTATTTTAATACATCGGAAGTGACGGACGGGCTCCAAGTGGTATCGATACGGAACGAATAAATTATTCATATCGATTCTTTTATAAATTGAGTTAACACAAACAATGAACCGCCGCCTTTATTGGATCCCCGCAAAGACCTCGAATACGATTGATGAACGCGAGTATCGATTGTCTGAGCATTCGGTTTCGATTCCAGGGATGGATTATCCGTTAGTTCTGTTAGATTAGAATTTTAGATGGTCGCATATAATTGGATCTTGAGCTGTTACAAGCGAGAATTGATTTTGGGATTTTGCAAAATATATGCTTAGTATAATAATTATTAGTTTCAGGCTTTTAATGTTCCTCTGCAGGGCAAATACTTCTTCTCACAACGAGAAGCCACGAGAATTGATTACCACACTTGCTCATGGTGTATTGAAAATAGAGAAGAACCGCCTTTTAAAACTAAAAACAGAAAAAGTTGATAGTTTCCTTTCTGTTTGTTGTTTTTCATTCAGAACGTTATTTTCCAGAGAACTACTTTTTTGAAATCGGTTAAAATATTTTAACAGTCTCCAAAATAATCTCCTTTCCGCAACAAAGTCGGTTCAGCCTAACGCGAGATTATTGCGAACAAATATACATACATACAAACATACAGGTAAAACTGAGAACCTCCTATTTTTTAGTCTTTTAATAAATACTTTTAGTCAAGTATTTAAAGTCAATAATATCAAAACCATCAAAGTTTACTAAAACTCAACATAATTTACAAACACATTAGAGAGAATATAATTTCGATGACAGTTAGTGAGTGGAATTGTGCTTAATAATCGACGTTGGTAGAATATGTTTAGTGGGAAACTGTCCAAATCAAATATTGCAGTTTTTCAGCCCTTGTTTAACAATCTAAACCTTTTAATTATGATAATTACTAGCTATTGCCCGCGACTTCGTCCGCGTTTAGTAATAATTTCCGTTCCCGGAGGATTTCCGGGATGAAAACTATCTTGTCCTTTCTCGGGACCCAGACTATATCTGTACCAATTTCATTTAAATCGGTTCAGTGATTTAGGCGTGAAGAAGAGACAGACAGACAGAGTTACTTTCGCTTTTATAATATTAGTACGGAAAGTACGGAATAGTACGGATTAGTTTTGTTTCCATTGTTAGGGTTCCATACCCAAAGGGTAAAACGGGGGTGCTTGGACAGAAAACCTCCACGTGTGCCCGAGGGCTGGAGTTCGCTTATGGATTCTTCCGGGGCGAAGGCCAGTCCGAGGGACGGTGCACCCTGGGAGTATGCAACGACTCGTCATTGGGTACGTTGTGCCTGTGGGGTCTCGTTGCCCACTTGCCAATATTCTGTCGCGGAGGACTCCACCACCTGTCCCTCTGAGTAGCAGAGGGCAGTGTGTGTTGGAGTCGGGGAACGGGCTCTGCGTGCACTCACCCTGCCGCAGAGCAGGCAGCTGGGGGTCGTCATCCCTAGCTGCCCCCGTTGATCTCGTAGCCCCGTAGTCTGTTACGGTCATGTCTCTGACTTTCGACGGGGGTCGAGGGCCTTGGCTTAACCGCCCGGGCCGCGAGGTAGACAACCTCTATAAAAAATTACCTCTAATACCAAGTTCTGGTGCGTGGCGAAGGTACGAATGGCTGAGGAGTAGTGTCGTCTGTTTTTGGACGGCGCATCAGTCTCTAGCGCACCCCCAGCCAGGGAACCGGTGGACCCTCTGGTTGGGTTATAAATGTACACTTGCCCAGGGACAGGGGGTTACCCTGGGTGTACCTTGTAGATCCCCCACACTCGTGGGACTTAAAATGGAAACTAAGACACTTAACCAAAATGAAGAGAGGAAGGAGAAAGCGCGGTCAGGGATCGACGCTAAAACGATCTTGAGCTCAGGGAGCTCGAGCACGGAGAGCTCGGACTCGGAGAGCTCCAAACGTGGAAGGGAGAGCCGCAACCGCAAGCGGACGATGTCGGAGGGCGCCTCGTCGTCCTCCGACAGCGAGGTTACGGCTCCGGCCCCCAAAATCCCTACCAGCAGGCGGGGTGCGGGCCGAGCAGGAGGAGGGGGGCGCAAGCTCCCCGCGCAGGAAGCTGCGCGGCGAGCCGAAAGGCTCGCCCTGGAAGGACGTCATCCCGGAGCGGCTGCAGTGCAGGCTCCGAGGGATGAGCCAGCCGCCGTGGGGAGCTCCAAGGAGGAGCGAGCGGCCGGGCTGGCAAAGGTGGTAGCAGATGCGTTGGCGATGGTGGCCCTCAAGCGCAAAAAGGGGTCCAAGGACGCGGCCATCGCGGAGGCCACCGCCTCGATAATGGCGGCGGCGGAGGAGGCCGACATGGCCGCAATGCGGGCGAACGTTGCCCGCCTAACTGCGGCCATGGAGGCCCTCCAAAAGGAAAACGCGGAGCTGCGGGCGGATCTGGCCAGGCTCCGGGGGGACGCGCCCCGAGGAGAGGAGCCTAAGGAGCGGGACTCCGCGCTCCAGGCCATGGTCCAGGGCATGGCGGACCTCCAGCGCCGATTTTCGGTGCTGGAAGGAAGGACCCTCCGGCCCCCGCTCGCGGCCGATCGAGCGGTCTCGGCGACGTCGGCAGCAAGGCCAGCGGCAACCTTTGCCGCTGTGGCCGCGGCTCCTGCGGTGAAGCGCGCCGCCGCCGCGCCCCAAACGCTGGCAGGGAAAAAGACTGCGCCGCCCAAAAAGGGAAAAGCGGCGCAGCAGCGAAGAGCAGCAGGGGCACCCGTGGCCAGTGCGGCTGCAGAACGTCCCCCGCCACCTCCCCCTTCTCCCCCGACTGCTGAAACTCCGGCTGAGCCCGGCTGGCAAGTCGCCGGGGAGAAAAAGAAGGCGGCCAAGGCGGCCAGGACCGCCAAAAAGCGGCAGCGGCAGCGGGAGCGCCGCAAGGCCAAGAGCCTCGCGGCCAAGCTCCGCGCGTCAAAAACGGCAGCGGTGGTCATCACCCTGCAGCCGGACGCTGAAAAGAGGGGCGTCACCTACGGGGCGGTCCTCGCGAAGGCCAAGGCGGCGGTGAACCTCGCCGAGATCGGCGTGACCGAAGGCCTGCGGCTCCGAGTTACTGCGACTGGAGCCCGCATGCTGGAGGTCCCAGGGGCAACCAGCGGCCCCGTCGCCGACGCCTTGGCTGAGAGGCTGCGGGCGGCACTCCAGACGGATGAGGCCAGAGTGTCCAGGCCTACCATGCGCGCAGACATGCGCATCATAGGCCTGGACGACTCCGCCACTAGTGAGGAGATAGTGGCCGCCGTCGTCGAGGCGGGAAGTTGCGCGGCTGGCGATGTGCGCGTGGGAGCCATCCGCCTTGACCGCTCCGGGCTGGGAGCGGTCACTGTTAGCTGCCCCGTACAGGCGGCGAAGGCTATAGAGGGCCACGGCAGGCTGAAGGTGGGCTGGACCTCGGCGCAAGTGAAGCTGATGGAGCCCAGGCCTCTGCGGTGCTACAGGTGCCAGGTAGGGCACCGTGTCGGTGTCCGCTGCACCGCGGAGGTGGACCGTAGCGGGGACTGCTTCCGCTGCGGTCAGCCCGGTCACAAGGCCGGCTCGTGCACTGCCGCGCCGCACTGCTACTTATGTGCGGCAGCTGGCAAGCCGGCTGATCACCGGGCTGGGGGCAGGGCTTGCGCCCCACCCGCCAAGACCAGAGGCAAGGGCAGAGGACCCTCTGCCGCCGCTGCCGCCGCTCCCGTTGCGGCCGCCGCTCCCGCTGCCGCCGCTGCTCCCGCTGCTGCCGCCGCTCCCGCCGTACCCGCCGCTGCCGCGCCTGCCGCTGCCGCCGCGACTACCGAGGCCGCAATGGAGTGCCAATAATGGCTCCATTGCGCCTCCTACAGGCGAACATAAACCACTGCGCCGCCGCTCAGGATCTGTTGCTCCAGAGCATGGCGCAGTGGTCGATCAATATCGCCGTGGTCTCCGAGCCGTACTTTGTCCCGCCCAGGGATTCTTGGGTGGAGGACCTGAGCGGCTCGGTGACCATCATTTCGTCGGCCGCCGCCGGTACCCCGACCCTCGAGGGTGTCAAGAGGGCACAGGGGTGCGTTGCGGCACGGTTCGGGGAGATCGCCGTGGTAGGCGTCTATCTCTCCCCGAGCCGATCCCTCGTCGAACTCCACAACTCCCTTATGGAGCTGAGCGTCGTCGTCGCCGGGTTCCGAACCCTCCCCGTGCTCGTTCTCGGGGACTTCAATGCCAAAAACTTGGCTTGGGGCTCCCGATACACTGACGCACGGGGCAGAATGGTGGAAGACTGGGCCCTAGAGGTAGGCCTAGTCGTGTTGAACCAGGGTACCGTCCCCACGTGTGTGCGGATGCGGGGTGAGTCGGTGGTGGACATCTCGTTCGCCAGCCCCGCTCTGTCACCGCGTGTCGTTGACTGGCGTGTAATGGAGGAGGTGGAGACGTTCTCCGACCACCGGTACATCCGGTTTGACGTCTCCGCCCAGACCTCCGCTGCGCCGGTCCGACGGACCCCAAGCGGTCCGCGTTGGGCGCTGAAGCAGCTGGACCGGGAGCTTCTCCTGGAAGCCTCGATAGTGCAGGCCTGGGTGTCATCACCGGACAGGCCTGCCGACATCAACGCCGAGGCTGGGTGGTTCCAGGAGGCCATGTCCGAGATCTGCGACATGGCAATGCCCCGGGTTCAGCCTGGAAGGGGTCAGCGCCAGGTGTACTGGTGGTCGCCGCAAATCGCGTCCCTACGCGAGGCGTGCGTGGCTGCGCGACGCCGGTACACCAGACACCGCAGGCTCCGTATCCGCCCTGTGGATGCGGATGCCATCGAGGCGGAGCTATATGAGGGGTACAGAGCTGCGAAGAAAGCCCTCCGACTGGAGGTAGTGCGGGCCAAATCTTTGGCCCGCCAGGAGATGCTGGGGACTCTGGACAGAGATCCGTGGGGGCGCCCCTACTTGGCGGTGCGGGGAAAGCTCCGCACCGCGGGCCCCCCCCTGACGCAGAGTCTCCGGCCTCAGATCGTGGAGGGCGTGGTGAGCGCTCTGTTCCCTTCGCGGGGGGAGTTCACTCCCCCGCTCATGGCTCCGCCACCGGCGGTGTCCGATGCGGACCGCGACGGCGACGACGACGACGTTCCAGAAGTGACCGAGGTAGAGCTGGGAGCGGCGGTGCTAAGGCTTAGGGCCAAGAACACCGCCCCAGGACCCGACGGCCTACCAGGAAAGGCCTGGGTCTTGGCCTTAGGGGCTCTCGGGCCTCGACTAAGGGGGCTCTTTAGCGCATGCATGGAGGAGGGCCAGTTCCCACTTCGTTGGAAGACCGGGAAGCTGGTCCTTATTCCGAAGCCGGGGCGTCCTGCGGACTCTCCGTCCGCGTACCGGCCCATCGTTTTGCTCGACGAGGCGGGCAAGCTCTTGGAGAGAGTAATTGCGAGCCGTCTCGTCGAGCGGCTGATGCGGGTGGGGCCGGATCTAGCGGACGGCCAGTTCGGCTTTCGCAGAGGACGCTCCACGGTGGACGCCATCATGCGCGTGCGGGCCCTAACGACAGGGGATGCGGTGGCACGGGGCAGGGTCGTCTTGGCGGTGTCTCTTGACATCGCCAACGCCTTCAATACCCTGCCTTGGGGGTGCATAGCGGCCGCATTACGGTATCACCGAATGCCGGCCTACCTCTGTCGTGTGGTCGAGGCCTACCTGACGGACAGAGCCGTCATCTACCCCGGTCACGAGGGAGTGTGGAGTCGACGAGGGATGTCGTGCGGTGTTCCGCAGGGATCGGTCTTGGGGCCGCTCCTGTGGGACATCGGGTACGACTGGGTGCTGCGCGCCGACCTTCCCGAAGGCGTCAGCGTAGTGTGCTACGCTGACGACACGCTAGTCCTAGCGCAGGGAAGGTCGTTCCAGGCGGCGGCCGACTTAATGTCAAGTGGTGTTGCGACAGTCGTGGACAGGATCCGGCAACTGGGACTTGAGGTGGCCCTGCACAAGTCCGAGGCCATGTGTTTTCATGGCCCTCGGCACCGGCCACCTCCGGGGTCTCAGATAACGGTAGGAGGGGTTCACATCGGTGTCGAGTCGACGATAAAGTACCTGGGACTTGTCCTCGACAACCGATGGAACTTCACGGAGCATTTCCGACGTTTGGGCCCCAAACTGGCGAGGGCTGGAGCTGCCCTCAAACGGCTCCTGCCCAATCTCGGCGGCCCAAACGCCTCCTGCCGGAGGCTCTACGCGGGGATCGTGCGGTCCATGGCCCTCTACGGGGCTCCGGTGTGGGCGCCCAACCTAGCCAAGGCTCCGGCCCGGCTTCTGAGGGCGTCCCAGAGGGTCATGGCGATTCGCATGGTGCGGGGATACCGCACGATCTCCTGCGAGGCGGCATGCCTCCTTGCCGGCACTCCGCCGTGGGATCTGGAGGCAACAGTCCTTGCACACACGTACGAGTGGCGCGTGGAAGTGCAACGCCGGGGCGAAGTCCTGCTGCCGCGGGTTATCGCGGCACGGCTCACGGAGCTCCGGCGAGATCTCAGGGCGGAGTGGAGACAGCGACTGTCGCAACCTAGTGCTGGGCACGCCGTGATAGCGGCGGTAAGACCCCTCTTTGAGGAGTGGCTGGAGAGGCGCCACGGCGCTCTCACGTTTCGCCTGACACAGGTCCTCACCGGACATGGTCAGTTCGGGAGGTTCCTGTGTCGGATTCAGGCGGAAGCGACGCCTGGGTGTCACCACTGCAGCAACGGTCGCCTGGAGGACACGGTCGAGCACACGGTGGAGGTGTGCCGCGCATGGGCGGACCATAGACGTGTCCTCGTAGAGGCGATCGGCGGCGGTGACCTCTCGCGCCCAGCGCTGGTTCAGGCCATGCTGCGGGGCGAGACGGAATGGGATGCCGTCGCCTCCTTCTGCGAAGCAGTTATGCTAGTGAAGGAAGCGGCGGCGCGCGAGAGGCAACGACGAGCCTCTCGCCCCGGACTAAGACCCAGGCGAAGACGTCGAGAGTCGCAAGACGACTACCGGCCACCGTAGGCGCGGTTCTGCGGATGGCGAGCGATGGGTAGCTCGCCGCCCGGCTAGGACCAGGACCGCGTAGACGGCGCGTTTTGTTCCACGCGCGCCTCAAAGAGAAGGAGTCAGCACAGGAAGGGGCCCAACAGGGCCAACGCCTGCCGGGGTTGCGGAATGTTATGTTTATAACTGTTACCGTGACCCTGGAACATAAAAGGCAATCGAAGGAACATGAGTGGGTTTTAGTCAGTAAGAGTCTGACACACCCTCCCGCCGCACCCAGGACGGGAGCAGTCAATGGATGATTTCCCACTCACCAAAAAAAAAAAAAAAAAAAAAAAAGGGTAAAACGAAAAACGACCCTATTGCTAAAATTCTGCTGCCCGTCTGTCATCAGTCTGTACCTATGTCATGAACCGTGATACCTAGACAATTGAAATTTTCTCAGATGATGTATTCGGCAGGCCTGTTGGTCTAGCGGTGACCCTGACTAAAGGAAGACCCTAACCGAAGGATATACATACGAATATTTTTTTAAAGCTGGTTTCTCTTCAAACTCACGTCATCTAAAATCACCAAAACAGATTTTTACAGAATGTTCCAAGTTTACGACTAAATATTTGTTTCAAGTACATTAAACAAGAATAAAATGGCTTTTTATCGTCCATAATACACGTTAAGCCTGTTATACCATCTGCTAACAGCCGCAAAACCAAATTAACACGTACAACAAAAAAATCCTTTCAAAAAATTAATCAGCGGTCTCATACATAATGTATGAAGGCGTTACATATAAAGGTGGGTACTCACCTACGAGGCGTCACTGTAACCGTTGCAGATACAGTAACCAAATTTTATAAGTGAGTATTCAGTTCTCGAGTAGTTTGGAAGCATTTCGCGAGCCCGTTGTGATTCGCGAGCCAGTCCATTCCAGGCGAAGCTGGTTTTCGATTTTTTCTGGGAACACAAAGGACGATGTTAGGAGAAAAGTAATATAAGTGATAATTTTGACAAAAATGTTTATTCTTTCACCACTGCAATTAAAGTTGTAAATCTTTCAGGCCATAATGCTTCCCAGTATATTTTTTCCTTGAGGAATTACAACATCTTACATCTTGTGTGTGTGTTTTTTTAATACTAAGAATACCTTTAAATATCTGATGCTGTTATTTTCTTTACAACTCGTTAAAAATAGAACTAAAAAATAATAATATAAAGCTCAAAGATTTCCAATAACAACGCGTTACGCATTTCCTACGAAATTTTCTAAGAAACATAACATTCGTGCAAGATCTTGAGTGAATACGCTTCTTGTAACCATGTAATAATCGAACCACGAGCTTACGACGAACACACAGAAACATAAACTTAAGTAACAGTAACAAAACGAGGAAACATCTAGACGTAAACTATTTTGCTGTATCAGCAACGGTTACAGTTACGCCTCGTAGTGAGTACCCAGCTTAAAATACGAACACATGCCTTCATAGAATAACAATAGCCATGTCAAATATCACGTATATGAAATACATAATTGAACGTTCAAAGGAAAATAATATCTATGATTATAAAAATAGAGTTTAAGATGTTTTACTGATAATATTCCCCTGAACGGGAGGCGAGTGAATTATTAAATTATTCGAGTCATCCGTTATGAGGCGCGTTTGGTTTAAAGATGGGTTACTCGCCTTGTTATAAGCTTTGTATGAATATTATGATTTAGTATTGTTCGTTTTCCATGTTATTCTCGCATATGATTTGTGTTTTATCGTAGTGGTCAAAAGGAATGTATGGTTCATGTGTTTGAAGAAAAATTATGAATTTTTGAAATATGAATTAATATACTATTAACAAAAAATATTTTTGTTAATAGGATATTAATTCGTTGTTCAGCTAATCGTTGTTATTTGTTTGTTTGTTTAAACGAGGTAATCTTTGAATATGAGAAATTGGCTTATAATTTCGACAGAAGTGGAGAAGTATATAAGAGATACTTAAAACCAGGTCGTTAGTTGCTTATAATATCGTTTACGATTAGGTAAACAAACAAACAAGTTAGAGGTACTTTCGAGACGATTTGAATAGTGTATTTGATTTTCTTGTTGAGTGCCCCACTTAAGAAAACTTCAAAACAAAAATACTGACAACTAATATACAGATTTATATTTGTAAATTAGGATCCTTATTTTGCGACACCAAAATAGAAATTGGATCCGTCACAATGAAAATAACTAAATTTGACAAGTTAGCAAATAAGTTCGTGTTTGTGTTATAAGTAAATATAATAAATTATCCGCGTGAATTGATAAACATCAGTTTATTATAACAAAATACGTAGGCTTCACTCTTATTACGACGCATTTTGCGAGGGGAAAAAAATACATACTATACATAGTGGCTGGCAGCTTAGTGTCTACATACTCTACACAAAGAACATTCCCTCGAAGTTTCATGTCTCTTTGACCAGCGGTTTGGGCTATGCGTTGATAAATCAACAATCTGTCAGTCAGTTTACCATTTTTTTGTATATAAATACAGGGCGTCTCACGCAAATGCCACATGGAGGTCGAGTACCTTACATATTAAAAAAAAACCTTATTTGAATTTTAAAAACATTTAAAACTGCATAGACTAGTTTTCAACTGTGACCAGCTAGATCAGAAGCCGACCCATACGTTCTGAAAAGTGTAGCCAAAGATGCAAACCCATATAAACTATTCCTAACGACTTGTGCCAGTACTAGACCCATTCAAACGGGACTTAATGACACTGCTGCGTACGCACTCATATATCAAGAGACATTGCGTAGAATAATGAAAACGTCTTCTGAGCAAATTTGAGTGCCTTGCGATCTTCGTAATACATTAAAGGTATATTTTGTAAGTTAAATTTTCCTTAATTTTCTAGTCTTTTGATCAAAGCTTTAGGAAGAAATTCTGAGAAATGGTTTGATCGAATGGTCGTTTATAAAGGACATACAATTGCTTTTTTCCATTCTGATCCGATAAAAAACAAAAGATGTGATGACAAATACTCAATGGGCAGGCCATATCTAGGGCCTAAAACCACAAAGCTGAAACCATAACGAACTGGTCTCTTAGAAATATCTAAAGGAAAGCAGGCAGACAATTTTAAAGGAGAAGAATTACATAATAAGAGTTGCTTCTTAACTCTGGGTCAGAACAATTAGGCCCAGATAGGTGAACGTCACTTTTACACATACTTTGACTTAGTTTTTCACTATCTCTATCTTGCCATTGTCGTGTGACAGCATTACTGCTTAACTGTAGTACTTGCGAACAATAAACGTTTTATTTATCTTCGTCTCAGGATATCCGATGGATGGAGGCATTTGAAGGAGGTTTTACCGCCTCAGGCGGTACTTACTTCAGCCCATAGATGCAATATGTAAGGTTTGTTCCAAAAATTTACAGGGACAATGGCAAGTAATATTATATTGTCACACATAACACAGTCAAGAATTCAACCTTTAGTATCCAATAATATTAAATTATTTAAAGGTGCTATTTTAAATCATTTTAATCCTTCGACCACATGTGATTTCAGACAGATTTTAGAACGACAATAGCAGCCCGACAGCCGACTGTCGGTTGGTTGTTGAAAGGTTAAAGCAGACCTGGTGACAAACGACCGTTCGTCGCAGTCTCAGCAGTGAAGACTATTAGGGAAGACTTGGAGGAAAATTACTCGCGAAGTTCAAGATCTAGAAGTTCTTATAATGCGGCCAGTCTGTACCCATCCTATGACCGTGCAGTCACACACACAGACAAACGCTTACGCTGATTTTATAGAGCCGAAGTATAGAGGTTTGACCAGGTATCGAGATTGTTAATCAGGTATCGAATTTTTATATTATTATGATTATTTGCGAGTTTTATAACAAAATCCTAAAAAAATTTGCTGTTTAAAAAATGCACCCAGCATTTGCCTAACTATTATTTGTCACAGATTTTCTCAAAGTTACGTTTGATTCTATAATTTATACCACTATACATTTAAAATAAACACTTCTTTTTATTTTTTCGTTCTTTCTACATTACAAAAATAAAAGAGAAGAAAACCATTAACCTTCTAGTTTCCACACTCGCCAGCTAGCACTAAGAGCAGTGTAAACGTCTTAACTAAGTTAAAAAACTCATAACGGTTTGTTTCCTTTATTTTACAGAAGAAAATGAACTCGCCAGTACCAGAGAATCAGCTGCTTGCGACAATTGAACACTTTTCTAGTTTCATTAGTTCGGTTTTGATTGTGTGCTGGGGTTATTAGAAATCTCTCTAAAGCCCTTGTAATTTAAGTAGTTTAATTCACATACGTTGACGTAACAATGGTTCTGTTTCTCTTGTTCAAAACTACACCAATTTCAATTCTTCAATTTCATAAAGAAAAGGACAGATGATAAAATATTAGTGCAGACCTGTCAAATTAGCCAGTGTCCGAAGTAAATTGACATATTTTTAGTTTGTAATTAAAAGAATCGGCACCGTTGTGTGTTTTTGAGATCAAAATTTGCAGCACTTTCCTGGTTTCACCTGGTATTAGTTACAGTTCCGCTCTTGTGAAACATAACGTGATGATAATATAATCAAATAAGTTCTCCCTGGCGTCCTGGGCGGGGCGGGAGAACTTATTAGATACGCCCGTATCAGACTTTTACTGACTAAAACCCTCTCATGTTTATTCGGTTGCCCTTTATGTTCCGGGGTCACGGTAACTATTATACCTACCAATTATAGTTTATGACACTTATACGTAATCCGTTCAGTAAATCCGGATATTACCCTCTACAACTTTATATGGTTTACCTCTAATAGTATGGATATAAAACCTATAATAGGAACACGCTTTTTAGACTTCAAGTAAAAGTACGTAAGTATCCTCATCTGGATTCCAAAGACAGAAGCTATCTGGGTGTGATTTATAAATCATTTAAATATGTATCCGGGGTTGCGGAATGTTTATAACAGTTACCGTGACCCTGGAACATAAAGGGCAATCGAAGGAACATGAGTGGGTTTTAGTCAGTAAGAGTCTGACACGCCCTCCCGCCGCACCCAGGACGGGAGCAGTCATTGGATGATTTCCCACTCACCAAAAAAAAAATATCATCTGAATATGTATTTCAGTTGTGTGGTTACTATACACGCTCCGCTTATTTTGGGATCAGATGGCCGTGTGTGAGTTTTCCCAAGATATATATTTATTTACATATTTATCTTCTAATCTACTCGAACCAGAGTGTTGTACAAAAGTTTTATTATTTAGATGTTTCATAATATTTCTAACTCGTGTAACGTCTGCAAGCCATAGCCGCCGCCGCCGCCGTCTTCACGAGCCAAGTGACAGCCATTGCATGTTATTCATTACTATCTAGCAAATTAAGGCGCGATAAGTAGCTATTCCCGGTGATGCATCGAATTAATAGAAATAAGGTGGAAAATGTTTTAGCAAATCCGCAAAAATGTAAGCAATTTTGCAGTTTTATTTGAATATTTAAATAAATACAGTTCTGTATTTTAAAATTTTTAGGTATGTCTTTAGTTTATATAATTTTCCTTGTTATAGATATAAAAAATATGATGGTTGTCGCTGAAAAAATTGAGAATTTCATGACGATAACGAGATTTTTGTCGTGGTACTAGACCACATTTGTGAATTGTTTTTGTGTAAGTCTTTTCTTTATATATTAGACTATACACTGTATTTTTTTCTGGCTTGTGGTATGTATAGATACGGCTAACTTTGCGACGAAAATCTAGACTTTTACAAGGTGTTTGCTATGGACAGCGCCCTAAATGATACATGGATGGCTGTAACCTAATCTTTTATTTATGCCACGCTTACATAAATAAAAACCGGTCAAGTGCGAGTTGGACTCACGCAACGAGGGTTCCGTTAATTTTTTTTTATGAAATAACTACAAATTAACGGTTTTTGGAGTTTTTTCTTTACTTATGCTACGTGACATTGCTTCTTGCCAAATTTCATGATTCTTGGTCAATGGAAAGTACCCTATAGGTTTTGATTGCAAATGTCTAAATGCAATATAAGCCACCGTATCTTTTTATTGCGTTGATTTAGAAACTTGATGTTTTCACTGCTTTGTGAGATAGCAAACTTGAGTATGTGATATTAATTTCAGCTTGAAATATTGACGCGTTTTTTAAAAAAAGGGTCTTGACAGATGGATAGACAGACGGATGTGAACTAACTACAAATTTACGGTTTTCGGAGTTTTTCTTTATTAGTGCTACATGACCTTGCTTCTTCCAAATTTTATGATTCTTGGTCAATGGGAAGTACTCTATAGGTTTTAATTCCCTTGCAAATGTCTAAATGCAATATAAACCGCCGTGTCTTTTTATTGCGTTGATTTAGAAACTTGGTTTTTTAACTGCTGTGTGAGATAGCAAACCTGAGTATGTGATATTAATTTCAGCTTGTTATATTGACGCGTTTCTGAGAAAAAGGGTCTTGACATCCGGACAGGCGGACGGCTGTAAACTAACTACAAATTTACGGTTTCCGGAGTTTTTCTTTACCTTGTGCTACATGATTTTGCTTCTTGCCAAACTTTATGATTCTTGGTCAAAGGGAAGTACTTACCCTATAGGTTTTGAATCCCTCGCAAATGACTAAATATGCAATATAAACCGCCGTATCTTTTTATAGCGTTGATTTAGAAACTTGATTTTTTCATTGCTTTGAGAGATAGCAGACTTGAGTATGTAATATTAATTTCACCTTGATATCTTGACGCGTTCTTGAGAAAAACTGTCTTGACAGACGGACGAACGGAAGGACGGCCGGATGTGAACGAACTACAAATTTACGGTTTTCGGAGTTTTTCCTTTACTTGTGCTACATGACCTTGCTTTTTGCCAAATTTCATGATTCTAGGTCAATGGGAAGTACCCTATAGGTTATGAGTTTTGATTCCCTTGAAAATATCAAAATATGCAATATAAACCGCCGTATCTTTTTATTGCGTTGATTAAGAAACTTGGTTTTTTCACTGCTTTGAGAGATAGCAGACTTGAGTATGTAATATTAATTTCAGTTTGATATCTCGACGCGTTCCTGAGAAAAAGGTTCTTGACAGACGGACGGACAGACGGACGCCGGATGTGAACTAACTACAAATTTACGGTTTTCGGAGTTTTTCCTTTACTTGTGCTACATGACCTTACTTTTTTATGACGGGCCTGTTGGTCTAGTGGTCAGTAGCCCTGACTGCTAAGCCGGAGGTCGTGGGTTCGATTCCCACCCAGGACAAGCTTTGTGTGATGAGCATGGATGTTTGTTCTGTGTCTGGGTGTGATTTATCTATAATATGTATGTATTTATAAATTATATAAGTATGTTTATCAGTTGTCTGGTTGCCATAACACAAGCTCTGCTTAGCTTGGGATCAGATGGCCGTGTGTGAGTTGTCCCAAGATATTTATTTATTTATTTTTGACAAATTTTATGATTCTAGGTCAATGGAAAGTACCCTATAAGTTTTAGGTTTTGATTCCCTTGAAAATATCTAAATATGTAATATAAACCGCCGTATCTTTTTATTGCGTTGATTAAGAAACTTGATTTTTTCACTGCTTTGAGAGATAGCGGAATTGAGTATGTGATATTGATTTCAGCTTGATATTTAGACGCGTTCCTGAGAAAAAGGTTCTTGACAGATGGACGGACAAACGGACGCCGGATGTGAACGAACTACAAATTTACGGTTTTCGAAGTTTTTCCTTTACTTGTGCTATATGACCTTGCTTTTTGCCAAATTTCATGATTCTTGGTCAATAGGAAGTACCCTATAGGTTTTGATTCCCTTGCAAATGTCTAAATATGCAATATAAACCATCGTATATTTTTATTGCGTTGATTTAGAAAATTGATTTTTTCACTGCTTTGAGAGATAGCAGACCTGAGTATGTGATATTAATTTCAGCTTGATATCTCGACGCGTTTCTGAGAAAAAGGGTCTTGACAGACGGACAGACGGACGGACGGACGGACGGACGGACAACAAAGTGTTCCTATAAGGGTTCCGTTTTTACCTTTTGAGGTACGAAACCCTAAAAAACGGTCTTGACTCACAGATACACCACGAAGTAGTTCTACAAGGATTTTTTATTCTCTTTGGGTTACCGAACTCTAAAACAAATTGTCTGATATTGGTTAAAAATTACTAAATAAAGAGAGAAGTAATATTACCGCGGTAACAATAGCCAACAAGCAATTTTAGAGAGAAACTACATTGCTCCCGTAATTGCCTTAGCATTACACTCTCTCGCTGTAATTGAACAGACTAGAACGTGGTACTGTTCTTATTCTTGTGGCAAATGTAAGCCTATTGTTGTTAAAAAAATAAGTCTGCAGTATCTTAAATGTTGTCTGTAAACCGTAGTTATGTCTTTAACTAGGTATTACAAAACAACGTGTCTTTGTCTGTCTGTCTGTCTGCCTATCTATACTAATACTATAAAGATTTATTTTTTATTTTTTAAAACGAATAAATTAACTACTGGTCCGATGCCAAAAATTATTTTTTCAATGGAAAGCTACATTTTGCCTGAGTAAGCTATATAATATTACGCATGTCCCACGGGAGCGAAGCAGTAACCAAAAACCTAACGTTACACTAAACAGTTTTTAGCAATAGGCAAAGTAACTGGAAAAGTAGAGGAAAACCAACGACTTCCAAGGTTTGTGAAACTAGTTTTTTTTTTATGATTGGTGTATTTTATTATTGACTGGCAAACCCGGCGGCGAACTCCGTTTCGCCACCAAGTGGCTTAGTTTTATGTAACATTTTTTTTTCTTAGCTATAAACCTCACGGAGCCCGAGACCTTTTCAACGAATGCAAAACCGTGGAAATCGGTTCGTGCGTTCTGGAGTTGTAGTCAGGAAGGAAAACCCGACTTATTTTTATATAGTAGATATATATTTATTTTAAGTATCTACACATTAATGATTTTGAATACTTCACTAGTAAAAGAGGTACATATATAAACGGTTGTGAAGGGTCGCCTCGTTAATTTTGGACTTCAAATAAGTCTTAAATTTTTACTTGTAAATGGTTAAGATGTTGATGTAATTTTAATACTCAGGAGGTATAAAATTGATTTAACTATATTTTCTTATATAAAGTTCATTAATTGAATCATATTTAAATTCGTGGACTTTTTTATTAAGGCTGATCTTGAAAACTAATTTTCACCTTTTAAAATTTTTGATGGATGTAATTAATAAAGAAAATTACTTCATTAAAAGTATGAAGTAATTTTCTTTAAACATTATAATATTTATTGACAGTACCTCTCGAAAAAGTGTCTTTCTATTTCAATTTTTTTTTTGGCTTAGAAATATATGAATATTTTGCGCCAATTCACACACGACCGTCTAATCCCAAACTAGGTATTTTGTATATTGTATTTGTACTTCTATTTATAAATTCAACGTTGAGAATGCATGTATAAAAAATCATTTTAGGGAACTTGGAACTTGGGTAGATAAGGCATCACCCTTAAAAAACCTGGACTTACAATAAATATGAGTCTGAAATTGACAATCCATGTGATCAATGCTGCTTTATATGATTGAGAAAAGGTCTCTCTTGTAGTAAACAGTGCTAGTCTGAAATCGTTAATCTTACATATAATATACACCAAAATACCACCTACATTTTCATAATATAACTCACCTTAAATGACCCCAAGCGCACCCACATAGATCTGCGCTGATATTATGCAAAGATGCATAATAATATTCATTTGTATGTAAATCCACCGCACTGGGCTGCACGGTAGCATGACAAATTTCAGCTGAAACCGAATTTGACCGAAACTAACTAAGTATTAGATTATTTATACCGTTCTGCTAACCCCGGGTTTGGAGAGAATTGTGTTAAAATTCTGTTTAAAATGGGGAAATTTAAATAAGCTATTTTTTTTTTTGGTAGAATTGAGAACTGAAATTGTCTCTTGTATTTTAATGTCGATACTTTTATTAAGGATGGGAAATTATGAAATGACTTCTCAAGTTAGTCAATCTGTCGGCCAGGTTACCATTTTGTGAACGACGTTTTCATGATTTTATGAAGATATTGCCTCTTTTTATTTCAATTTCGTGTCAGACTACGTAAAGTTTTGGGACTTCCTTAAATTTTGCATCTAATATTTAAAAAAAATTTAGTTTACACGTAAAATCGTTATTTTTATATGTCAAAAAAAAACATTCAGAATGTTATTATTATAATGAACAAACAACACGCTATCGTACTATATTCCCAGCAGACTTACCAGAATTTCAATCAACATTATCGCCGCGCTGAAAGTAATTTCGGTGAAAACATCTTCAGTACAAGCACGGTTATGTGAACAAGTACTGGCAACGAAATGGATTAGTGTGCAGATAGCATAATACTCACCCTTTTCAAAGTAGCTATTCTTAATTTGCAACATTGTTAATCTGCCCGAAAAATCTCTTTGGAAGACATAAAGGAAATAAGTTTTTTATTCTCTTGTAATTATAGGCAGAAATCTCACTAGTACACACATCAAAAGTTGAAACCACGGGTAACACAAATCATTTTAATTCGTACCTATAGCAATCAAATAACACTATTATAGTTCGTTACCCATTTTCTAGTCGATATTCAAATAATATTTTTTTTCTGATCTAAATCTTTGAAATCGCTTTTAGACTCCTTAATCTTTGCCTCAACGGTTTTTTGGTTTTCAGAAGTCACAGAAATTGGGATTAATGCATCTTGTTTAAGTTTTTCATTTGTTTTTAATTCGTTGCCGCCTATCAATATTCTCAGTTCCAATTGAGCTTGTAAATTACTCCAGCTCCTATACCGACAAAACTTGATACAACAGAGCTCAACATTGCAACAGTACTTGGTACTTCACTACTACAGCCTGCTGTATACTATATTCTTACCCGACTGCCGAAAAGAGGCTTATGTTTATCGAGCATGCGTATGTATGTCTCATTCTTTGGACACCCTACAGCCTAAATTATTAAACGAATTTCAACATTAGGTGTCATTGAATTTATCTCAGTTGTGGAAATAACATAGGATACATTCATTTAACACAAAATGTGAAATTATAAAAAACTAGGTTTTGCCCGCGTCCTTGACCGCGTGGAATAATAGTTCCCGTTCCCAGGGGATTTCCGAGATGAAAACTATCCTATGTCCTTTCTCGGGTCTCAGACTATATCTGTACCAAATTTCAATCAAATCGGTTCAGTGGTTTAGGCGTGAAAAAGAGACAGCCAGACAGACAGACGGACAGACAGACAGAGTTACTTTCGCATTTATAATATTAGTACGGCAGTACGGATTAATAAAAAAACAGAACTGCGATTTCGGAAGTTCATGGTAATTCATAGAACAGAAAAAAGTCACCGACTGCCGAAATTGCATTTAGTTTTTTTGAATATTCAATAATTATTTTTAGGTGCTTGTATACCAAACTCCTTTGCCTATAGTACTCTTATCTCTCAAGGGATATGGTTGGTTATGGGTGTGTGTCATCATCGTTTTCGTCCAGGTTTGGTAAATGTTCCTATTCATGAAAATAAACTTTTAGGAAGTATTACAATGTTTTATGTATATTTCTGTATTGATTCCAGTAAAATAAAATGTATTCTGTATAATATACAAATAAATATAGTTAACTTAAAATTAACTAAAAACCTAATTAATATCTAAAACTAAAATAAAACCAAAAATTAAATTATAAATAAATAAAAAGAAAGAGGTTATCCGTCGGCGTCGTAAAACTCGTCATCGCTGTCGACGGGCAGCGTGCCCAGAAGGCTGGCTGATGTTCTATGTAATATAAAACGTATATGATTACTTGTCTTTTTTTTCTTTTATAATCATCAAATGACTTCTCCTGCTCTTAATGTCACACTTTAGCTGGTCAAAATCCACCCTTGTTTTTTCGGTTTCTCTTTATGTTTCGGGGCCGTGGTAACTATTAGAACTATTCCGCAACCCCGGAAAGCATTGGCCCTAGAGGGTCTCATCATGATTACTTATCTTGGCTGAGTGACTATGCATCAACGTATTGCCTAAACTATTGCAGCTACAAACTTGGAATTCCACCAATTGACGCTTTTTTATTGTTGTAAATGTTTACTAAGAAATATTTTTGGTTTATAAAATAAGGGATGAACTTGTATGTTATGTTCGTTTAAGCGAGTTTTATTGTTTGTAAATTCTACAGGAGAAATATCTAGTGCTTTAAGAAATACCTTTATCAACTCAGGTCTTAGTTGTGTGTGTTCTTTCGCTCTATCATTATCTCACTAGCCTTTTTCCAACTACGTTGGGGTCAGCTTCCAGCCTAACCGGATTCAGCTGGATACCAGTGTTTTACGTGAAGCGACTGCCTATCAGACCGTCACAACCCAATAACTGGGCGAAACGATACCCTTTGGTTAGACTGGCCAGACTTTCTGGCTTCTGATTACTCGTAATGACTGTCAAAGTTCTACGAATGACAAGCGGGACCAACGGCTTAACGTGCTTTCCGAGGCACGAGATGTCAGTGATGTCCAAGATAAACTTTAGAAAGTACAAATGGATTGAAAAAGTCACATAGATACTTGCCCGGATTCGAACCCGCAACCTCTTACACGAGAGGTGGGCGCCTTATCCACTACATCATATGTGAGCTGTTTCACTCATTTCAACCTAAATAATATTCTTCACATAACGCAATATAGAAACTCTGGTTTTGTCCATTTTAAATTTATTATACTCCAAATACGTACCCAATTATTTTTTAAACAAGTAATATCGAATCAAGTTATAATAAAAATGTACTTGAAGAAAACTGGGGTCTTCGTTTTGTTATTGTTTCATATTTTTCTTACTTTGTAGTACAAGGTTGCTTAAAACGGAACATTCTTTGTAGTTAGTGCCTCCTGAACATTAACAATTTTTATTGGGTTTTTCTTTGTTTATAAGATAATAGCATTATACATTAGCGCTGACACTTACGAAAGACTTAGTAAGTTATTTTTTAAATATTCTTTGAAATGGTTAGCTTTTTCCAGATACCATTACCGCTTGAAATAACGTTTCAATTTAATTTGAATCATCAATGTATATTATATATTTCAGAATAACCAGTCAAAATATAATCCAGAAATTTGAATCATAATAGTATGTTTGTAAACCCAACCACAATACATTTAAAGCTATTATGGAGCAACGTTTATTTAAGAAAAACTCACTTACAGAGACATTCATACAAATGACAAATTCAAGCTACATCGACTGTTGACTTTATTCATCAGTTTCCCTCTGATCTCAGTTTCATAGACGCGCAATCTAATTAGGCTCTTGCTACGCTCGGATTCGTAGCCGCTACGACTATCGTAGCTACGAGCTACGAATCTCGTAGCGGCTACGAAATCTAATTTTAGTTACACGAGGCCTTGTTTCAAATGTTTGTTGGTTCCCATAAAAGTTTGTTGGTGAATATTTAATTAAGTTTATTGAGGAGATACTCTCTGTATTGAATTAATTTCTGTATTGTACTGAAGTAAAATTATAGGAAAAGTATTGTTTGTGGATCTTAATCGCGAATAAAGTATTTTTGTGTTCCGGTTTCGATAGGGAAAAATAAAATATTAAACGGTTTTTTATATTTTAAGTTTAAATTATCAAAGAACTATTTTATACTAAGCTTACAAAAAAAAAAAACATAAATTATACTAAATCACACAGAATCAATGCTCTATAAACAACATATTTATAAGCACGTGCAAAGAAAGTGTAAAAGAAAATAAACCCATCTTCCCATTTACATTACAAGGAAACAAGCTTTTTCACGGCATTATAGCATCGATTGTTCAATCAAAGAAATGTTCCAATCGTTCCCGCAAAGCTTAGCTACGCCGCTACGACGCTACGCCGTAGCAATCGTTGCCTGAGGCTACGTCGTAGACGCCGATATTATTTCAAGAGGGTTGAGGTTAAGAGGTCAAAGTGGTTTTCGTAGTTTTCTAGGAAAAGGGCCTGAGGTTATTGTTTATGATATTTTATTAGCTATTGTAGATTGTCAACTCATTCATGGGTTTCTCGTTCACGTTTTTACAATAAACTTCATATTGATATTCGAGAAGTCAAAAGATTTACAATACGGAACGGGGTAGGTGTATTACTTTGTGGCGTGAGAGATTGTGTGTTCTCACATCAATGCATGTAGATGGAAAAATATAATGACTCTAAAAAAAATCTAAAATAATGAAAAATATATAAACTCGTCATAATCATTTGGTGCAAAAATATGCATAAATTTTTATTTTATCAAATATTATTATAATATCAGACAAAATAAATATAGAAATTTTATCAAAATTTAATTACACAATCAGTCATTGCAAATCTTTTCATAAAGAGTTAAATTTGTAATGAAAAAGTAATTCCAATTAATTTCAAAATTGTTATAGAGTGCGGAGTTTTAGTGGAATAAAAGATTAAAATATCATAATATGGGAAACGTTTATTCCACACACGGCAGACATTTGCAGCAGACTTGTGTCATTTATAAAAAGAATAACAACGTCCAATTTCAAATTAGGTACGTACAATTTATCAACTAAATGTGATATGGCTTCTAAGAGCGATGACGAGTTTATAACTTTTAATTGTTTTACAGATGAATGTCTTGCTGCAAACTGCGAGCAGGAAAAATGGATCTTAGATAGCGGCTGTACAAGTCATTTGTGCGGTAAAAAATCATTATTTGGAAATACTTTAGAACCTACTTTTGGAAAATTGAGTTTGGCTACCAATCAGAGCGCTAATGTACAGGGTAAGGGTATGGTAAGATTGTACGCATGCAACGATGATTCTAAGTACGTAATTGAACTATCAAATACGTTGTTTGTTCCTGATTTGAGAACTAACTTGATCTCGGTCGCTCGGATCACTGACAAGGGTTTCTGTGTAACTTTTAGAAACGACAGTGCTGTAGTAACAGATTCTAATGGGGATGTTAAGTTAGTTGCAAATCGACAGGGTAATTTATATTACGTTAAGGAACGATGTGCTCGAGCTTTTGCGATTTCTAACGACATAGTTGATATTCGAGTATGGCACGAGCGTTTAGGTCATCTGAATGTGAAAGATTTACTCAAACTCATCAATCACTGTAACTTAAGGGTTAAAACTGATAAGACAATTGTCAAAAAGTTGCATGATTGCGAAACATGCATTCGCGGTAAGATGAGTGCTACCCCCTTCACTAGCTCTAGTGGACCTTGTAATGAAGTTTTAAAAATAGTCTATTCTGATGTTGTAGGACCAATGAGAAATACAGCTCTAGGAGGTGCAAAATATTTTGTTACATTTATAGACTGTTGTACAAGATGGTGTGAAGTTTACTTACTAAGTAAAAAGAGTTCAGTTTTTACTGTTTTCAAAATATATAAGCAGTATGTAGAAAATATAACTGGTAAACGTATAAAATATTTGCAAACCGATAACGGTGGCGAATATTGCAATCAAGAGTTCGACGATTTCTTGGAAAAGGAAGGAATAACTAGGCGACTCACAATTCCAGGAACCCCACAACAGAACGGGATAGCAGAAAGGATGAACAGGACACTTGTCGAAATGGCAAGGTGCATTTTGTTATCATCAGGGCTTTCACCAGGTTTTTGGGCTGACGCAGTGGTTACTGCATGCCATATTAGAAATAGATGTCCATCTAGCGCGATCAATGGTAATATACCATATGAGAAGTTTTTTGATAGACCTGTACAAATTTCTTATTTACAATCTTTTGGATCAAAGGTATATGTTTTAAATAAAGATACAAATAAAGATAAGTTTGCAGATCGTAGCAAAAGAGGAATTTTTATAGGTTATGTTAGGAATCAAAAAGGTTACAGAGTATGGTTACCAGAAGATCGGAAAGTAATTCTTGCTAGAGATGTTCGTTTTTTAAATGTTGAAGAATCTGGGAACTATGAGCCCGGTGATCCTTTTCAGGTGGAGAATTCTACATTGAAGCCGGCGCAGTTTGTGGAAATGGAGATAAATCCACAACCTGTTTTACCGCAAGTCGAACATAACGTGGAAACACCAGTAGAACCAGTTCAGCCTCTATCTTCAAATGAAGAAATTCCATCTCAGCCTCTAACCGAACCAAATGAGGAAATGAAGAGAGCCCCAGGTAGGCCAAGAATCCAAAGAGGTCAAGTAGGTAGACCGATGAAAATATATAAGATGGTCCCTGTACGTACAGAGCAAGAATTGGAAGAGGAAATTGCTCCTGTGCAAGTAGAGCAAGAAGTGGAAGAGGAGAGATTTGAAATTGGTGAAAATACTGAAACGGAAAACAATGATAATTTACAATCATGTGAACAATTTCTCGATTGTGAAGATTTTGTTGGTACTGTAGGAGAAGTGACATTAAGAAAAGCACTTACCAGTAATGATAAAAAATTATGGGAAGATGCGATAATGTCGGAAATCCGAAGTCTCGTAAAAAATGAAACGTGGAAGATTGTTAAAAAGCCCCCTAACAGAGGTATAGTGGGATGTCGTTATGTACTCACCACGAAGCTTAACATAGATAAGACTGAAAAGAAGAAAGCCAGATTAGTAGCAAGAGGCTTTAGTCAGCGCTACGGTATTGACTATCGTGAAACTTTTGCTCCGGTCATGAGACTTAGTACAGTTAGGTTACTTGCCGCATTGTCTATGGAGCTAGATATGGAAATACATCAATTAGATATCAATACGGCTTACCTAAATGGATATCTAGAAGAGGAGGTGTATATGAAAATTCCAGAGCTCCTAGAAGACAGTTTAAATAAAATATTGAGAAATGAAGAAGATAGCTTGATTAAAGAAAGAGCTAGACAAATGCTTAGTGACATAGCGGCAGGTGGTAACGTATGCAAGTTATCTAAATCATTATATGGTTTAAAACAATCTGGCAGGCAATGGAACATAAGGTTGGACGAGAAACTGAAGAAAATGCAGTTAAAACAATCTTTGAACGAGCCTTGTCTATATTTCAAGAATCTTGAGGGCGGAGACAAACTTTTTGTTTGTGTCTACACAGACGATATATTAGTCGCTAGCCAGAAAAAAGTTTCTATTGAAAACTTTAAATCTGAATTGGCTAAAGAGTTCGAATTAAAAGACTATGGAGTTGCAAAGTTTATTCTAGGTATAGATATTGTCAGAAGTGACAAAAGTTTGAAGTTGTCACAGACTTCATACATTGATAAAATTGTTCACAAATTCGGACAGGAAAATTGTAAAGAAATACATACAACGCCGATGGAGGTGGGTTTAAAGTTACAACCCATGCAGCAGAATATCGATAAGAGCTTTCCGTATAGGGAATTAATAGGTTGTCTAATTTATTTATCTGTAGGTACCAGGCCGGACATTGCCAATGCTGTAGCAAAGATGGGTCAGTACGTAGATAATGCCGATAAAGGATGTTGGAAAGCAGCTATAAGGATACTGCGATATTTAAAAAGAACCAGGAAATATGGTCTCATTTATAAAAAGACAGGTAAGTCTTTGATAGGTTATTCGGATAGTGATTTTGGAAATTGTCATATAGATCGAAAAAGTTTTTCGGGAAATGCGTTTATATTAGCAGGAGCTGCTATTTCGTGGAAATCGCAGAAGCAAAAGTGCGTTGCTACCTCAACGTGCGAAGCTGAATATGTTAGCTTAGCTTTAAGCATGAAAGAAGCAATTTACCTAAACAGTTTACTAAGTGAGATAGAGTTACATAACTTTAGTAGGGTGACGTTGCATGCGGACAATCAGGGAGCTATTACACTTGCAAAAGATCCAGTTTTTCATGCCCGCAGTAAGCACATTCATATAAAGCATCATTTCTTGAGAGATACTTTGAGGAATAATAAAAGTATCATATTAAAGTACATTTCAACTGATGTGATGCTAGCCGATATTTTAACGAAACCACTGCCAAAACAAAAGTATTATTTATGTGTAAGTGGTTTAGGAATAGGTTAGGATATTTGATGTGCTTATTTTTTAGTCATGTTTTTTAGTGGTTATTTTTACTTTATCTTACTTATATTTTAGTTTTATAATAGGTTTAGTTAGTAAAGCTTCTGGAGTACAATTTAAGGAGGTGTGTTAAATAGAAACTATTTAACAAAAATATTTTCAGGAAAAAAATCACGAAACAAAGTACCAATTATCAACACGAACGAAAACATTCAAAGAATTATTTTCAAGAAACGATAATTACCTTTTTCCTTCATTATAAACTTCTCTCACTTAATAATGGCTTTTGATTTAGCGAACGATTTCCTGATACACCCTCTGAAAGATAATAAATCTAAAGGGTTCCTTAAGCGGTTTACTGAACTCCCATTTAAGAAGTTGACCAATTGATATTGTGATAAGGCTGATAAGATTTTGGAGACTTCTAATGATGTTTTATGACTGCCTTTTGGGTTTTGTGGTGAGCTTGAGTGATGATTTGTCTTATTGTTCTTTTATTGATCTTATAATATTATTTGGCGGCTAGATTAGAGCAGCGGTTAAATGGTTATCTGTTGAGCCATCGCGCTCAAAACTAATGATATGGCCTACAAGCCTGATTGTTTGTGTATCTGTGTTTATTATATGTTTGTAAAAGCACCCCGAAACAGGAGTAATACTAGTGTGAGATAACATTTTTGTTTAAGTTATATAAGTACTTTACTATATTAGTTCTAATTCACATTTAACCATGTAAAAAAGTTTTTGTAACAAAATTATTTTAAAAGAGTAAATGGAGTTTCTTGCCCATTCTTCTCCATTCGAAACAACATTTTGGAATTGGCAACTAGATTCATTTTTATTTTGTAAATGACATTTCAAAGTGCCTTTTTAGTCTAATGTTAATAAATGATTTGACTATTGACTATTGTCTAATGCGTAATCTCGTCACTTTTCTTTTCTCAGATTTATTGCAATACCTAGATCATGAGAATTCAATGGACTTTCCTTTTTATTTGTCTCCTTAATTTTTTTTTATTATTATTATCAAACAAAGCAATGTTATGTCACAACAGCAAGCTGCAGAACCCAATAAGTACAATTCACGTTTGATTGTTTTTTTTTTGTTACTTTCTAAACTCAAAAGCCGGAAATTAAAACTCCTTGGCTATTCGTCAAGAAAATTTCTCTTTCTTGCGTTATTAAGCTAGGAGTCTTTAAGAGCACAGGCCTGATCGTTAAGAGATCTAAAATCTGGCTACTATATGGCTTTTTACATTATATATTGACATCCTGACTGGCTGACTGATAGATAATTTTTTTTTGGTGAGTGGGAAATCATCCGATGACTGCTCACGTCCTGGGTGCGGCGGGAGGGTGTGTCAGACTCTTACTGACTAAAACCCACTCATGTTCCTTCGATTGCCCTTTATGTTCCAGGGTCACTGTAACTATTATAAACATTCCGCAACCCCGGTGATTGATTCATCAATGCAGAATCTGAAATACTAGGGCTTCAAACTTGAAATTTAAGGCAGTCGATACAAATTATATTGAACTAGCTGTCCCCCGCGGTTTCACCCGCGTTATATCAGATTTTTGGTTACTACTCCGCTCAAATTTTACTCGAAACCACGTTTTATGTCACATCCCACGGAAATAGGATAAAAACAAAAATGAAGATAAAAAGTATTCTATGTCCGTCACCTGGTTTTACGCTGCCAATTTTCAGCCATATCGGTTCTGCCGTTCTTGAGTTATAAAATGTGTAACTAACACGATTTTCTTTTTTGTATATAGATTTACAAATTAAGTGTAATTAGCAGTAATGTAATGATAACCTTAACTAATATTATAAAGCTGAAGAATTAGATTATGTGTTTGGAAGATTCAGCGCACTCAGAAACTATTGTACGAATATAAAAAAAATCTTTTTGTGTTAGAAAGATCTACGGGAGCAGAGCATTAACCAAACACACAGGTTTAACCGCAAATGGATATCTAGTTTTTTCATTGTAGTTTGCATATAACAATTCTACAAAAACCTGTTGCCTAGTTACTATAAAATGGCGGGTATAAGTTGTTTATTTATTTATTTAAAAAGGTACACAGTTACCACAAGTCACAAGATATTTATTTATTGGTCATAGGAATTAGTTTATTTTAACCTTTCAACGACCAAGCGACAATCGGGATCTTTCTATTGTCTCAAATGACGTGTGTTATTAAGTAATTTTATATTTCCCTTTTTTTATTAAAAACGAAAAAAAAAACAAAAATATCATGCGCTAGTTATATCGTATCTTATCATGGCTTATTAACTCCTATCACAGACGTAGAGATAACGTTATTCTTCCACTTTATTCGCTCAAGCACCGGATATTTGATTCCGCCGCTTGATGACTTACCGCCTTTTTTGCCTTATCGCATTATGTCATCAGTATCTACAATAGATTTATTTATTTACTATCGGCCTTTTCCAGCTTTGCAAGAGTGGACATTTATTTTTTCTTGTGCGGTAACAATGACAATTTTCCTCGTCTATTGGCCCTTGACTTGTTTGACGCTTTGTCTCAATACTGAGTCTTCATCTTTATCAGGCGATAAATATTAACTTACCAATTTCATTGTAAAGGACGACTACTATTGTTACGTCAATTTTATTAGGCTGTATTTTAGAATGTAGACTAAATAACATATTATTATGACAATGTGGCAATCCTTGACATTGCCATTTAATAGTGAGCATACAATTAATTTCAGGCATATAATTTCTAAAATACGCCTTCACAGCAACAGCCCGCCCAGCTAGAAGATGGCACAGAAATAAAGAAAAATATATATTTTACACAGTCAGTGAAGTAAGCAAAACCATTAAAAAAAAATGGTTCATAAATTTAAATCCATATTAATATTATAAACATGAAAGTTTGTATGTTTGGATTTATGTGTGTTAGAACTATTGAATGGGTTAATGTTAAAATTTTACAGTAATAAAGTTTTCATATTAGATTTAAAAATAGGGTGCACAAGACTACGCTGTCACCTAAAGTAGATCGGTAACCAAAGATAAATAACGTAACGCGGCTGAAGCCACGGGGACAGCTAGTAAGAAATAAAATCATAGATTTTATTGTTTCCACAGCTGCGTCAAACAAGTCCAGTTCAGCAAAAATGGTACCACAAGTGTCGCTATGTTTTCAACTGATTCTTATGTGATGTTGGCACGGATGTCAACTATCTGTATAGTGAAACCAGCTGTTCCCCAGGATATTGCTCGCGTAGTCCCCTTCCCTGTGGTTTTTTGGTATAAAAACTATTCTATGTCCTTTCTCAGGCAATGGACCATCTCTGTACCAAATTTCATTTAATTGGTTCAGTAGTTTTGGCCTGAATGCGAAACAGAAGAAGAGAAAGAGTTACTATGGACATAATTATGTAAAAATGCAAAACTTAGAAATAAATAGTTGTATAGATGATTGATATATTTATATTTGTGTGTTAGTAATAGTAAATAAATAAAGAAAAGTGGGTGTCATAATTTTTTATTTTCATCTTCATTTTTACGCACACATGTGTGCATTGTAATATAGCTTGTGTGTCTATCTCGTCTCTGGCATAACATTAACTATCTTAAATTGTCAGCCGATATATTTTTCGAAATAAATAAATCTATGTATTTACATGATAAACCGTCTAACTGACTGATTGACTGATGGCATATCCACGACAGCCCAACTGCTGGTCCTAGAGACATGAAACTTGCAGGGTGTGTTCTTTGTAAAGAGTAGGTAACCACTAAGTAAAGATTTTTGGAAATTGAAACCCACAAGGGGATGGAAGTAGTGACATTCAACTTAGCAAAGCCGCCAGCGAAAGCTAGTTTATTTAAAAAAAACTGGCCAAGAGCGTGTTGGGCCACGCTCAATGTAGGGTTCCGTAGTTTGCCGTCCGTCACAATAAGTGTTCCCACTTATAAGTTTAAACAAAAAAAGGCTTTTGTTATGTTGACATACTAAGTACGCAGAAATTATTTTGTACAATCTTTTTGTCTTTTTTGTACAAAAACTGTTCTTTCTATCAAGTTCAAAATAATTTTCTTAGAAATTCCTTATAAAGTTGTACTTTTCAGATTTTTTCATATTTTTTAAACCTACGGGTCAAAAGTTAGAGGGAGGGGACGCTTTGATTTTTCCTTTTGGAGCTATTATTTCCGAAATTATTGACATTATCAAAAAATGATTTTAGTAAACCCCTATTCATTTTTAAATACCTATCTAACAATATATCACACGTAAGGGTTGAAATTAAAAAAAAAATCACTTCCCTCTTTACGGTACCCTAATAAAACATTTTTTTCCAATTTTTATTTTACCACTTTGTCGGCGTGATTGATATACATATTGGTACCAAATTTCAGCTTTCTAGTGCTAACGGTCACAGAGATTAAGCGAGGACGGACGGATAGACAGACAGACATGGCGAAACTATAAGGGTTCCTAGTTGACTACGGAACCCTAAAAAATGAATAAGTATAAAATACTATGTTAAACTTAGTAAAAAATCAGTTTTTTTTTTCTCTTCAAAAATAATTTCTTGATATACATTTTATCAACATAGCCGTTATTTTTCTCTCATTATCCATTATCCACTCAAAATCTATTTTTCATTGACTTATAAAAAAAACTTAATCACAGATTCAGCTCCAGATATAAAATTCCTTCATTTTAATTGTTCCCATCTTGGTAATAATGATAGTCCTGCTAGAATATGAAAGGCCATTCAGAGACAAGGTCAAGGGACAAAGGAATCTGAGCGATGTGATAATACTGTGATTAAGTGTTTTTGTGTAGACTAATGAAATCTTGGAAAATTAAATCATAGTGTCGTAATGGTTCAATAATTGAAGGGAGTATAGTAATAGAGGCACTGGAATTTTATGTTTTATTTTAGATTGCGAAAAAAAATTGTTTTTTTGGTTAGTTAATATCTAACATTATCCTAGATATGTTGTAATCTGCTTTCAATCGGGACTAGGTTGTGTAGGCCTAATAACCAGTCACACTAGCAAAACACTGGATCCACCTGAATAAAGTGTTTTACTCGGAGATTTATTAATTAGTAAGCACCTTAAAGACTGATTGTCAAATTTTGTCATTTGTTACGAATAGTCAGAAGCCAGAAAGTGTATCTTTGAATGCCACCTAGGACCAACAAGTAATTTATTTAATCAATTTAACAGACAAAATATCATTGTAGTGAGTGGCCAGAAGATTTATTTCTGCAACAGATGTGTTGTAAAAAATGCAGATGCAGGTAAATGGGCAGTTAGTATTGGCTTTTTTTTGGGATGGGAAATCATAAAATGAATTCGCCCGCTCTGGGCGGAGCGGAAGGAAGTGTCAGACTTCTACTGACTAAAACCCATCCATGTTCCTTCAGCCCTTTGTGTCCGGGGCCGCAGTATCTCTTTCGAACAACCCGCAGCCCCGGCAGGCGTTAGCCCTTGCGGGCCTAGCCCCGAACTGAACAAGATGGATATTTATATTATGACTAGTGGTTACTGACCCTGACTGCTAAGCCGGAGGTTGTGGGTTCGATTCCCACCCAGGACAAACTTTGTGTGATGAGCACGAATGTTTGTTCTGTGTCTGGGTGTGCTTTATCTATACCTAATATGTATGTATTTAAAAAATATATATTAGTATGTTTATCAGTTATCTGGTTACCATAACACAAGCTCTGATGACCTTGGGATCAGATGGCCGTGTGTGAGTTGTCCCAGGATATTTATTTATTATTATAATATTCAAATTTGTCAAATTATATTAACACTTATTTGGGTGAATAATGTAATATGGATAAGTAGTCACCCGTCACACCAGTACGTGCGGATGTGGTCGCGGTTGGGTGCAATCAGATACTGCTGTAGTATGATGATGTATGTGACTGACGCGCTTTATCCAATCCTATGTGACCAGGTGATACGCAGTCGTTCACGATACTGGCCTTATACAGTCGCTTATGTATACGCAACTAACTAAAAACAGATAAATATGCAGGATAAATACGCAATTGTTTTTGAGAAAAATTCTATTATTTATATAGATAGATAAACACATTTATTCGGTGCAAAACATGAAACAAACAAGAAAAAACAATATTACAAAAAAAAATTAAAGTGACAAAGAAGTGCTTGTCTCTGGTTTGCACCAAATGAGTGTCCAGCTCAGCATATGTCAGGTAACGGCTCAGCATATACCTGACGCTGGTATTCTGCTGAAACCAGGTGACTCAAGGACGCCAAGAAGGCGAAAATAAAATGAAAAAAAAAAGACGGGTTGCACTCCGGGAGTGCCGGCAGAAGTGAAAACTTGATTATAGCTGTCTACTATCCATCCGTCCTACGCTTTTTCGATCAGGTCACGTGTCCTGACGCGAGTTTAAGATTTTATACCCATTACAGAAAAAGTGCGCAACGCCGCTAAAGAAGTTTTCACTTCAAAAAAAAAAGATTTAAATAACATTTCTGATGGCCCTGCCTACTTTTTTTTATTGATTATAGGGTAAGCAAATTGGCACGGTATACCACTATAGGTTTTGAACGATATCCTTCGCAAGTAAACACGTTATGAGCAATACGATCTGGAATGTGTGAGGCGAGCGTTACGTTGGGTAGGCGAGTGCAGCGGTACAGTTAAGGAGCAGCGTAGTAGCTGCCCTTGACAAATGCTGGCCGCTAAATAAACATGTAGTTTTTATACCATAGTGTATGTTATTTATTTTTGAATGTGTCTTGACAATTGATGTAAAAATGATTTTGCTGCTGTAATATATTTTACAATACATGGACAATTTAGAAGCTTGTTTGATTACTTATTTATAGAGAATACTCCACTACATTTATAAACAAATACTTTCTACACAGTTACACTACATCTGTAAGCAAGTATTTGTTTTCTTTCTACACAGTTAAAATATCCTTTAATCGCACATTTGACTCCACAAAAGAACACCCGACAATCTTCATCCACCGATAAACCTTCAAGATCCTTTTATACTTCAACCGCTTTGTCACATCAAACGAATTCAATTCATCTTTCCCTTCAACACATCTTTCTCCCCAACACACCTCTAAACGTCAACTCCATTATTTTAATCTTTCATTTGAACCATTGTACAGATTTAAATAGGACAACAATCTCGTAAAAGCAAGCTTATCTCAAAGCCTCTAAGTTCAGTCAGAAAAAGACGAGGGATCCAGACGCCAAATAAAAGAATTCGGTCGGTATAGATAAAAATAATCTGGTAAAAACACTTGTATGGAGACAAGGCTGGATTGTTGAAAACTGGATATGACAAGTTGACAAATTGATTTATAATAAATCTGGTATTAACATATAAAATTTATAAAGGCGCTTAGAAAAATCTAGTTTTTTTTTATCAGCTTAAATAATTAATTTATAAAAGGGTTTGGAAAAGCAGTTCAGTGATTTAGCCGTAAATGTGTAACCGATATAGTAATCTAACTTTCTAGGTTTAGTTAAATATAGTTTTATTTATTTAATTTCATTGAATGGTAAACAAGCTGACGGCCTAATTTATGATAAATAATCCCCGCCGTCTAAAGACTGAAATATCAGGTACTACATATATTCGATTCTATGACAGAGACAAAGATGATATATCTACTGGGCCTGTAACTACATCAACATCCATATCTTCACGGTTACAGAAACGCCATCTTCAAGGTTACAACAGTTGGAATATTTTATGTACCACCAACAGGATATGTAGTACTTCCCTGGGACGAGCTCCTTCACAAAGAGCTTTACCACTACAAGTTATACAGCATTCACAAAGAACTCTCCGTATCTTGTACTAATTATAATATTCTATTTATAAATAACAAGGAGCTAAGATAACGTGAAACTCATTCAGTTGAAAACTTGCCACTCAATTCACGAGTCACCTCTCCGAGTGACTTCAAACGATCTAACTTAGAGTGACGACGTGACAGATGTGTCACGCTGTTACCGCCGTCATCAATGATTGACGTGATTGACGTGAGTAGGGCTCACCGGTGGTATACTTCTAGTTGTTAATGATATTACAACACCTATTTATTTAGATCAGTGTTTTCGTAATTATTTATCCGACTGCTGAAGAGCAGCACAGCGTTGCATTCTATAGCACGCTGTACAGCCCGATCTATTTATTTAACGGATTTCGGCATATGAGATGTCATTTAATTTGTCTCAATTGTGGGAGGGTATTTTAATTAAAATAAAATTAGTTATGAAAAAAATATTGTTAAATAATCAAAAACCCAACTGCAACTTCGGAAATTGGTGGCAATGGGTAGGCAATATGTTGCACCATCTCACAACCTATGTAATTTCATCGGGGCATGAATGTTTTAATTGAATAATGTCATAACAAAAATATGTCTATCGTTTTGAAAATGTTACTCCTCTGATATTTATAAGGTCGAGCGAGGTTCGTTCAAACTCAGCGTAACGACGTGACAGCAGACGTGTCACGCTATCGCCGCCGTCATCAATGATTGACGTGATTGAGATACATCGCATCCGCTAGTCTAGTTTCAAAGCTAGTTTCTATTGATACTGAAAAACTATGTAATTTTGTTTTGTGGTTATATGTGATTGATTATTTATTTGTTAAGTAGTTGATCTGTGTCTCATTTTTTGAAAATACAAAATCGGAATAGGTGGTTTTGACTGAGAAGTAATATGACACCATATTATAAATAGAATATCAGTGGTACACTGCTAGCTGTTTCTTGCAGTATTCTTTACTTTAAATGCTTCTTTCAATTGAATCATTATGACACAAAAAACATCTACCAATTTTTTGTGCTTATCTGCAGTTATTGATTACCGTAAGTAAGAAATATGTTTCTTTATAATTTACAGACATTAATTTCTCTGCAGTCGAAATGCCTGACCCTAAATAATTTATTTTCTTTACTTAATAATTTACGTATTTTTGTATATCTTTTGTTTTGCGTGAAACTGTAGAAACATTTTTATTTCTTTAAATTAAATCAATTAATTAAGTTTAAAATAAAATACAAACAAAAACAAGGTTCAAAATCTACTGTCCTGTAAAAACATGTTTAATTAAGCACAGTATTCTTTATTTCAATATTCAGTGGGCAAACGGAATAATTAACCTTTCAACAACCAACCGACAGACGGCTGTCGGGCTGCTATTGTCTTTCTATTGTGTATCGAATCACGTGTGTTCGAAGGTTTAAAAAAAATGTTGTACACTGGTTTTTTGGCCTAGTAGGCAGGCTTAGCCATTTTTTTTGTATTCATGTTATGTTTCAAAATTGGTATTCATGTCAGTAGTAATTACATATATAGGTGACATCAGTTATTTTTAATGTTTGGGAGTAAATAAACGACGGGTCTGTTGGTCTAGTTGTTAGTGACCCTGACTGCTAAGCCGGAGGTCGTGGGTTCGATTCCCACCCAGGACAAACTTTGTGTAATGAGCACGATTGTTTGTTCTGTATCTGGGTGTGATTTATACATAATATGTATGTATTTATAAATTATATAAGTATGTTTATCAGTTGTCTGGTTACCATAGTACAAGCTCTGCTTAGTTTGGGGTCAGATGACCGTGTGTGAGTTGGATCCCAGGATATTTATTTATTATTTATATTTATATTGTTTTTAAGTAATCTAAAATGTTAATTTTACTGCACAATTTTCTGTTACGATTGAATCAGAAGGTTACAACTTTAACTTTTTATATTTTTTATTTTCGTATAAAACTTTCGTTTCGTTGTTTGCGGTGTTTCATTCATTATGTATATATTTAAATTGATTTAGTAGGTGGTCGTTAGTGTATCATGTGTGCAGCGTGGGCAAGATAGACTGATGATCTTATTAAGATCGCTGAGTCACGCTGGGGCAGCAGTGGACGTCCATCGGCTGATAACGAACGACGATGACGACGTTATTATATCGAATGATTGATTCATAAGAATCACCTATAAACTCACACAAATCAATCAAAGTTAACAAGTCCTATCCACAATTAACAAATCCAAGTAAACAACAACACGGACCGCTGAGATGGCCCATTGTCACGGACAAACAAGATGGCGGCCGCTTTTTTATTTAGCCGCAAAACCCAAGAATAAGGATTTTCCGCGTTATTGTTGCGTATTGAGCTTTCACTGAGTATAAGATGAAAATAGCACGCCTGCCCCGATAGAAAGTTCGTGAAGAAGTAAATATTTGTAAATAAAAGAGTAGATTGTCATATATGTAGTATGTGTAGTTGTGTGTTTCTAAAAAATGTGGAGCTTTTAAGGTCGACTTGGATATTTTTTGTGAAATACTTTTTTTTTGTTGGTCAAATATAACACACGTTAATATTGTACTGCTTATTTTAAGCGAACGATGAGACCGGTATCTACTGTGAGAAGAAACATTCAAAACGAATTCAGAGGACATAATCTCTTTTAAAGTCTGTACAATTGTATTGTTCAAATCTTTAATGACGGGTTGCATGCCTGAGTTAGAAATTCTTGAAAAAATATAAAAACTCATCATCATCTCCCTAGCCTTTTCCCAACTATGTTGGGGTCGGCTTTCAGCCTAACCAGATTCAGCTGGATACCAGTGTTTTACGTGAAGCGACTGCCTATCTGACCTCCACAACCCAGTAACTGGGCGACTCGATACCTCCTGGTCAGACTTTCTGGCTTCTGACTACCCGTAACGACTGTCAAAGTTCTACGAATGACAACCGGGACAAAACTTAAAAAATATAAAAACTCATTTTAGAATAATTCTATTTTCATATAAACTGGTACGGGACTTATAGGATCGTAATAATAATTCCAGTACGCGGACAAACCTAGTATAAGGAACACCTGTTGAAAATCCTCTGTTCAGTTCTTAAATGAGATTCGATGGTTTAGATCGGAATAATATTCCGATACTGTAATAAGAAGTCGATACGCCTGTTCTATTATTCATAATCTATTAATATGTATATGAACAGTTCTCATTTGTTTTGCTTCAATGTCAGTTCCATATTCATTGCTTGTTTTCTATCTTATAAAAACTACTAGACTAGAACTAATACTAATATATTTATAGTCCATTGAAGTGTCTCGATTGATTTTTCACAAGTTTTGCTTAACTTAACACTCTTTTCTTAAGGTCCATTGTTGGTTCACATTTTATTTTTACAGAATATAAAGGGACTGGTAGTTACTGAGCGAAGATATGTAATAATAGTTATTGTTTGCGCCGACTACGAGTCCTCGCCGATGACGTCACGCGAACCGGACGAGAGGTGCGGCGCGGGCCGGCCGCGGGGGACACTCGCTCACGACACTCAGAAAGCACAACGCACGCGCATCGCCTTATTATTTTTCATTTAAACTATTTTATTGTAACGTAATTTCATTAAACCAAGTCATAATCGTAATACTTGTTTTTAATTGTCTGCTCCGTGGACAATATTGGCGACCGTTAAGGCAAAGAATTTGCAAAATCTCAAGAAGTTTGAAAAGTAACGGAACATCGGTGACGAGACAAAGGAATCGAGATCCAGGAGGTGGCTGCCGGGGGTGCTTCGGCTGCATTACTGTACCAGGGGAGTGCTCTTTCCTTTATTCCTGTGATCCATACTATTCCTCTCTATTTGTGTAAAGTGTATTTAACATTTAATAATATAAAATAAGTGAATTGTTTCACGCGAGTTTCGTTATATCAGCTTGCGCGCTTAGCCGGTGCAGTGAGAACATTGTACGCTTAATCTTGGTGCTTAGCTATTCTTGATGCTTCCAAAGTGCACATCGCAACGAGTGGTTCCATAATTATAATCACCGTCTTAATTGCTAATGTGCAGATTAAGTACATAATCATCATTTTGTGCGTGCTATTTCTTAAATACATAATTACTTACATAATAACAACTAAGCATTCATTTCAACTGTCGCAAGCGTGATATTCTTCCACATAATTAGCTCAGTCTTATGCTTAAAAATAGCATTTTTAATTAATTTTTATTTTACCCACATTCTCAAACAATAATCGGAATTTTTGTATGATTAATCTTTTCACAAGCCACTTCTCATGCCCTAAACTTATTCAGATTAATTACCTAATTATCATAAACAAAGGCATTCACCGCAGTTTGGCCGAACATTCCAGGATATCAGCGGATCGCGCGTAGTGCACGTGACCTACATTCGACCGACCGGCCGGCTGCGCTAGCGCGCAGGTGCAAGGGACCAAGCGTTTACACCGAAGCGCCCGCCGCTCGGCCGTCTGTGACACCGTGCAGTAACAGCTACGAAGATTGGATCGTCGTATTAATCAACATAGTGGTTTGATGCACAGTTATTATCTTAACTAATTTGTTTATTTGCCCTTAACAATAATTGTTTTTATTAATAATGACTTCTGGAAATGATGAAATTCAAGAATACGCGTCGGTGAGTGCAGCCTTAAAGGAATTAATAAGTTTAAGAGGCACTAAAAAAGGTCAATTAACTAAGTTTAATAATTTCGTAAGCACTTTATCTGAAATTTCTGTTCAATCTATTACAAATAAACAAAATAAGGAATTAATTGTTCGGTTGAATAAAATAGAAAATATTATTCATGAATTCGATGAAATTCAAAACAAAATCGAAGTGATGACCGAGGAACCTAAACAGCGTCTCGAGCGAGATTTATTCGAGGACCTTTATTATTCTAGCGTAGCGTTTGCTCAGGAAGTCATTGAGTCGTACTCGAAAGCTAATCCTGATAACAATAACGACGTAAATAGTCAACCATTTTATAAATCTGCGAGCACGGGTTGCAATCACATGAATAATATTAAGCTTCCAACTATTAATTTACCAACCTTCGACGGGAATTATCTTAAATGGCTCGAGTTTAGGGACACGTTTGATGCGTTAATAAATTCAAACGAGTCAATGTCCAATATTAACAAATTTCATTATTTGAGATCGTCGTTGGTAGGCAGCGCGACAGTAGTCATTAAGTCAATTGAATTTACGGCACTTAATTATAAAATAGCATGGGAGCTGTTATGTGCTCGTTACGATAACAAGAAAATTTTGATAAACAATCATTTAAAAGCTTTGTTTGCTTTAGAGCCCATGACCCGTGAGTCGCACAAGGCTATACAATTTCTGATTGATCACATATTAAAAAACTTACGATCACTTGAGACCTTAGGTCTACCTACTGATAAGTGGGACGTTCTTATTATTTACGTTATGACTACGAAATTGGACCCGGTTACTTTATCAAAATGGGAAGAACATAAAAACAATTTTACAGACTACCCTACCTTAAATGATTTTATTAAATTTATACGTAATCGGGCAGACATTCTTGAGACTATGTTCGTTAGTAAAAGCGACAAACCGAAACAAAATGTTATTTCTTCACAAAAAGATATAAAAAGATCTGATAGTGATAATAATCATAAAAATTCTTCTCATCAAAAAGTTCTAAAAGTTTTGTCGCTTCTGCTAATAATAGCAAGTCAAAGCATAATAACACTGAGAATCGTACATGCCCATTCTGCAATCAAAAGCATAGGATTGTGGAATGTAGCACATTTAAAGAATTGACACCGCAAGCACGATCAAGTGAGGCCATAAAACTTAATCTTTGCTTGAACTGCTTGAGGAGAGGCCATGCCGTAAAAGACTGTCGCTTGGATGGCAGTTGTCGAGTTTGCCAACAAAGACATAATTCTTTGTTACACGTAGATCAAAACAATGATAATAATAATGAAACAGCCTCAAATTCATTATCTGTATCGCTGTCAGCACAGTCACAAGGTCAGGTACTTTTAGGTACTGCTGTGGTGCAAGTCATAGATCCTAAAACAAAAAATACTTATACTGCTCGCGCGTTGCTTGATGCAGGCAGTCAATCATCATTCATAACAGCAAACTTAAAAAATACAATGAAGTTAACAACTCAAAACACTAGTTTTTGCGTCACCGGCATTAGCAATAATACGATTAATTTGTCGGACAGCTGTGAGGTGATTATTCAGTCACTAAATAGTCCCTTTATCACTCATCTTAAGTGTTTAGTGATGCCTAAAATAACTGGTCACTTACCTAACCTCCCTGTGGATGTTTCGCGTCTTAATCTACCCGCGAACATAAAGTTAGCTGATCCTAATTTTAGTCAGCCATCAGAAGTCGATCTGCTTTTAGGTGCAGAGGTATTTTTCGAAGCTATTTCTCCTAACAAACATAATATGGGGTCGGGGATGCCCATCCTCCAAGATTCTCAATTCGGGTGGATTGTAGCGGGACCTCTTAATATAACAACAGGTTCACTTAATAAATCGGAGATTCGACATACAGTTTGTAATTTTACTAAAGAAATTAATAATAACTTAACAAAATTTTGGAATATCGAGGAAGTTTCTACTTCAAAGTTACCTTTATCACCGCACGATGAGTTCTGCGAACAACATTTTGTTGAAAATACTACCCGGTTGGAAGATGGTAGATTTTCAGTTAAAATGCCATTTATTGAGAATCCTGAAACAGCGCTTGGCGAATCCTATTACATGGCTGAAAAGCGATTCTTAAACATTGAAAGGAAATTACTGAAAAATTCAAGCCTAAGAGAACAATATTGTAATTTTATTAAAGAATACGAGGACCTTGGTCACCTTACTAAAATAGATAGACCATCCTTCGGTTACTTTATACCTCACCATGCGGTGATACGGGAGGCAAGTGAGACAACAAAACTCCGGGTCGTCTTTGATGCGTCAGCTAAAGCTACGTCAAAAATCGTTAAATGACATTCAAGCCATAGGTCCGACCATTCAAGATGAATTGTTTGACATTCTAATTCGATTTCGCCAGCATAAATACGTTCTGGCAGGCGACATCACGAAGTTTTTTAGACAAATAAAAATAGACGAGTCTCAAAGAAATTTACAGCTTATCCTATGGCGCGATGATGATTCAAGGCCCATTAACATTTTACAGCTCAATACTGTCACATACGGTACAGCTGCTGCACCGTTTCTAAGTACAAGATGCCTTAAGCAACTAGCAGATAATTGTACAGATCCTATAATATCAAAGGTCATAAAACATGACTTTTACGTGGATGACCTACTTACTGGCTCATCCAATCAAAATGATTTATTACACATTCATAAAGGTGTGACAGAGACACTAGCTTCAGCTTGTTTTCCCATTCATAAATTCCGTACAAATTGTTCTCAGATATTCACATCCCCAATGGAGACTAAATCTCTTGATCTAGATAAGGATTTTAATGTTTTAGGGGTCCTGTGGGCTCCAAACACTGATTTACTTAAATTTTCTATTAATATAAATACAGACACACAAACACTCACAAAAAGAAACATTCTATCCAATACATGCAGGATATTTGATCCTCTTGGCCTGCTGAGCGCTTGCACAATTACTTTAAAAGTATTGTTGCAAAAATTGTGGAAACTAAAATTAGAATGGGATGATCCCGTCCCACAGGATATTAAAAAGTCATGGGAAAAAGTAATTACCAATCTTAACCTTTTTCTTACAGTTTCTGTTCCGAGGTACGCGATGGCTTCCTCACCCGTTAAAACGGAACTGCACTGCTTCGTGGACGCCTCCCAAGACGCCTACGCAGCGTGTGTGTACTTACGTTCACTCGATGCTGATAATGTCGTAACTAAAAAACTTTTGTGTTCTAAAACTCGTGTAGCGCCTTTAAAGCCTGTGACAATTCCGCGACTTGAATTGTGCGCGGCATTGCTGGGTGCTCGCCTCATGCATAAAGTCAGTAACGCACTGCGTTGTGGCATAGACAGTAAATATTTTTGGTCTGATTCAACCATCACGTTAGGTTGGATTAGAACTCAGCCTAAATTATTGAAAGCATTTGTATGCAACCGCGTTAATGAAATACATGAGCTTACCGAAAGAAACTCTTGGAAATACGTACCAACCGATCTTAATCCCGCGGATATGGCTTCAAGAGGGGTAGCACCGAGTATTTTAGTTAATTCTTCTTTATGGTGGGAAGGCCCACCCTTCCTCTTAAACTCGGTATCGGAATGGCCTACTCACCCAAACTTAAAGGTAGATTTACCAGAAATTAAGGTTAATATTGCTCAAGAAATTCATAAATTCATTAACTTTGAAAATTATTCTAGTGCTACCAAGCTTAAAAGAGTCTATGCTTATGTATTTCGATTCATTAGTAATTGTAAAACTTTAACTAAAAACAAGTCGCCGTTGAACGACGTTGAACTTCAACATTCTCTTAATTTTCTTATAAAAATGGCTCAGCGAGAATCTTTCTTAAATGAAATCGAAACTTTATTGAACGGTAAGTGTCTTAAGCCTAAATCACATATTTTGAGTTTATCTCCATTCATTGATAACAGCGGTGTGTTGAGAGTAGGCGGTCGACTCAAAAATGCTGCTATTAGGTATGAGAAAAAACATCCAGCTTTGCTAGATTCCAAACATCATTTCACAAAACTCTTAATGACAGCCGATCACCTGCGTCTCGCTCACGCCGGTCCTCAACTTCTTCTATGTTCATTCAGAGAACAGTTCTGGCCTATAGGAGGCAGAACTTTAGCCAGAAGTATAGTTCGTAAATGCATAATATGCAAAAGATTTAAGGCTAAAACTATAAATCCATATTTTGGTGATCTGCCCTCTAGCAGAGTTACTGAATTTTATCCATTTCAGATCTGCGGAACTGATTTCGCTGGCCCCTTCATGATATCAAGTAAGAAGGGTCGCGGCAATCGAGTGTCCAAAAGTTATTTATGCATATTCATTTGTTTCGCTTCAAAAGCAGTACATCTTGAGACAGTTAGCGATCTCAGTACCGCAGCTTTCATTGCTTGCCTTAAACGATTTATTTCCAGAAGAGGAAAACCTTATAGTATTTATTGCGATAACGCAAAGAATTTTGTAGGGGCAAAGAACGAATTGGGTAGGATGTTGCGGTCCAGTCTACGTTCTGTTCACGATTTTTCTAGCAATGAAGGCATTAAATTTGTGTTTAACCCACCATATTCTCCTACTTTCGGTGGGCTATGGGAGGCTGGCGTAAAGAGTGCTAAGCATCACCTTAAGCGTATTGTAGGAAATGCCAGTCTTACTTTTGAGGAGTTGAGTACGCTTTTTACACAGATAGAGGCGATCCTCAACTCCCGACCCCTTACTCCTTTATCACCTGACCCCAACGATCTCTCTCCTTTGACCCCAGGGCACTTCCTGATCGGGCGGCCACTGACGTCACTGCCAGCACCTCCAGGCGAGAACAAGAACCCCAAGAACCGATACATCTTAATCGAAAACTTAAGACAGCAGTTTTGGGCAAGGTGGACGCAAGAATATTTATCAGAGTTGCAACAACGTACAAAATGTCGCCTACAGGAACAAAACTTACAAATTGGTGACCTGGTAGTTTTCAAAGAAGAGGGCCTTCCACCTCTCAAGTGGAAGATGGGCCGAGTACAAAAAGTATACCCAGGCGCTGACGGAGTAGTCCGCGTCGCCGACTTCAACACATATCGTGGAACGGAGCGGCGCGCCGTCAACAAGGTGTGTCCGCTCCTAACAAACAAGGAAGAGGAGGAGGAGGCTGAATAGAATCTTGAAAGTGATTGCTCCTTTCAAGGAGGGGCAGGATGTTTGCGCCGACTACGAGTCCTCGCCGATGACGTCACGCGAACCGGACGAGAGGTGCGGCGCGGGCCGGCCGCGGGGGACACTCGCTCACGACACTCAGAAAGCACAACGCACGCGCATCGCCTTATTATTTTTCATTTAAACTATTTTATTGTAACGTAATTTCATTAAACCAAGTCATAATCGTAATACTTGTTTTTAATTGTCTGCTCCGTGGACAGTTATAATATACTACTTACTTTCTAAAGTTTAAATCTTAGACATCACAGACATCGGTGAAGGAAAACATGGTGAGGAAACCTGGACTTGTAGTAAATATAAGTCCGAAATCGCCAACCCGCCTTGAGCAAGCGTGGTGATTAATGCTCGTACCTTCTCTGTATGGGAAGAGGCCTTTGCCCTGCAGTGGGACAGTTATAGGCTGATATTATTATTATCATGAAAACAAAAAAAAAATCTAAAGATATTTTTTTTGGCTTTTCGCTCAACTGTTTGAGCAAAGGATAATATATTATGCATTATAAATGCAAAGGACAACACACTAAACATTATTTTAATCAACTTTAAACAATAAAACAATCGAAATGAGAACCTCCTCCATTCTCAATCATATTTAACCGACTACGTTGAGACTTATTCTATTTACGTGATTTTTTCTTTATATTGAAGCAGAATAGCAATGTCATCTAGTTTTATAAAAATTTACCATTGTTTAGTGCAGTAGTTTCCATTTTACGTTTCTTTTATTTATAAATGAACAGTTTTGTTTAAGTGAATGATGTAATTTTAGTTTCAGTACGGCTTTTTAAATTATGATTTCTACTAAACACCTAACATCTACGAGAACCTTGCCTTAATCTATTTTTATTTTATAAACCAAATGGCGTTCTTGATTTTGTGTCTGATGAAAAAGTGAACGGCCTTATACATAACATGTATACTTAAGATAACATAACCAATTGACTTTATCACAAAGGTTTTATGGGCATTTTTAGTACTGAACTGAATGAGTCGAGTTCAATCCAAATCTAAACATAACAACTTGTCCAATGTTCGTCTTCGTTATCAGTTATTCTAATGGTCCAAGATCCCAGAGTCATCTGAACTATGCCATTTATACATCTCTGTAATGTTGCGAAGAGATACAAAAGTGTATCGATAGGGTATCGATAGGAACTACGGCTAGTTTATAAAATCGTGTTTATTTTTTATTAAGATAAAATAATATTTAGTTTTATACGTCAATAATGTGATTGATTATTTTGAGTAAACGATGAGGCTAGTGTTTTCTTGCCGACTACTCAGAGAAAAAACATCTGAAACGAGCTCAGGAACAGTACATAATAATTGTATTGCTCAAATATTGGTTAAATAAAAACCCAGCTCTCTTGGACAGTCGGTTTAAAAAAAACACTGTGTATAAAAACAAATTAAGAAGATACTGGACACTTTTTATGGACCATTTCTCTCAGTCAAACGCCTTGAAGTTTCAATCTTAAAAGAGTCATGACAATAACGCCTAAGAAACTAACATAACAAGCTCCTTTAGACAACATATTCCTTTATTCTCAAACTCTAACTGTTCTTCAATGACCTAAGCGCGGCGACCCCCGGATCTAAGCTCATAAAATGTAATACAGAAATTCTCAAGGTCATTCACAAGTGCGTAAAACACAATAATTTATTGCCACTAGCTCCAGACTCACCCATTTCAGTGTTACCATCAGCTGCAGACAATCTATGCCCAAATAAATTGCGCGAGCGAATTCCGTCTGGCCGCTATTCCTTCTATCCAAAAATTTCCTCAATTTCAGCCTAGGACGCAACCGGACATACTGAGAATTTCCATTCTCCTGAGATGTTTAGTACGACGAATTTTTAGTCTGTACTAGCTGTGTAACTTGATTATTAACAGCGTGCCACGCGCATCCATGGATGGTGACAGCTGTCTACTATCCATCCGTCCTACGCTTTTTCGATCAGGTCACGTGTCCTGACGCGAGCTTAAGATTTTATACCCATTACAGAAAAAGTGCTCAACGCCGCTAAAGAAGTTTTCACTTCAAAAAAATAAACTAGACATGAATAAGATGTAGACTTGAAAAATAAAAATATGCAAAAAGTACTGGCAGCAGTGGGATTCGAACCCAGGCCTCCGAAGAGACTGGTGTCTTGAGCATAAAAAGCTGTTCTAATGCGTAGGTAGTTCAGTTTAATTTTCATTAAATTAATTTTAAAAGCGATCATTGAAATGGAAAATACATGTAAATAAATAAATAGATTACAAAACTTTGCAATTTTGATAAAACAAACAGACACTTTTTAAATATTTATTTGTTTATTGAAATTGAAATTGTTTATTATGCAAGTAGGATATTACATCACTTTTACATGTCATTTTTTTTTAAACTAGATGGAGTCGGCATTTCCTAGCTGACTACCTCTGAGAAGAAATGCCGAAACAAACTCAAAGGATTATCGTCTCTTTTAAAGTCCAGACATAGATTCATTTTTTGTGCAACGAACCATGCAGAATACGTTTCGGTCAGGCCTCTTGAGGAAAGTTCCAATTACAATATTTAGGTACACCTGCCTCAACAAGCATCGTGAGCTCAACTTTATCTTAAGGAGCTCCACGAACTGACACAATATTACTTGTAGGAAAATAAAAAAAAAGTGGGCTTACAAGTCGCGTGTAAAACAGTTATATAGTGCATTCTACATGATTTGTACACTTACAATAATAGGTAATATGGTTCATTTTTATACAACAAAAAAAATATAGTATGAATTAGCAGTGATTAGCAGAGCGAGCGGTTCAATCCCAAGCTTTTTTGTCTTCTAAATATTCTGAAATTTTATAGTACCCTTTTTTACAAAGTTTGGTTTTAATACAGTTTTTAAATCTTCTAATGGGTAACTCTCGGATATCTGTGGGAAGTTTATTATAAAAACGTATACATTGACCCATGAACGAGTTGCCTACTCTGTGGAGGCGAGTGTGATGTACAGCAAGGTTGTTTTTGTTCCTGGTATTAAAACTATGAACATCAGATATTTTCTTAAAATCCGATATGTTTTTATGAACATACATTAAATTTTCAAATATGTATTGTGAAGCTACAGTCAGAATATTCACTTCTTTGAATTTTTCTCTAAGAGAATCCCTCGGACCAAGGTTATAAATAGCTCGAACTGCCCTTTTTTGTAAAACAAAGATGGTATTGATGTCGGCGCAGGTTCCCCAGAGAAGAATCCCATATGACATTAGACTATGAAAATAACTGAAATAAACAATTCTGGCTGTATCCACATCAGTTATATAGCGAATTTTTTTAACAGCATAGGCGGCGGAACTTAGTCTTCCTGATAATTTCTCAATATGTGGCCCCCATTGCAATTTGGAGTCAATAGTTAATCCAAGAAAAACTGTTGACTCAACAGGGTTCAACTCTATTCCATTCAGTTGAACATTGGTACTCAGCTGTCTAACGTTTGGCGTAGAAAATTTTAAGACTTTTGTCTTTTTTTCGTTAAGAAGAAGATTATTTACATTAAACCAATGGACAACTTTAGAGAGAC